>BMAU01017412.1:1165000-1717700 GCA_019973935.1 Trichonephila clavipes | reverse complement strand
CAAATATACAAATAACGTTATTTGTAAAAAAAGGCACATATGGTTTAATATTATTATTTCAGATATTTTTTTATTTTCCTTTTTGTGTGCACTGGCATAAAAAAAAGACTAAATTACCCTCAACGCTCTACCTTTATTATGCTAAGTAGCAATCTAATTCCCATATTACTTCCTAAAAACTTTATCCCATTTAGCAAAACTCTTATAAAATATGTTTTCATTCCCGCAAAAAGCATCATAAACATTACCCCATTGCATAAAAAGAAACTAAAGAAAATGCAGGAAATATTAACATTGTTTTGCTTCTAACAGCAAGCCAACCTGCCTAGTGTAAGCGAAGATGAATATGCCTGTTTAATGTCAGCCACCAGCGCAGGCAATCTAGAAGGAACAAGTTTCAGAATGCTTATTTGTTGTTTTTGGCCTGTCTGTTCCAGTTATTATCTCATTCAGCAGACACCGCCACCTGGCGAGAGAAAGAGTAACTTGTCACGCGGTTTTGACGTATTGTTGCCTTGGAAGTATTTTCTAACCTTAATATTTTTATTTTCTCTTCCTTTTCAGTTGAACCGTGTCTGATGCAGATGATAGTAAAGAATAAATTTTTGATGTTCGATTTTGGTAATGGAGATTGAAAGATGGTGAATTAAGTTGAAATGTGTGTTTTTAAATTCGTTTTGGGCTCTTGGGAAATTAATGTATGTATTTGTATTCGAATCTTTCTGCAATTTATTCATCTTCATTTTACCATGGAAAAAAAATAAAAAATGCGATTTTCTTTGAAGGAGAAATCTTTCAAGACAGATCATCTCTATTTAAAAAAATAAAAAAAAGCAATTCCAAGAAAGCAATTCAAACAAGCCGATACGTATGTTTTGGAGGAAATTATTGCTGGGAGCTACATTACTTTATGGTAATCGATGACGGTTGGATTAAAATGCTTCCTGATAATAATAATAACAATAAAAAAAAAGTTTCCTGCGAGATGAATATATTTATTTTATGAGAAATATGAGTTAGATAATAGGTTTAGCTCTACTTTTTGTTAAGGTTTGTTAAAATGTTTTTTCTTCTGTTGATTGCAATATTTGAAAATGGACAAAATATTTGTTTTCCTTTTTCAATGATCTTAGAAGAGAAGAAGAGTTTATAGAGCAGAGATTCCCAAACGTTTTTGCCTCATAGACCCCTTGACAGGTTTTTCGGTTTGGGGTAGACCCCTACTCACCTAATATTAAATTTTTGCAAATTCATCAACTTAAAAGGTAAAGAGCTACTTCCTTCAAAAGATTAAAAATTTTAACTGTAGTGAAGTATAGTGTTTAATAGTTAAGAAAAAACATGTTAATTAATTAAATTAAAATTTAATTAATAAATAAAATAACTGAGCAACAAACAAATGCTTTTAGTGGGAGGGATGAATTTGGGGATGCAATAGAAAATTTTCAATATTTGACATCAATCTTGTCAAGTTTTAACCCTAAATATCTCCTCGGTTAATAGTGTCTAGTCTTTTCTTCTTTCTTTTTTTTTTTGAAGATTGGCAAGCGTATTGTAGCTCCTTCTCAATTGGAAAAACAATTGAAGGCTTTTTCAAGATATTCCATAATATAGAATAAATAACAGGTACATCTTTTTAAAGCCAAAATTATTGACATTCGTTTCTAAACTTTAAGATCTTCGTTCGTGCCTAATTCTTGTAAACTGACATTTTTTTTTTCAAATCGACCATATGAATTCATTTCCTACTGTGGTATTACGATAGTCAAAACATTCTCAAACCTAGTTTCAAAATCTAAAAAAAAAAAAGACATTCAAATGTTGAACGTAGGTTTAAATGTTTTTTTTCCGGGTGGATTGTCTGTGACAAATGAGAAACTGGGAGAATTTGCGACGTCCATTATTATACTCCTTCAGCTTAATTCTGTCAAGAAAGGCTGAAATGTGGTCCATATTTTAATAAAATTTATACTGTTGCCTTGTAATTTCAAATTAACCTCATTCAATTTAGTAAATAAATATCTTAAATAGATAAGTTTGGATTTTACTTAATTAAATTTCCTTTTAAAATAAAAGTTATGGTCTGGTTTAAAAAGAGCCACTATCGTAGACCACCATTTACACCTCATGGACTCTCAAATTATTTTTTTTGTTGACGTGGACCCCTTGCAGGTGGTCATAGACCCCTGGGGTCTATATAGACCAATTTGGGAATCACTGGTTTAGAGCAGCGTTTCTCAAACTGTGGGGTGCGCCCCCTTGAGGGGCGTGATAACTCTACAAGGGGGCGCGAGCAAATTGAAAAGTTGAAAACTAAAGATTATTCAAAACATTAATTTACTGAAAGTAAGCAAGCAAAATACTTTGACGTAATAAAATATGAAATGCACATTTACACTGATATAATACACTTATAAAAGTTATCTGTACTGTACAATGTATTTTATTATTAATTTAACAATACTAAGTTAAGAACAAGTTTGATAATTACCAGTGACCCCCCATGGGCTTGTATTAACACTTATCTTGATCATTCGCACAGTTTATAATTAATTCCTTAACTGTCGTTTAAAAGTTACGTGGTTTGGTCCCCAATGCCACGGTTTCCCATGTAGACGCGCGTATTTTGATGTTTTTTTCGATGGAGGAGTAAAGGAATAAATAAGCAAAAGTCCTCTGAAATAAGTAAATCCTTTGCAACGACTGTCAAAGTCCTTTTATTGTATTCCAAAGCCTTAGGAATAATTTTATGGATAGCAGTGCACAAAATAGATCGTACATCGATAAGACGTATATATACGTCCAGAAGATTAATGCTTTGGCTGAGCGAGACGTTTATATACGTCGGTGGCACATAAGAGGTTAAAGTCGGACTGTAGCTTTAATGTCAAAGTATAGTATTATTGAATTCAATACAATGTTATTGTACTGAGGGGACGCGATGAAAAAGCTGACTGCATATTGGGTCGCGAGTTTTGAAAGTTTGAGAAGCACTGGTTTAGAAGAAACTCTTATTTGTTAATAATAACTCAGAAAGCACACATTTTAGGACTACTGAAAACAAATATCTTATCTTTAAAGAAACAGGCCCTCAGAATGGGACTGAAAATGAATGAGAGTAAGGCTGAATACATGCCTTGCACAAAATTATGTTTTAGCAATTCCCACTTTAAAATTGAAGAGTATAATTTTGAAGTTGTTGACAGTTTTTCACTTATTTAGGTTCGGAAATTAACAATAGAAACTATTGTACTACTGAAATCCAAAAGAGAGTTACTATGGCTAATAGATGTCTCAATGGAATACGAAAATACATTAACTCAAATTAAATCAAAAGAAAAACAAAGGTTCTATTGTATAAAAGTCCTTTAAGTATTAACTTATGCATGTGAAACTTGGTCAATGTCTCGAACAGATGAGATCATGATAAGTATCTTCGAGAGGAAGATTTTAAGATTTATTTTTGGATGCATTCGGCAAAATGGAACGTGTTGAAGAAGATCAAATCTAGAGGTCTATCAATCATGTAAAGAATCTGACATTGTAAACTTCATCCAAATCCATCAAATTAAATGGGCACGTTACGTTGTCTGAATGGACGAAAGCCGCACCATTAAAAAAGTCTTCAATGCCCAACCATTCGGCACACGAAGAAAGGGCAGGCTAAATTTTAGATGGATTGATGGTATAGAAAAAGATATCCTAGTTTTGAGAACTAAGAATTGGAGAACACTAGCAAGAAGAAGGCTGGCCTGTAAAAGGCTTCTTAGGAAGGCCAAGACCAACCCTGGGCTGTCGAGCCACTAAGGAAGGAAGGGAAACAAATCAGTTTACACGATAATCTAAAAAATTAGCTATTAATATTACAACGGATATTAATGTAAAAGTTCAGTCTTCATCAATCAAAAACGTAAAAAAAGAAAATTCATAAAATCAAAATGAAAGCACTCTTGTGAAATTCCTCAGATCAGACATGCAGAAAAAAAAATCCTTCATCAGCAATGAAAGATTCTGTTGATTGAAATACTCAATAGTTTGAATAACTTTTATCTAAATGTAAGTATTGCAATTAACAACTGTAAACGTAATAAATCAATAATTTAAATGTCTTAAATCTCACGCTACCCATCAGTTTTCTTGAATCTTCTTGTATACGGTTCCACTAATTTCACCCCCTCCCTCCTCGTTTTTTCTTTGCTCTTAATTCTAACGAACAAAAGAGTTCTTAAAACTCACATTCACTTATTGGGATTTCTGAATGCATATGTTCATCATGCGGCGAGTTTTTCCATCAGTGCATGAAATATTGGTCAATCATACACGATTTTCTCTTCACACTCATTTCCTAAATAAAAAAAAATGCCGCAGAATATTTGACTGGTGCATATTGTGCTCAAGATAACAAATGAAAAAAAAAATGTGTTAGTTTCAGATAGGCTTACCAGAAATAAAACTATAGTTATTAACATCGTACTTTACATCTATTTGATTGGAAAATATTGTTCCCATTTTACCTGCTTGGCAATATTTTCGCTATCATGTAACACATGTCAGAAAATAGCAGAATTTTTTTCCAGTTTAGCTTATATATGAGTTTTAAAGTTTGGGTAAAGTCTTGAAAATGAAACACATTCTTGGCTTATATTCTGAAACACACGATACGTAATTTTGAAGAATTATTTTTACCATTTCTATTAAATTTTTTGCTCATTATATCGCTATGAAAATAACAAAAATAAACGCAAAACAACAGTGAGTGAATATTAACGTCACTATGTCTCACGAGGATTTTGGCAACGGACCTCGTAATTTTGAACCATGGTCAAGTGACGAGGACGACACCTGATCTGGCACCCCCTCTCCTAAATACCACACCAGACCAACGGTAGGACGTTTGAGGTCTCGACAGATATAACGTACATCGTTCCCCTACGGGTCTTCAGTGGTACTGGGCTCAACAACAGTAAAAACAACATTATTTTATACATAAATGTTAATTATATATATATATATATCTTGTTCAAATTTTCAATCGTTAATAAAATGCTTTCTATTCATCTATTCAAGTTTAAATACATTTTTTTAAAATTGTAGTGGATCACATTTGATGTTAATACAGTTTTTTCAAATATTAATTCATTCATTAAATTAAAAAAATGAATAAATATTAACAAACAAAAATAATGGTCCAACAGCATATATAGAAAGGAAAATCATTCGTTGTGTCCCTGTAGCGCAATGGATAGCACTTTGGACTTCTAATCCAAAGGTCGTGGGTTTGAATCCCACCTGGAATTGTCTAGATTTCTGAGAATGCGATTTCTTTTTTACTATACTATTTTATTAGAATAATTAAATTGAATTGTTGAATAAACAGCAACAAACAAATAAAAATAGTCCTACACCCTATATAGAAAGGAAAAAGGAAAATCGCTTTCTATTTTATCACTTAATACTGTGATTCTGTCATATGTATATACATGTTTATATTAACTCTGTAACTATTTAATAAAAAGTAACCGAAACAATATTTTTCTTTGTTGACTTAAGTGAAATTGACTTACATTTTTTTATACGAGTATTACTTGTTTTTCTTTCGTTTTTACTAAATCAACGTATATATATATATATATATAATTTACGAAATTCGATATTAAATCTAACTTAAATCACAAATCTGGAATTTTTATTGATATCTAAATAATCCCTTCTGAGGTCCCCAAGAGGGGAAGAAAAGCTTGTTTAAATTTATATAAATATATTCAAACAATAAAAACTTACGAAATGCATTCCTTCTCTAAATTTGCATAAAATGCAAACGCAACATCATTTGTCATCTAGAAGAGAAATATTTAAGCGCTGTGTATCGTTTAAATCTTTGGTACGAAACTTCTATTTTAAATGCACCCGTGAAGATCTTTTTTAAGGATGAAAGGCTAAAATGTATGATTGATGCTGCGGTATACGATTTATTTTCATGCTAAGCATAGCACAATTATACAACAGTCTCTACGCTTGAAGTGGAAATATTTAAATAGAAACGTTTTCTCTTTTGCTATTGAAATGTAAAATATTTTTAGAGGATAAAAAATAAATAAATAAAAATAACTAAAATGTAAATTCCTAACGCGCATGAAAAGTTTATAATAAAATAACAATAGTGAATTCAAAGTAAATAATTTAGCTGATTTATATTGCAATAGAAAGCTCCCTTCCTTGTTGAAAGAGTACTGTGGCTGTAAAAAAGGTTTGTAGGCAAAGAAAGAATACTCTTGATGTATTTGTAGTATAAAAAAAATTCTCGAATTTTAACGTAGATAAAATGTGTAACTGGTCTATCCGCGAGCCTTCAATTGATTGTTTTGGGGTAAATTTATTCTTTTTAATTGTATCTTCTAATGCAAACTTTCTCCCGAAGAAAAAGACTGTAATAACCTTATTACTTTCTTAATTACTTCTCAAATCAATCAACTACTATAGATAATTTAATTTCATTAACACATTTCTTTTGATTAAATACAATAATCAAATAACAATCAAACTACAAAAATGTCCATCATAATAAAATACTCTCAAGAAACTCTATTCTTCTCTTTTACACTAGACCACGCCTGTGCGTCGATTTTCGCCAACATTCCATAATCCTCGCCAACAGTAGTCTCAGACACTACAAAGACGTTATTTAGAAATCTAGAAATATACCATTTTTTTTCAAAAGCCTGGGATAATACCTCGAATAAATGACTACAAAACATAAAAGCATTGCTCAAGTATATTTTAGGTTCCTTCTTAAAAAAAGGGATGGCGCGTTATACGGCGAATATAGCTAAAAATTAAAAATTACAGCTTGAAAGTATGGGTGCATGTTATACGCCGGTACGTGTTATACGCCGGTGCGCGTTATACGCCGGTGCGTGTTATACACCGGATTTCACCCCGTACTTTATCTTCATTTGAAATGCTAAGGCCTTTCCCCCTATTGTGCCTAATGCCTCAATATCTTTTCTACCGGTTACTAACGTTTTAGAAGTAACAAAAGTTGATATGACTTTTAAATCAAAGCAATACATTTTTTTAAAAAAAATAATTGAATCTAGAATTTTTATACATTTTTTTCAAGGAATTTTCAAGAAGTATTCATAAAAAAAGTATTTTTTGAATATTATTCATGTTAATAGAAAATCCATTCCAACTTTTATTATGTATAGTTCAACGCCCTTGTAAATCAAATTTCATCGCAGAGGAAGAATAGTATTTTAAAATCGCTTCATAAATTTGTAAAGTTTTTTTCTAAAAAATAAAATGGTTTGCTTTTTGTAGTATTTTGAGCACAAAACTGTTTTATGTAAAACAAATACAAAGGTTAAATATAAAAAATTGTAAAAAACATTTTAAATCAAAATTTTTTTTATAAATTATACCATGTTTTCTTAACGTAAATGAATTTTTATTTATACAATTAGTTATTTTAATAAGAACCGGATGAAAGTTAACCATTAATGCGATTTATTTATTCCCTTGGCCAGTTTTTCAAGATACAAAGTTAGAGACAAATTTATTTTAATTGAAACATACTTAATTTTAATATTAAGAATAACTAAAATTTCACTGAAGAGATAATTGTTCCAATGCCCATTGAAGGAACAGGTAGAAAACGAAATAAATAGAAAAAAATGAACGGACAAAGAATAATCATATCAAAAAGTGTCATTTCTACCCTTAAATATTTAGGATTCATTACATAACTAATTAAATACAGTCGCATATTATTTCAGCTATTTTCCGTTAATATAATTTTCTTCATTAATATTTACTAGGGGTGTACCCCCTGTCCGCTTCAGGGAGACCAATCCCCGTTATGCAAGTCATACGACTGTTTATACTCATTGTTTAGATTGTAAAACTGTAATTTACTTGTTTTTGCAAGCAACTCTGTCTCTTACATTATAATGGCGTTTCAATGGACATTTGGTGAAATATTGGCGATTCAGCCAAGTTGGCAAGTATTTTGGCGACCTTATGTATAAATAAATTTATTACAGCATCACGAAAAACTATTTAAATATATATAGAGAGATAAAAAGTTACTGAATTTATCATGCCCCTGAGGTCGCAGTTGAAGTTTGGGACTTCGAATGAACAGACGTATTAAAAATAACGAAGTTTATTTGTTTATCAATTTTCTATGAAGCAAGAATATAAATTAACGTTATTGTTGTTGCTAATGCCACCTGTTAGACCAGCGATAAACAACATGTGGCCCACCGAGCCTTTTTAAGTGTCCGATCAGTGCCCATTGCTCTGAAAAATTCACTTGTTTAAGAACAATAAATAAAAAAATTGGTGTCAAGAAATCAAATATATCAATTTTACTTTTTGCTGTCGATTTTGTACGAGTCCGAATTGATATTCTTTTTCTATTTGTTTGCTGATTTTCTATTTTTGTTAGTGATAACAGACAACAGTGGAGTAGTGACAGTTTTATGGATGGAACTAATTTTTAACTATCTTTCATATCTTGCAAGCGAAAAACATTCGAAGAAAATATATCGTTTCTAGGCGATTGGGAGTTTGACTACTTTATAGTGAAAAACAGACATGGATCAGTAGTTGTTTGATTTGTCGCGAAAGTGCTGAATTAAAAAAAAAATACCAATAAACATACTCCCATTCAATGACACTTTTCCTCGAAGATCTCTTTCAAGAGGTAATACATAGGATTTCTCTTGAATAAGCTTTGCGACAGCAACAAAGTGTTTTGTCAGTGGTAACAAAGATACCTTATGAAGTTTGTTATATTATTGGTGTTGTTCTTTTGTGAAATCACTTCTACTACGGTATCTTGGGACATCACATTTATTTATATACATACGAAAATAATGATCGCGGATACTGCACACAGCAAGTCTGACCCCAAAGCACACAGCGTCCGGTCAGCACGTCAACCCCGTAGAAGGAATGCGTGGGAGTGAGGCGGGAAAAAGAGCGCGTGGGCGGATCACTCAGTTATCCTTCCGCCAGAAAAAATAATTCACTCGCTTCACCCCAATATACCCCTCCTGCGAGTGATAATTTAATGTATGCTATTGCATCTGAGTTTTTCGCAATCCAGTCCATTTCATCTTTACGGGTAAGGTCTTCAGGTTTCTCCTCCAAGATTAGAGGGACTAATCTTTTTAAGCTAAGGGCAGCTTTCATCTTAAGCTCCCAAATAAAATAGTTCATTCCGTTTAAATCGGGAATAGTTATCTTATCCATTGTAGGTAGAAAGGTTTAAACGTTCACAAAGTCAACTAACTCATCACACAGATTAACCACGCTCTTCTACCACTTGTTGTTCTTTTGTGAAATCACTTCTACTACGGTATCTTGGGACATCACATTTATTTATATACATACGAAAATAATGATCGCGGATACTGCACACAGCAAGTCTGACCTAAAAGCACACAGCGTCCGGTCAGCACGTCAACCCCGTAGAAGGAATGCGTGGGAGTGAGGCGGGAAAAAGAGCGCGTGGGCGGATCACTCAGTTATCCTTCCGCCAGAAAAAATAGTTCACTCGCTTCACCCCAACAATTGGTAATCATACGAAACCGTTTACTGATGTAGATATTGTGAACGAGTGTTTCTTAAATGCTTCTAATTTAGTGTTAGTGACAAAAATAGTAATTAAAAAAGCAAAACAGGGGATAAAATGTTTTGATCAATTTCCCACATTTTAAACCTCCCCTCCCTCTTTACCCTCATGATGCGGGTCGCGTGAAACAGCTGACATATGCATGCGGCAAAGCAGAAAAAAAGTTTGAGTACCCCTGTGTTAGACGGTGTCAGAGAGGCCCATGCAATTCAGCATGGAATTAGATTGTATGCCTGACGTTAGCTGTGGCTTTGAGCACTATACAGGTGACAGTAGAGTTTGTTTCGTTTAATAATAATTAATTAATTTTTAAAAATTAATGCTGCTAATGAACATTTTCTGTTTCCATTAATGTGTTATTTTTTCTGTTTGTACCTCAACGCGGCATTTCCGTCAACATATTCCTATACAAAAACTGTTGTTTTAGTGAGCTCCACCGCCTCTCAAAGTTCGTCACAAAATTTAGAATCAACCTGCACACATCACCGAAATTACATTAATTTACTAATTAATTAAGCCAAATTATATTAATAAATTTATGTAATTTGGTTTAGTATCTTGGAAAATTTTTGTTGGCTTGAGCTCAATTTCTCCAAGCAATAAACAAATAAAGAATACTTTACCCAATGCGCTGAATAGAAATAGAAAATCTTACAGCAAATTCTTTTTCAAATCAACGACTACTTTTTTTTGGCAACGATATGCACTAAAAACTGTTTTCAATGGGGTAGTTTCTTCAGTAAGAAATATATAATCGCCCCATTATTTCACTTCACTTTATCCTGAGACTTTGGAATAATTCAGGAACTCAACTTCCGTAATGACACAATGAATTTAATTCGACCCAGGAGTTACTTAACACTTTTTAAAACAAACTTCATTTATAGCCTGGAGGGACTTAATATAAGCTGACTTTATATCTGAAGAATCGAAAGATGAATACTTCCAGAGATATCATTAAGCTTTCTCAAAAATTATCGATTCCAACGTATTTTTTAAGATGGATTCTCCACTAATTGTTCTGCTTACGAATAAAAGCAGTTCACCGAATATTTTGTAAAAATATCTTTTGATTTTGTAGTTAAGAGAAAATAGAAATTTATAGTTTTAAATTTCTTTTACTAATGGAAAATGCTGCGAGCAGCTAAGCCAAGGATTAAACTGTAGTCTAATGTTTCCCAACATCTTTCGAGGAAAAGGTATTAATATTTAGAATTTCGTACAGACAATGTGTTCCGTAGCTGAAAAAATTCGAAACAAATCCTGAAATCCATGCTAAAAGGAATGATTAAGAACGATTGATTTATCCTTAAAGTGGGATTTAAGAACACAAATGCTGGTAAGATATTCTATTAAATTACATCAATTTATTCGTACTTAGTTCAGTTCAGTTCAGATTTCATGAGAGGTCTGAGATACAGGCAAAATATTATTACAATTGAACCATTTTGCACAAAAGGAGAACATTTGGAAAAAAGATTATTCTAAGTTAATCTTTTGCAAAAATATTATACTTAAATAAATATTTTTGTCATAATGTCCTTAAAACAATTTTGATGCATGTATTCTAATCTGAGTGACACTAAATATCATGAAAATTATCCATTTATGCGCTTTTTTAAATCACGGTTCCGAACGTAGTCGGATACCTTAAAGAAGTCGTAATATTTAATAGAATTTATAGTTGAAGAAATAGTTAAAGTAAATAATATCAGACTATTCCGTTGAAATGTATACAGGGTGGTTCCGAACTCATGGTGCAAACTTTAAGTGTAGATGCAAGACATTGTAACAATCATTTATTGTTGAGGAATATCTGGGCGAAAGTGACGGGTGAGGCGCAAACAGGAGAAATAAAAAAAAGAGAAATGGAGTTACGGGTTGGTTGCTTTATTGGTAGGGGGCAGTAGATGTCTAACCTCTATTCAACATAATGCATCACAGTAGGAGAAAGCGCCATTGGCAATTGTGCTGACATCTACGTTGGGAGATTTAAAGTATTCCGAAAAAGCAGACATGCTTTACATGCTCGGACCATGCAAATTATAATGGCAGATCTTCGCTTCCTCATTGACGAATGCAGAATCACAGAGTTTTTCAGCGGTTGCATCGTCAACTTCGAAACAAGTACATTCCACGATGGATTGGGCGTGGTAGACCACTCCCTTGACCACATCTATCTCCCAATTCATTAAACCAGGATTGGACATGACATCATTATCGAGCCTCAATTACTTTTGTAAGGGTGCCCTTCTCCTAGATTATCAGCGTAAACTAAAGGTGTAGGAATAAATGAACTAGAAGCTGCCATGATCTTAATATGACTTTATTAAGATCTTAACTTAAACCTTTAACAGATTAGATAATAATATGATATGTAAGAGAATCTACGGTGGCTAAACACACAATATATGTAATGCCGAAATAACGTAACTCGGACCACTATCAATAACTAACTCCTATGCGATCACAGATTCGAATATTTAAATAGTCACTCCTACCTTTATTGTCCAACGAAGTATCAATCTATTTAATCCTAGTTGAAGTTGAGTGTTCACTGACGTGCAATGGTAAGCAACTTGATCTAAGGGCTCTCTGTCACGGGTAACTTCTATTGGCTGTCAATTGACTTCTCAAAACCTCTACACACTTGAAGTACGGACTATCATGACATTCCCCAAATGCCACCTGACGTGCTTACTCTAAACTTCTTATATTTAAAAGCTTCCTACTTTGCATCTTTCTTTCACGCTTTACTTCTTGGGTTGGTTGGGAAAGAGTTGGCTTTCATTCTGGCCTCAAAGAACCCAAAAGGATATGTTAATGAAAAAACGCGTGACCCCGTCACACTTTTTGTGGGGACATCTGCAAAACCTTGCTTATGCGATTCCATTTGGCTCGGAGAAGGATCTTGTTGCTTGAATATCCGAAGCTACAGCACGTGTAATCTTTGAGAACGTGTACTCCAATCATTCCACTGACGCTGTCAAGCATGTATTGCTACTGGTGGAAGCAATTTCGAACAGTTATTGGAAACATTACACTTGTCAATGGCGCTTTCAATAAATACTCTGTCTTTCTTTTCCTTTCTTATTTTTTGTGCCTGTAACTCACCGCGTCGCTTGCGACCATACAGTCCTGTGCAATAAATGACTCTTACAGTAGCATGAATTTGGGACCACCCTGTATACGAAATATAGCCAAAATATTTCATAAAAACTGTAGGTTGGGTGAGTATTTGTTAACGTCGCATTATAAAGTAACGATGGCTATTGGCGGTGGACCTCGTAATTTCGAATCATAGTCAAGTAACGAAGACGACATCTACGCTGTCACCCCCTTTTCCAAACTAGCACACCACGTCAACGAGAGGACTTTGTACTTTAGGCATATTTAACATGCGTCAAGGTCTGTACACGGTTGGTTTTCAGTGGCATCAGGGTTCAAACACAAGATACATTGGTCACAAACTCATGACCATGACCACTTGGCCACACAATAGGTTGATGTGGAATGGCAAAGACAATTGTTAGCAATTTTAAATAAAACCCTAACAAATACCATTAAAGTTCAATAATTTAAAAGTAATCCTAATATGTTACATGACTGACATTAAATGATTTTCCGTGGGGAAAAAATAAAACATACAGGTTTTTCTTGCATAATTATTCTTTAAAAGTTTGATAGTTCTTTGATTCCATTTAAGTACTGCTTGCTATATTTTAAATTTGAATTTGTGTATATAAATACACTCAGGAACATTGAAAATAGCGACCCAAGAAGGAAGCTAAGTACAATCGCGAAGCTTTGCAAATAAGTACAGCGTAATGTGATATGCAAATGATCCAAGTTTTGTGCCTATACGCATGCTCATACACGCCGAGGTGGCGCTACAATCAGAAAGAGGGTGCTATATAAGCCAGCGCAAATTCGAAGATTCATAAACGTAACGATTACCCGTCGATTGTAGGAAGACTTTGGTAAGCGAAACATGCCAGGTAAACGTGCTAGAAGACATTTCTCACAGTTAAGCGAGTTTGAGAGAGGCCTGATCATCGGGATGAAAACTGCAGGCTGGTCGACGCGCCGTGTTGCTGGCCAGGTGGATCGTTCGGAGTGTGCCGTTAGAAATTGGTTGGGAGCAGTGGACACGAGAAGGTACCCTCGCGCGGAAAACCGGGTTTGGAGCGACCAGGAAGACCACGAGGAGAGAGGATCGAAGGATATTGCGGCAAGCACTTGTGGACCCCACAGTGACTCGTTCAACGATACGAGAAGGCGTAGCAATTGTTCCACAAACAATTTCCAGACACGTTGCAGAAGCAAATCTTAAATCCAAGCACCCTTTCCGTGCACTCCCTTTAACACCGAAACATCGGCAACTGCGTCTACAGTGGTGCCAAGCCATATCAATGTGGAATGTCACAGATTGGCAAAAGGTTGTGTTTAGTGATGAATCTCGGTTTGTTTTGGGGACAAATGATAACCGTGTTCAGGTGTGGAGGCGCACTGGTGAGCGGAACAATTCCCCGCATACTGTTCTATGTCACACTGCTCACACAGCTGGTGTAATGGTCCGCCTATCATAGCCTATGATAGGCGGTCCACTTTAATTGAGACGCGTGGAACCTTAATGTGCCAACGATACGTTGATGATATTCTTCGATCCCATGTAGGACCTTTCCTAAATGGTCTCCCAGGGGCAATTTTCCAGCAAGATAATGCTCGTCCGCATACAGCAAGAGTTACTGAAGACTTCCTACGTCATTTGCAGACTCTTCTATGGCCGGCCCGCTCCCCCGATTTGTCCCCAGTAGAGCACGTGTGGGATCAGTTAAAACGGCAGATGCCATCGTGTCACTCTGTACATGATTTAGAGTTGGCTGTTCAAGATTTGTGGGCTCATCTACATCAGGACAACATATGATGTCTAATCAACTCAATGCCGGACCGTGTGGCGGCATGTATTGCAGCTGGAGGTGGTCCAACGCGCTATTGAAGTTGCTTAGTATTAATGTCGTTGCACACCCTGTATTCGTTTAATTGCCTTGTTTTTGAGATCAAGCGAATCTCTCATCTGTGTCATTATGTGTATTAAATTTCATTTCAATCCGATGCTTTCTTCTTGGGTCGCTATTTTCAATGTTCCTGAGTGTATATCCATATAAATATAAATTATAAAGTGACTGACTACGTTCCAAACAGTGATTTTGAAAACGCGTATAACTAATTTTTTTTAAATATTTAGCGTCAGTTGAATTAGAATACACATATAAAATTGTTTTAAGAATATTGTAACAAGAAAAAGTTATTTAAAGGCAATTATTGGCAATAAAGAAATAACGAATATCATACTTTCAAAACATTCTGCTTTTATGAAAAAAGCTTCAATATTTTTTAAAATTTTATTTCTAATGGGCTGCGAATTGATCATTAACCATTGCAGACCTAGTACATCCCCCGGAAACTGGTATCACTTTTTAGTGCGGTGCCCTATAGGCAGATACCAATCGCCGCAGGTAATTTTGACGCCCAGTTTCCTGCCTAGAGGGAGGCACCTGAGCTCTGACGATGCGAACCTGTACCAGGATTTAATTTTGCCGAGAGTATCCAAGCCAAACAGACACTCTAGGGATCTTTTACATGCCATATAATCATACGATATGGTCGCTGTCGATTCTCTGCATTATGAAAATCCAACGACTTGGGCCTTCAATAATAATAATATTTTGTTTATATATAGCTAGTACTTCTCTAATCATTTCTAATCCTTCTAATTGAACTAAAAGTTTTAAAAAATTCACATTATTTTCAGTGCTTCAGTAAGACTCCTCAAATCATCATGTGCCAGATCGGCCGTCAAATAATCCCTTGGGGGATTATTCAAAAGGGAAATACGTCAACCGTGCAAAACGAGCTGCGCGGCGTGGCAGAACTCGGTTAGACTTGCGATCCGCCCACCGAACTTATATAAAGTGTGTCTCGTTTTTGTGTTGTAAGGTGCATATGTTTAAAATAATTGTTAAAACTAGTAAATTTGGTTGGTCAAAATCAGTGCTTGATTACTCAAATGTGTGTGTGTGATGCAAACTTTACTGTTTCAATCAATCGAAACAAAAACTGGTGTTTTTTGTTAAAATTTCTGTACTCTCTCTCAAATTATATAATATGTATAAATCCATTTTTAAATTATATATCTAAAAATTTTTAATTTAACCCCGGTATAGAAGTCCTAGATATATATAGACAAAATATTGTTATTATAAAACAATTTTAATAAAAGAAGAATGTTTTGAATATATGCCATACTTTCTTCATTTCTTGCTTAAAATAGCATTTAAATAATTTTTACTTATAATATTTTTTAAGAAAATTTTATGTGTATATTTTAATTCAATTGCCCTAACTATATCAAAAAAAATTTCCGTTTACATGATTTTTCAAAATCACGCTTTCGAACGCTGTCATTTGCCTTAAAGTACTTTTAAAGTGATAATTTATGAAAATTGTTTTTTAAAAATATAAATATATCATAGTACTTACATAATTTCCCCCTCAAAAATTTGTATTATGAACAAATCATAATCATATCGGAAATTACCTAGCTAAAATTTGTACGGATAACTTAACACTTTAATAATTTTTAATAAAAAAAAATTAAATTTTAAAAAGTTTTTGATTTTTATACAAAAAAAGTAGCGTTGGTAGAAAACAAAATAGGCTCTCACATAAAAAATTTAACAGTGGACAACAACATTATTTATAAAATATGATTTTCTCCCCCAGAAATGTGTTTTCAATTCGTTGCGAAGTTTTCAAAAGCTATGAAACTTAAAATACAGCAATTCAAAAACGCAACGCAGCATCTTAATAAGAACATATATTCCGACCGACATAAAATTTCGCGTATTATTTCAGCAAAATCATTTCTTTCTATTCAAATCTTGAGCCAACATTAAGGGCACTAAACATTTAAGAATCGCCAGAGGCAATATCATAAAGACTTCCACTTTCCCAATTTGTAGCTACGTTTTACCTAACTGTTAGTAATACTATTCGAAGAAGAAGCAATAAGTGGCGAAAATAAAAACGAAAGCAGAATGTGCATGTATATACCCATGTATTTATCGGTACTCTTAGGAAAGTACATAAATTTCGAAAATTGAAATAGATCAGGAACAGTAACGACCCGGGTTGTTCCAAAAGAACAATGACAGTCAGCGAAAAACGATATCCTTGCATAAAGAGGCTATAAACATGCCTGCTCTCAACACTTCGACCGGTTCGTCGTAAATGGCTTGGCGCTGTAAATCGCAGTTTCGACATGAGTGGCCATTATCGGTGTTGCCAAATAGTGAAAAATGAAATAAAACTTAATATTTATAGCCGTTCACTTCTTAAAGCCCGAATATTGGAAACGAGAAATAAAAATAGAAGTTTTGGTAGAATAATGTTTCGACGAATATTTGTTCATTGAGTATTGGAGTGAATATTCTGATGAATGGCGAATTCGAACGTGTGAAGTAAATATTTCAAAATGATTCCATTTTATTTACATGCACCTTTTATGAACATTTCTTATTGCTGGTGATCTTTTATATGGGATACTACAACGCGCGTATGTTCTTAATATATATATTTAGCAATTTAATGCCTCATTACATTTTCTGAAAGAAAATGCAATCTCAGAGAGGTATTTCTTTCTAGCGAAAATAATCTTTCTCTTACTTGATATAGGAGAAGAGCGACTCACTCATCACGAGATCTCCAAAACTATTAGACCTACAGACTTGAAATGAGGCATGCATGTTACTTTCTTAAATAGAAATCTGCTAAGACCGCATTTTGCGGAAATTGACACCCAAGGAGTGTTATTTTGGCGTTTTATGTAAAATAATGTCGGTTTTTTATATAAAATAACTATTAAACTTAAAGAATTGAAATTCTGCAAACACGTTTCCTTTATTCAGTAGATATTTTCTAAGAACAGGATTTACCGAATTCGACTCCAAAGGAGTGTTTCTCGGGAGTTATAGATAAAAGATATATATCCGTTTGGAACTATTGGATTTACACTCATTCTTTTTAAATTTAACATACATGTTTCTTTGTTGAGTAGTGATCCAATGACGAGTTTTATGGAAATCGACCCTCAAGGAGGTTTGCAGGGTCGTTTTAATTAAAAATAAATTTCGCTTTTGAACTAATGAACTTATTAACTTGAAATTTGGCAAGCATGTTTGTTTTGTCGATTAGAGATTCGCTGAAAATGGTTTTTGCGGAAATCGATTTGGTGAATGGGTTATAGGGGAGCAAATGATTACAATACTTCTGTTTTAGTTGTCTTTCAAGATCTTGCAATATTCAGAGAAAAGGGTGGTAACGGCTAGTAGTATACAATTTAATACATCAAACGCTTTTCTTTCTGTGAACTTACTAAGAAAAATGATTCTAGTGAATACATTTTTGTGTTTAAAATGACTATTTGTGACGGGATTTGTTATTTTAAAATTTTCTTTCTCTGTGTTTTGGTTGATTTAACTTTATACGATTTTTTTAAATCAGTGTATCGAAAGATAAGATTAAAGGGAAGAATCGAATGTGCTTTGCTTCATATAATGCTGCCAATGCGGTTGCGATAGTACTTAAGTACCATACCTATAAATAAAGTACCCTCTTTGTACCATATTCTAAGTCACGAACGTATTTTGTACTGCTTGTACTACATTTTAAACCAAGAACATTTTTATGCTGCATATCTTATAAGCATTATATCGTGTGTTTCAGAATCAATGAGAAATCTTACGTATCATACCTTCGACCCCAATTTCACACCAAATGATCGCCCAATCAAAAGACGATACGAAATGTTGTCATCGCATGTGTGAGAAGCTTACTATGTTTCTACATGCAAAAGAACAGTTTTCCATTTTTGGTTGCATATCGTGGCATTTGGTGACGAATCGGTAGATGATATAATATTGAAATACCGAAAAAGATTTTTTTGTCTCAAGTCTCTTCCGCATAAATAAGTTTAATGGAGTGAAAGAAGTTATAATACAAGTAAAGTGAGATCTACACTTCAATTTCTAATCTTCTGAATTCCAAGAAGTTTTGATTTAGGTCCATATTGAGCCTGATTAAGCAACCAAAACGTGACGCCAGATTTTTGCGGAACTCTCGCGCTAAGTCGGCAGTCCTGTCAACCAGAAGAAAATAGCAACCCTACTCGAATCGAATTTTTCTATTGATATTAAGACAACAGTCAGTTTTAATTCAACAGTTGAATTAAAAGGTAAGCACCATCTGGCGAAACTTTTTGGTGTCAAAAAAATCAAGGGTTTCAACGAGTATTTCACAGAAGTTTTAAAACACTATCAAAAGACGAATATTAATTAAGGTACTTACATAACACGCTGAGGAAAACGTTTGTTCGTATGGGACGAGATAAAGCTTTGTGTTCACCTATACAACTGTATATGGCACCATTATCATCTAATTTTGGGGACAATGTAATGGATGTAGAAGTAGTTTTCAAAGTGGGATTTGCTTCTTCCTCTCGTACTGGAGTAACATCTGAAAAGGAGGAAAAAAAGTAGTAATTAGAACCATGAACAAATAAAGAGGGTTGATTGAATCAAAAACTTGCATGAAATCTACCCTGTTTTCATAAATATTTTCTGAAAATGTAGCAAATCTATTTCCGGCACTTCTCCGTTTTGTCGGCGAAAGTGATGAAATTGCCAAAATGATATAACTGCACCGAACGCAATATTCCTGCTAGTAGCTTTTTGCTACCACATCTTCAAAAAAAATCGCGGTCTTTTCTTGTCAGTAACGTCTTTTTCATAATACATAAAGAATAAACGAAAAACCAATAAGAACTGGCATTTATAGCACTTTTATGTGTATACCGTGTGTTGTCGCCAATAACGTCAATTTGGCGAGATTTACGACAGCGAAACGGAAAAGATCCTTATTTTCTAAAGAAATCATTTTCATCTGTTACATTTCGTCTTCCTTATAATCCTGTAAATCGTACGGAATTTCGGTATTTTCGTATTATCACAACCTATTGGTGACATTTGAAACGAAGCACGTGATTGCCAATTCAGAGTATACGAAACATGCGAAATTGAAGTTGCCTACTTGGCGAGTTATCTTAACGTTGGCTATTGTTGCGATAATACATATGTACCGAAATTTCTAATTATCTTCTCAAATCTAGATTAATTGAATGCAATAAAGTGTACCCGTAAAATAAAACATATAATTTCGTAGAATCGTGTAAATGAATATTTTTTTTATATATTTAATGTCAGTTGAATTAGAACATGCATATAAAATTGTTTTAAGAATAATTTTAGAAGAAAAAGTTATTTAAACGCAACTTTTTTGTGGCAAAAATGAAAAAAGAATGCCATATTTTCAAAACATTTCCCTTTTATGAAAGAGGCTTCGATAATAAAATTATTTTGCCAATATAGAGCTAAGACATCTCTAAAAAGGCTGAATTAAAAGAGTTGAAAAATTTGTATATTTTTTGGATTACAATCGACTGAACCGATGTTTTCCTTAAAATTTCTCTTCTATAATATAGTAAACTATGAATAAATCTACTTCTGTATAAAATATATGTTCCTAAGTCTTAGCTATATATAAAGGCAAAATATTATTGATAATTATAGAAATATTTTTCGTATTAGGAGAAACTTTTGAAAATGTTATTTTCCTTACTTTTTTGCCAAAAAATCCCATTTAAATAATTTTTTATAATAATAACATACTTAAACAATTTCATATGTATGTGTCAATTCAAGGACTCTAAATATATCTCTCAAAAGTATTATTCACTTATGTGTTTTTGAAAAATCACAGTACCAAACGTAGTGAGACCTCTTATCTCATTATTTCTTAAAAACAATTTGGTACTTGCGTATTACCGCAACAATCGCTATCGTTCAAGACAACTTGCCAAGTAGGCAGCCCCAATTTCGCATGTGTCGTACGCGCTGAACTGGCAATCTTGTGCTTCGTTTAATATAATGTCGCCAATAGATTGCGATAATACGTAAGTACCAATAATTTTTAAAGATATGGATAATCACTGAAAATAAGTAATACAAAATTAAAATATTTTTAAAAAAAATTACGTAGAAATAATTCTACGAGTTTCAGTAGCTAGATTTCTAGTATTGAGAAGTCAGTTCACGCATTATCCATTAGATTAACAATATCTTCAAAAATTTCAGCTAATTGGTAGACAGAAACTTTTAGAAAATATAATATCTGTTGTACTTCTAAACATTATTTAGCAAATTACTTTCAATATAGCATAATAAATTTCCTTTGCTAAAATCATGAATTTTACTCTTAAATGCAACCGATTCTGGTTGGTTGCCCAACTACAGATTTGCAGCTTCACTGAGCGTAAAATGTGATTAATAAAAATAACTAAATGGTAAAACACTAACAATGATAGTTTACGGTCCAGAATAATTCTGTGTCTTCCGTTCAAAAGCTTTCTAAGCAATACAACGTAAATTCAATCCTGTAAATAATATACATTTTCATTTAAAGTAATACACTATTACAAAATTGAACCTCCTGCAATCGAATTAAGCAACAGTTGCTAAATATATTTCATGGAAATGCAGGTGTGCTTTTCTAAAGCTTGGCGACGAAGATTGCGACTTTCTTGGCGAAAAATAAGCTCCTAAATAGTCATATGGAATATTAGAATTGATAAATTTGTACAATAAATATTAAACTGAAATCAGATAAGCTTATGTTGAAATTTTCTATGGATCATATAACAAACAATAGACATGAAACTAGAATTAGTACAAGAGTGAGAATGTCTCTCTTCTTATAAAACGAAAACATAGATACTTACTAAAGAAATAATATGTACTATTTATGCGAAGGTATCAGTATTTCATAGAACTATCACACATGAATAATAGAAGCCAAAGTTTATATATATATTTCACAAATGTCAATGGATCAAAAATAACTCTCGAGCATATTACAAAAATTAATTAAATATTAAGCTCAACCAATGTCAATTACGCATTGCAGTTCTTCTCATTCGACAAAACTAACATATTCAGAATAATTAAAAAGGATGCCAATTTCAGCAACTTAACTTTAACAACAGAGGATTATATATCAACAAATAAATTTAGCAATCAAATAAATTAGAGTTACATGAATTATTGAATTAAAGCAGACGATAATGATATGGAAGATAATTTTCAACTACATTTACAACTACTGTAGCATTTAAATCGTCAGATAAAAAATTATTTCAAAATAAAGAAAAATTTAAATAGAACTAAGTATTTTACGAGATGGAACAGTGCATGAATATTTTTCAGTGTGTTTAAAACGACGTGTATTCATTTATCCTAATGCTCGTCATCCACTCAATTTTATTCTTAAAAGAAATTTTCGTTCGATGTTTTTTCAAACGCAGTATAATCCAATGGATGTTCTTTTTATTTATAACATAAAAACGGATTCAAAGTTGTGGTATTCAACTAAAATATTATAGAACCATTTTCAAACAAATGTATAAGCAAAAGTTTTAAGGAAAACAGAATAAAAAAAAAAAAAAAGACAAAACAAGAAAGTAAAGTAAAAAAAGTATAAGAAAATTCATCGTTTCGTAAAAGTATTTTTTAATATAATTGATATCAGTTTAATTTTAAAGGACATAGAATAAATGTTCAAAATTTAGCTTTGTGACAAAAAATGTAAAATAAAAAAAATTAAATAATTTTCGTAATTAAGCTTTTAATTTACTTTAAAGAATATTCTTTTTCTTTAAATATAATTAGTTCAAATTTGAAAAGATGCATTATTAAACGTCATTTGGAAAATATATTTAATTTAAAACTAGTTAATTAATTCACAAAAAAAATATTGCCGATTATATCAACTTTTATTTGAAAGTTAATGAATTAAATCGTTTAAAAGATATATTTAAGAAGAATACTTCTTCTTTGTCTTTCTATTTATCTTTTCGAGTATTATACTCGAAATAAAAGTTGCAAATTTTTTAATTAAATTTTAATTACTTTAAGCCTATTTTTTTTTTTAAAAAGCAAACTCTTTCTCTTTTTCAAGAACATTTTTTTTACTAATTCATTTAATTACTAGAAATTTATTTAATTTACATTACCTGATTCTTTTGTAGGAAAATTAAGTGACTCAAGTTTAAGATTCTAATTTAACTTATAAACAGTGTTATTGAATATCGTTATTTCCCCCCAATTTAAATTACGTTCCATAAAAAAAAGTAAACTTCTTTTGATTTTGATTAGAGAATATTATCATGAAGATCAAAAGTACAAGAATACTAGGAGATGAAAAGAAATACTAGATTTAAAAGATTTTAGATTACGGTGACTTAAGGGGTCACAGGGGTGTTAATCTTCTATTTTTTCGAATTTTCGAAGAAAATATATGTTGTTCCTCATTTTTTTTTGAACATTTTGATACCAACCACATGATAGTACTACAAAAACTTCGAAAGTTATTCGAAAAATTCCAAACAGCAATTTAGTAATAACAATGTTTAAATGGCTACATGCCACACTCACTTATTCTTGATTTCCGCATACGTTTTATTTTTCTGTTTTTAAAAAGCCTCATGAAATATTTTAAACACTTGCTTAATTGAGAAGGAAGCTTGCAACTCAACACACACTTTTTTAATGTGTTTTGATTCTGTTTTGGTAATGCTAGCACGTTTGTTTGAAATAACTTATCGAAATTCAAAACAGCGTTGTTTAAAACCGTTTATCAAAATTGAAAATTCTCGATTGAAATGGAAAATACTGATCGTAGACCTTCAGGTAAACGTCCTAAGAAAAGAAGATTTAGAGGGAACCAAATCATGAAGGTATGTTCTCATACATATGTTGCAGAAAGGAGAGATAAAAATGTGTGCTTCCAGTAATAAAATCTCAGGATATCAGACTTCATTAAAGTCAAATCTTGTTAAGGTAAGTGAAAAAACTCTCTTCAAAGGATATCGTATTTTTGATTTTATTTCAACTTTTAGCTCTATTTTATCAGTATCATGTTGTTTAAAATGTCATAAACCATTAACAATTAATGAAAAGTCCACTCGTGGTTTATGTTCGAATTTTGAAATACGTTGTAAAAACTGGGAGTGTTTGTACTTTTTCAAGCTGTGAAAACACTGGGAATAAAAATAATGCTCCAGAAATTAACAGATCTATTTTAGCAATGAGATGCATAGGCCAAGGTTTAGAGTCATTAAAAACCTTTTGTGCTGTAATGAGTCTTCCTAATCCTGTTGAACAAAAATCACATGATGTTATTAATAATAAACTTTCACGTGTTATGAAGGAAGTCGCTGAAGAAAGCATGAAAATGGCAGCTGTCGAAGAAAATTCTTCGTCACCTGATAACCTTTTAACGGTAAGTGGTGATGGTACCTGGAAGACGAGAGGACATTCACATCGTTGATTGGAGTATGTACTGTAATAGGGGCCGAAACAGGTAAGGTTTTGGATAGGGAAGTGTTGTCCTCATTTTGCAAAGGATGCGACAGTTATAAAGGGGTAAAATTTGGTATCAAGTACAATAAATGGCAAAAAGCGCATAAGATTTCATGTAGAAAAATTATTCTGGCTCTTCTGGTAAGATGGAGGTTGACGGGATGTTGAGGATTTTTAATCGATCAGAAAAGCTTCACAACCTGAAATATTCGAACTACATAGGAGATGGCGACACAAAAACATTCAATGCCCTTTCTGAAAACAAGCCATACGGCGATGACTATCTTATTCAGAAAATAGAATGTGTAGGCCATGTGCAAAAGAGAATGGGTACAAGACTTAGGAAGCTTATATTAGTATATAGTAAAAAGAAATTATCTGATGGTAAAACTATTGGCGGTAAAGGTAGGTTAACTGATAGTTTAATTGATAAACTTGCGCATTACTATGGTAATGCTATTCGATGCAATTCTACTAGTGTAAAGGGAATGCGGAAAGCCATTTGGGCTGTTTGGGGTCATTCTTGCAGCACTGATGATGAACCGATGCACTGGTTTTGTCCTACAAATCCAAATACATGGTGTAAGTATATAATGCCGCAATTAATAATAATTTACAAAATTATAAACACAAACCCTCAGTTGCTAAAGCTGTTCGAGATGTAATTAAGCCTGTATTTGCAGACTTATCTCATCCGGCACTCCTGAAAAAATGTTTAGGAGGTAAGACACAGAATCCTAATGAAAGTTTAAATTCATTAATTTGGAAGTTTTGCCCTAAGACGATTGGTTCTAGGCTTCAGATTGCTGCAAATCTAGCAACCAATGTTTTTAATGATGGAAATCAAATACTTATTACTATTTTAGAGAAATTTGGCTTGAAAATTAACAGAAATGTTTGTGTGCTCCTGGCTGAACGTGACAATCGTCGAATTTTTACGTCAAGACAGAGGCTCTTAGAATCATCTTTTGAAGCTCGCAGAGCTAAGAAAATTAAAAAGAGTAAAGAAATTGAGCTGTTTCAGGAACAGGAAGGTATATCTTATTATCCTGGAGAATTTTAGCGTGTAAGTTTTAAGATTTATTTTCTCAAATTCAATTTTAAAACTTTAAAGCCCTTTTTCTCAGTTTGTGTTTTTTTCAATTACGCGCATTGCGTTTCAAAAACTATCATACTTTGATGTATAAAACTTTACAGAATTATAAATTCTATCATAATCTTCAAATCCTAGCTATTTATAGTATTATAAATTTTTAATTTTTTGAAATATTTCAACAAAAATTGAATTTTTTAAAAAAAATTAAAAAAAAATGTATTTTTTTTATTTTTAAAAATATTATTTTTTATTTTTATAAGATAAGCTAGCATGTAATAAGGATATATTTGACTTTATAAATCAACTTATTGCTAGTAATTAGAATTATTATTGCAGAAAATATGCACGTCGTAAAACTCACTATTTGTTTCTTACAAAAATTTTTCTTATTTTTATGTGCTTATTATTTTTAAAATTATGATTATATTTTAGATATTTTATACTTTTTGAAACTTTATTCCTTTATAAGAAATGTGTAAAAGAATCAAATTATTTCATTTTAATCTCAAAGAATTATTTCAGTCGAAAATTGTTTGTATTTTGTGCTCTCGAAACATTTTCAACACCCCTGTGACCCCATAAATAAAAATGGGAATTTAATTTTTATAAAGGAAGTTCAATGAAATACGTTTAACGCGAAAACGCTTCAGACGAAATATTGGCTAACATGAAATAAAACAACGGTCCCGACAAGCTACAAGAATTTTCATGCCTTTTTTCTCTGAATACGAAACGAAAATCGCTTAACACGCAAAGATTTTTTTGGGAAGGAATGAACAAAATACGGAAAATACCAGCCACACAGGTGAGATTTAAGAGGGATGTGAAATGGAAGAGATGTGGTTTCAAATGTTTCATATAAAGGAGGCTAACTTGGCTTTGAAATACCCTCGGAATAGTCTTTGACACGAGCCAATTTTGTTTAGCTGAGCTACTTTTAACCTTCACCTCCTACAAACGCCACAGAAAAATATCTCTTCGCTCACCAGTTTGTTTTGGAATTCGGTGGCGAGTATATCGCAGTGTGAGTAATTTTTTCTCTAATTTGGAAGGGGGAAAGAAAATTTCCATTTCTTATAAAAGGAAGACACGAGCTTCTTAAATCTATTGATCAATAACATCAGACGCAAGCGGAAATCTGTGAAGATTTCGGTGTTGCTAAATTTTGTATTAAATTTTATTGTGAATGTTTTTGTTTCATTAATTCTTATTAAATACATTATATATACATATCTATGTAAATAAAATGTACTCTGTCTTTGTTGAAGATATGATTGGTTATTTTTCGCAATATCTTATAACACGAAATTCTTTTAACATGAAAAAAATATTTCAGTCCCCTTAGTTTCATGTTAAGCGATTTTCAATGCATTAAATTGCAAAGACAAATATACTAATACTTCCTGGAGAAAGATTTTTTTTCAGTTAGCACTGTTATTTTTTTATATGATGCATAATTTAGCTATCAAAAATAATTTTTTATTTCCTCTGTTTCAAGAATTTTACCACCTCGAAATGTCCCGAGAGCGTAGTAACTATTCGTACATTGATTTGAAGATACACTTAATAATTCAATTAACACTTAATTAACGCTAATTAATACTTAATTGATATTAACTCTTAATTAGCAGTTCGTTTTGTTATTAACATCTTTAGCTAGGAATAATACGAAACTAGGTATTTCTGTTAATCTAACAGGGAAAAATTTCGGAACTTTTCCGTTTCGCCGGCGATAAAGTCACTAAAAATGATACAACTGACGCCAAACGGAATATTCCCACTTTTAACCTTTAACTACTACATTTTAAAAACATGACGTGGTCTTTTCTTATCAGTAATGTATTTTTCATAATACATAAAAAAATTGATTAAAACCAATGAGAACCAACATTTATTAATATTTTCTACGTGTATATTGTGTGTTGTCGCTAATAACGCCAACTTGGCGAGAGTTTCGCCGGCGAAACGAAAAAGTATTAAAATATCATTTTGATAAACCGCATTATGGTAACATGAAGCATATTACGTGTTTTCTGATATACTCATTCTTATTGAAATCTTAGGGAAATTCAGAAAATAAAAATCTTCCCAAAATGGTAACTAATGTTTTAATAGAATATATAAAAGTCGTGGAATTTTAGAGTGTTGCTGCCACTGATTGGCGATGAAGGCTCTTTGTATGTTAAATCCGTTCCAAGTCATCACGTTGGTATCATGTGAATGTTTCAAAAATAGTGTTTGGCGTTGAGTGTAATTACAAAAAGGAGGGTGGGTCATCTCTCAGGTATCGGACTCGTCACTTGAACATTGCTCAAAATTACGAGGTCTGTTGCTAATAGCCCTTGTGTCTTGTGTTACTCTATAGTGAGACGTAAATTCAAATCAAATGGAGATTGGGATGCCAGTTCAGATGTCGACCTCGTCCTTTAACTATGGGCTTAATTCATGGCGGGCGCGTGATAAAAACAAACACGTGTTCTCTATTGAACTCAAAAGGAACATTAAACTAATTGAACTTGTTGTTGCTCTATTTGTAAAATTTCAAATTTTATAATTGGGAATAGGTGTTCAAATGTTATGCGAAAAAAAAATTCTTCAAAAAGATTTTAAAATTTAAAAAAAGAAATCTTATTTTAAGCATATATTTTCAAATACAATGAATTTTGTGTATCTATGTGTGTTATTGTTGACAAATGTATACTTTTTAATAGAAAGTTTCCAGAAACAGCAAAAGTTGGCTACAACGAAGCGCACATAGAGCTGGAAACACTGGATTACTTTCAACCTATGATTATGACGTCACATGAGTTTTTGCACTGATTGGCAAGAAGCACGTGGTTATCATTATCATGTGACTATGACGTCGCATGAATTTAACCCATTGGTTCAAAATTATGGTGTCCATTACTAATATCCTTCGAGTAGTTTCGGAATGCCATAATTGTAATCAGTCAGTAAATTAGGATTAATTAAATTTGAACAAACAACAAATGTAAATTATTTCTCAGAAATTAAGTGTTTGTTAATGAAACTGGGTTCATATATATAGTAGGCGAGAAATGTGCAAAAACTCTATAGCCAATCGATAGCCGATTGAACAGAACTTTCAAAAAGCGTTAGCCAATCACCTTTGCTTCAATTTTTATCCTCCCCCCTCTGTATGTTAGATGGTAACAATGAAACCTAAACTAATAACACAAATTATAATTTTAGCATTAAATACTGTGCTTTACTACTTTAAATCCTAATGCATAAACTTTGGACATAGCAATAATGAATTTAAAATCATACAAATCTTTATTACATTAACGTGATTTGATTTTAATCTGTGTCGTGTTGTGAAACAACACAGGCGGTATTCGTGACGGATTTTATAAATCTGCGTGACGAGAAGGACACTTCCTCCTCTAAACTTCCACACCACACAAACAAGAGGACTTTGAACCTAGATAGATTTAATATCTATGAGCCTCTCTAAACGGCAGTCTTTAGTAGCACTTGGTCTTGATATCGTGAGTCGACAATGTCTGCTATGACTTCTTGATCATGGCCAATCGGCTACCGTGGCCGTATTACTAAATGAAGCAATTGTACGTAAAAAATATTAACAAATTAAACATTTGGAGAGTTTTTTTCATTATGTTATGAAATCTAAGATATTTATTCGCTATTTATTGAAATATTATATTCATTAAAAATACTTAATTATAAATTTTATTATAATTTAATAGTTAAATTAAAGCCCCTTTCAAGGAGTAAGGTGGTCGTGGTAGCCTAGGGATCGAGGTATAATTAGTTTATGTACAGTACTGCTGAAGACCCTCTGTGTAGGGGTGTGATGCCTATTAAACCTGTCGATGCTCAAGCACCCTCTCGTTGTTGTGGTGTGGAAGTTAAGAGAGGGAGGAGCTAGCTGATGTATCGCCCTGGTCACTTCACCAAAGTTCAAAATGGCGAGGTTCGTCACCAAAAGTCCTAGAGTAGCTGGATAGTACAACGTTAAAACTCATTCACCCTCACTCACTTACGAAATAAGACTTAAAGAACGCACACACATTCCTTTGAAATTCCGTTATACACGTCCACCGCAGTGTTATTTTGGTAATATTAATTTCTTTGTTGTTGTTTCTAATGCCACCTGTCTGACGTATTCAGATCGAGGCCCACGAAATTCCCGGTGGCAAGGGCTAGAAGTACGCTTGCCGTTCGCCTTGAGCACCTTACAGGTAACAGTACGAATTAGCTCGGCGAAATTCCCCGAAGGGACGATAGATGGCGACACCACCTATCTCAACCTCCACAATTTTGGCATGGAACTGAAGGGGAGGGAAATATGCTCCAGTCCCCTGCACTCGTGATTCAGACCACAAGCCTTTCGGAACCACTGATTTAACGAGTGTGTACTCCGTGTGTACTCGGAGGGTATTTGGTGGTCTCGGTTATCGAACCCTGGCCTTCCGGTCCGGAGTCCAATGCTCTAACCACTAGGCTACACACGGCCCTTATTAATTTATTTAAAATACACATACGCGTCATTCCCAAGTGTAAAATTAAATATTCATGTAACAAATTTATAATTCTTTACAAGACAAAGTACTATCTGGCATTTGTTTCAAAACAATAATAAAGTAACGTTGCACGTAAATTTTTGAACACACACATCCGTTTGTGTTAAAACACAAAAAGAATATATAAAGAAACATGTGTGCATATATAGCAAGATATACTACAAATAAATAGAAGAAAATATTTCCTCCTCAAAACCATTTTCGATTTGATTCCTGGATAATGAAAAACATCCTAAGGTTCGGTTATCATGTCAACCGCAGACACAAAGATGAAATTCCCAGCATTTGAAGAAAACAGCGGAAGAAAATGTTTTATGCTGATAACCGTGATGAAAAACGAATTTGCCTAAGGAAATTCTGATTTCAATTCATAGTTTAAAGCACCTGTCACAATCAGATGCACTATACCTGAAATAGAACGCCTACACATTCTGGAGGCATTTTTTTAAGACAGTAACTAAAAATCAGTGACAGAGCCAATCTTGAATAAATATATTTTCTAACCAATCTTGTTTTTATATATAATTACATATCTAAAAAGAGTATAATATCCTAGTAAAAAGCTAAAATAATTTGTATCATTCGTTTTAAAAACGACATGCTTGAAGAAAGATATTTTTTCTTGAATAAGTGTGACAAATCTATACGGAACTTTATCACTAACCTTCTGAGACGTCTTTTTTAGGGAAATTTAATTCCCCTACCTATTTTCCAATCAGTTCCAAAAAGACGACAGGGATTCCTTATTATGCAGATTAGATAAAGTATTTAAGTAAAACGGAATAGTAAAGTAAAATCAGTAGGAGAGAGATTGAAGTAGGAAGATATAATAGTGAAGTTAGAGATTTATTATTGAAAATTTCTAGGTGGATAAATTAATCTCAGGAAGAGTTGAGATTCAGTGTGGTAAATATTGATTTATAATTAAAGTCTCATTAAAGCTTTATATTAGGAGTGAGATTAAAGTTAAATGTTCAATAGGAATATTATTGAATATAATTCTGGGATCTCTTTTATTGCAGTAATCTCTGCGTGCTCGATATTCTAATTGTTAATTAATTGGATCATTAAATATTTATGTTAATATAAAGGAAAGCCCCCTTTAAACCTCATATAGCTATTTTAAATTATTTGTTATTAAAAGTCTTTGATTCTATATTTGGGAAAGATAACCAAATAAAGAAAGTTATTCATAAAAATGGCTACTGGTTCTTCTTTGACTCAAAATTATTCTCGTTCTCAAAGTGAGATCCAAGGGGATCTTTACATAAGTACTTACAAATGTAAACTGAAGCATCGAACTGTGACGTTTGAGGTGATTGATGCTAGTGTGAGAGTCAGGAAATTAAGTAATTGGTCACATCTATTAATTACAGTTTTCTTATTCATCGAAGTTATTCATAATACTATGAATTTTGTGTAAAATAGTGTAAATAATTTGTATTTGTGTTAAAATTGTAATATTCTCATGCAACGCCGTCTCTTACGTTATAGTAGTGATTCAAAGGGAATATGGCGAAATCTTGGTGATAGAGCCAAGTTGGCATACTTTTTTGGTGACCAATTTGGTGACTTTGGCGAGATCGGGACCCTCTAGATTTTCTAGAACTTAGTGGAGAAATAAACTAATTTCAAGACCTATGACGCAAGCGGGTCTTTCTGGAATTGTCCGTTAGGTCTATAAATAGAGAGATGCTCGCCGAAAGTCAGTCTGGTTTTGACTAGCGATCAGTTAGTACTGCTTTGACTGTTGAAGCGATTAGTGATTACTTCGGCTGTTGAACGAGCGATTGCTTGTGAATAATCTCTTACATATACGTGCATTTTAGACACGGATAATTATGTCTGAGTGCTGTCGAAGGTATGAAGACTTTCTGAAGTTTATTCTGCGAATATTGCTACTGAATTCCGTATTTCAAGGATTGGAATTTCGACAATAAATTCTCATCTCTCTTAAAGAACTGTTTTGTTCTTTGGGACTGATTTGCATAAAATACTTGAACCCCGATCAACGTAACAATAATATTGATTATTTTATAAGGGTTCAGAATATATTATTTGTGAGGGAGAAGGCAACACAACCGTTCTCTTCGGTGTTTTCCATGGAATCTCTTTTCCACTCCATGGTCTTGGGACGGGGGCGATTTCTTTCTGACACTTCGAATTACACTCGGAATTTCCGCGGCCGTTGGGTTTTCTTCGGGCTGCCGGTTTCGGTGCGATGTCAGATCAAATGTCTCAGCAATATTTAGGGGTTCACGTGTGAATGGAAAGGCTGTTATCCTATTCAGAAAAAGAAGCCGATTTTTCAGCTGTGTGTCCGGACCTCTAGGACACCCCCCCCATGTGTGCGCCACTGTTTCTGCCAAATTCCAAGTGTGTCGGTCTAATAGATCAAAGCGGGAACTATTAGTCGATTATACATCCTTAACACCACTTGGGAATCGATTTCCACAAAAACATTCTTAACGGATCTCTACTCCAACACACACAAAAGATTCTTACCAAATTTCAAGTCTGCAGGTCTAACAGTTCGATAACGGATTTTTATTCCCAGAAGACAGGTTTTTAATCGTTTCTAAACCTATTGGGTGAACTCGGTCTGAGGTCTTGGGTGATTGTCAATATCCCCAATGTTGTTTCGAAATACGATGTTAATAAACAATCAACAATTTATTAGCTAAAAGTTTTTAATTAATCGTAATAAATAAAATAAAAGGAAAAAAAAACAACAGATTTTTTATAAAAAAAGTTTTTTGTACTTATTATTTTACTCGTATTAGTTTCGTTGTGGATTTTAATTTTTTTAAACAATTTTAGTAAAAAAATGAGCAATTAAACATTTTTTTTTTGTATTGATATCACCCCTCGTCCTACTGTCAGAAAAGCTAAAACTGAGCTAATGGCGACCGAATTTTTAATTTGGTGCCTCTATTAAGTAGTGATTGTATATTTTGCGTTCTTGAGTTACAGTAGCTTGATTTCAAAAAGTCAAATTGCATGTTATATCAGATCTAATACATATATTATTTATCTAAAGTAGAAGCGTTTTTTTAAAGAAAAGATTGAAATTTTTCTTCTTTAAATTTTTTTTAACAAATTAAGTATTTTTTTTTGTCTTATTGAATCCACATAAGCCGTAAGTATGACACATCACTGAAAAAGTCCCAAATAAAAAAACAACTTTTATGCAAAATTGTATGTTATTTATCAAGATACGCGCACGTCCCTTCAAGAATGATATAGTTAGCTCAGCGCTCTTCTAATTTTGTAATACCTTTTTCGTAGAACGATTTGTCTTTGCTCTTAAACTAGGCTTCAACTTCGGCAATCACTTCTTCATTTGAGCCAAAGCTCTTCCTCTGTATCATTCTTTTAAAGTCTAAAAACAGCCAGTAGTCACTGGGGGCCAAATCTTGACGGTACAGTGTGTGGGATATTAATTCGAAGCGCAATTCGTTCAATTTGACCATCGTTTTCATGGACTTGTGCACGGAGCATTGTCTTGGTGAAGCAGTACCTTTTTCTTTTGCATTTGAGGACGTGTTTTCAATTCCTACTATTAGCTCACAATCTCTATATATTTATTTATTTATTTAACTTGGTGGAATTTTCAATCGTTAATAAAATACATTTTAAAGCGCTCAATCGAGCTGAAATTTTATATACATGATTATTTTGGAGGACAATACAATAATTTTTTTAAAATTATAATTAATAAAAATTAATTGATTAAGACTAATTATTCAAAGAATTACAAATACAGCCACGATGGCATCATTTTTGGCGACTTGTGTCAAAACTTGAAAAGGCTTTTTTTTCTCACGTTTTAAAGCATTCAGTTGAACTGAAGTTTTATATACACGATTGTTTTGGATGACAATACGATACTTTAATGACAATTAATAAAGATTAATTACCACTTAATGTTGTGATTCTGTCTACATATTTATATTAATTGTAACTATTTAGTAAAAAGTAGCTAAAATAAAAAATTTTCTTTGTTGATCTAAGTAGGAATTGACTTAAATTTTTTTTTTATATTACTTTTTTTTTTGTTATTTATTTTTTCACTCAAATAATCCAGTAATGCCATGTTTTTTTCCACTCTTCATTGTTTTGATTTCTCAAAATAGTCAGTAAACCAAATATCATGTGCATCCCAAAATATGGACGGCCTTGCCAGCTGACGTTTGAGTTTTTGGTCTCTTTGGACGGCTTTTACCGGCTGCTGTCCACTCAGCTGACGGTCTTTTTGATTCAGTCATGTAGTAATGGATTCATGTTTCATCCATTGTCACTTATCTACGTAAACAATCTTGTTTATTTCGCTTAAAAAGCTCCAAACAACATCTGAATCGTCGATGCGTCAATGTTTTTGAGCGACAGTGAGCAAATGCTGCACCCACTTTGAATACAACTTTCTCATTGACAAATGACCATGCAAAATAGTGAATACACTGCCTTCTGATATCTTTAAATCTTCTGCTACCTCATGCAACTCCAGTTCATGATCGGTTAAAACGATTTTATGTAATTTTTTGATGTTTTCTGGAACATCTGCAAAATTTGGACGACCTGAACAATTAAGCCTCGTTTATGTCTGTGCAACCACGTTTTAAGTCTGCGTACCACATTTTAACCATTATTGGCGACGGAGTAGAATCCGAATAACACTTTGTGACGGGGCTTTATCGGTACTTTTCTAATAATCCTCTTTAGATATCTTTGGGGCCAGAATTGCAACTCTTTCCAACCAAACCAAGAAGAGAGCGTGGTTATGCAGATTAGGAATTATATACACTGCTGGCCACCGTAAATGCAACACCAAAAAAGACAAGAATTTAAACAAAAAACAAAGAACAAGAACACAACAAAATTTATTTTGTAGATAACATGTTGAACAAGTATCAAATGATTAAATTTATAGACTTCTGTGAAGTGTGGTTCACACGCCTCGGCATTGATTCAAAGAGACTTTGGATGTGTTCTTGAGGTACAGCAGGCCAAGAAGCTTCCACACGTTGCCAAAGTTGATCTGGTGTGGCAGCTGGAGGTGTAATCTGGGTCAATCGTTGAGCAACCACGGACCACATATTTTCTATCGGCGAAAGATCCGGAGAGCAAGCCGGCCAGGGAAGCAATTCAATCTGGTGGTTGACGAAGAACCTTTGGACAATGCATGCCACGTGTGGTCGCGTATTATCCTGTTGAAATATGGCTGTGGTCAAGCCCTGAAGGTAGGGAAGGACAACTGGCTCAAACACCTCGGAGATGTAGCGTTGGCTGTTTAAAGTACCGGCAATGCGTACTAGAGGAGTACGAGAGTGATATCCAATACCACCCCATACCATAATACCCGGTGAAGGACCAGTGTGGTGGTGCATAACGAAGCTGTTCAGCATCCTCTCTCCACGGTGTTTTCAGACTTGAATCCGACCATCGTGGTGTTGCAGACAGATGTGTGACTCGTCAGTAAAGGCAACTTCATTCCCTTCTGCCGCCCACATCCTTGTTTCATCGCACCATTGGTGGCGAAGACGTCTGTGGTTCTGCGTCAAAGGTAGACCAAGTAATGGACGTCTTGCGGACAGACCACTCTGCTGTAAACGGCGTCGAATGGTACGCGCAGACACTGAATGATGCGTAACAGACTCAATGTGCTGTGCGATGGACCACGTTGGTCCATCGTACCCTCCTGCATCCAATGGTCACATATCCGCATTACAGGTGTTTGGTTTCGTCCAACACGACTACCGATTTCCCTGAAAGATGATCCACAATCTCGGTAGGCCATTATCCTTCCTCTGTCGAAAACAGATACTTGATCAAAAGCTGATCGCTGTTTTCTACGAGACATAACTGATCGTTTTTTGAAAAAACCACAAGAAAAACACAATTGCCGAACTTGAAATCGTCGAAATCTCCAAGCCTTAAATAGAGCTTTGAGGTGGCGCCACAGACGCATGTGATGTGGTTCTGCGCTGAAATTCTAATCATTTACATATCTCATATCCGCTAATGCATGTTGTATATTTCATGTTATTTGCATGCTTCCTTCAGGGTGTTGCATTTACGGTGTCCAGCAGTGTATATAGGAACATTAGTATTCGCATGGAACGCTAAGTGAAGATATATGAAGAGAAGTAAAGCTAAGGTAAGTGAGGTAAAGCTCTAGGTGAAATTCTAGGAGAAAAGTCTAAGTGTAATCTACGAGTTCTATGAGTCGGTCTAATTGTGCCAGTCAAGTTTATTTAAAAGTGGGTCCGAGTACCGAAGAGCCGGATCAAGTTGGATCGAAAAAAAGATATAAGGACTGTAGCTGTTCTCCGAGGAAACAGAGGGAAGGACACTTTGCTTAAGCTTTAAGACTAGATCGGATTCTAATAAGTTAGGAAAAATCAGCTATAAATATAGAAACGGTGGTTTATTGAGCTATTTATCATAATTACGGTTTACGTTCTCATCACTCCTGATCATAAGTCTCCTAGTCTAGTGTTGTCTTATTGAATATATATTAAGATCATAATAAAAAAAAACTAATTCTATTATGGCAGAGTTTAGTGGTCAATCCTTCATTCTCTCAAACATAGGTCACATGGATGGTGACGAGATGATACCCCCAGCTCGCGGGGTATCGCAACTTATCTAGCCATTCTTTTGCTTGAACAGTGTTTTTCTTATCAATAAGGACGAAATTTTTTTTCATCCATGGTTTCTAAGTAAACAAAAGTTGCTTCACTAAAATCACTGCAACTTTTCAACTGAACAAGGTATAATCACGAAATTTTGACACGTGCCATTTGAAAGTTAGTACTGCTAGGTTAGATGTAGGAAAGTTAGAAGGTTGCGCAATTTATGAGTTTCGCCCGGAATTTACTGAGTGTTGTGTTATGTGGCAGTAAAGATTAGTAGAGTTATAAAGGCAAATTCATGAAAAATATTTTCGATTGAAAAATAAGATTGCTTTGACAATTTTTTTACCATTTTCAACAAAAATTATTCAAATCATTACATCAAAATAATACTATTTTTCTATCATTTTGCATGGTTAAGAGTTTAGAGACTTACTATTTTTTAATGGTTCTTTGCAGCGGTGCAAACGAAAATTTTTTAAGGAGAGGGGGAATAGGGTTCCAGGGTCAAAAGTCTATCATTATCGTACCATACATCAATACGCCGCTAAACATATTCTTTTGATTTTTTTTCCATTTTTGGAACAAAAAACAGCAAAAAGTGAGTTATTGAATTAATTATTAGGATTAAATAATAAAATAAATTTTTAATGACAAATAAAAAAAAATTACGTTCTATACACATACGATTATCATCAAACGAAAAAAAAAGGCTATGGGGCTATCCAGACCCATGGACTCCTTTCCATTTGCGCGCCACTTGCTATTTGTCTTGATTAATCATACTCATCTTTGGTTCATCTAAATGAATTTTTTATTCAAAATATCCCTCGCGATTTAAATTTTGTTGAAAAACAATAGAACTTTAAAATTACGTTTTTATATAATAATAAGCAAAATGGAAAATTTGAAACATTTATTAAAAATTTTTACAACTCAAAAAAGCATTTGCAATGCTATTATAAACATAATTGCACAAAAAAGTTAAAGATTATTTTTCTTCTTTATTAACAATGCATTCAAAGAAATACGGAATAAATTCTGTATTTACTATTAAGTATTAATATAAATTATATGATTTAATATTATAAATATTAATTCTTGAGGAGTTTCAGAAATTTTCTGATATAAATCTCTTTTCACATGAGAAATTTTTTTTATTCGTATATGTCAAGTTAAAGAAAAACTCAGGGTATTATTAATAATACCCGGCTATTATTAATTCATTCTAATCACATTTATTGGTAAATATCAATAATTAACAATGGTTTAGTCATTTTTATTAATTAACTATAATTTATGGAAATCACAACTCTTAACGAAATTTTTATCACAAGACAAGAAATGTATAAAATTACATACATTATAGCAATTAAGTCAGAGATGTAGTTTAGTCAATGTAAAAGAATGTTTATCAAGGTACACCAATTATTTATTTTACCAAGCAAATTGTATTATACACATATACCGGTTAATTATTAAAAATAACCAGCTATTATTAATACTAATCATGGTGAGCATCCCGAAGAATACTGTCGTTTCTATTTAATATGAATAATCAACCGATATTGCCTCACTGTTGCCAAATGACAAAAACAAACTTCAGAAGTGGTAAAACTTAATACAATAGTGAGACGTTGAAGCGGGAAATTATTTGCATGCGTAATTGGAACCTAAGTTGCGATGAGAGTTATTATATTGACCAAACTTCATTGGTAATTATTAGCCACTAATAGTTAATATGATACATGGTCATAAATTGTTTAACTAGATTATTTAACTAGCATTAATAACTATCCGTTGTTATTTATAATAGTCAATACATGGCATTTATCACATTATACTTACACATAACGTATATATATATGTAATAAATATTTAATTCAATACTAGGTGGGGGGAGGGAGTGTAACCCCCTGTTTGCCTAATGGCAGACCAACCCTCATTGTACAAACAAATTATGGGGGGAGGGTTCGGAAGCGTAAAAATTAATTAAAGAAAATAAGCGTTCCAGAAATTCAAAAATCCTGTCCTTTTTAAATCAAGGGGGAAGGCAGTAGCGTAACGGAGAATATGGGACTCCCCCGCCTGCAAAGTCAGGTTTTAGGACCCCTAGAATCCTGCCTCTCCCCGCAATGCGGGGTGCACGATACGCCACTGAGGAGAGGGCTATAAGAATGTTTTTAAATACAATCGAGCCCTTGCAGTCTACAAACAATATATAACCAAGCATCATCAAAAAACACCTAGCGATGTGGGCGGGTACAGGCTAATTAAGAATAAAGATGGCCTTCATAATTTCTTACTGATATTTGAAAAAAAATTTTTTTTACTCATAAAAAAAAAGAAATTTTTTGAATATATTGTTTGTTGTGTAAAGAAACCAATAGAATTAACTCATTTTGATATAATAGAATTTTATATCGAAATATTTTCTAGTTTAAAAAAGATAGAAGTAATAGTTGAATATTTTATGGTCAGTTAAATATTACATTCTTATAAAACAAAAAATTCTTTTTGGAAAATAAAATGTCTAAATTATAAGAAGAATTTTTTTCCTTAGTGATGTAATAAGAAATATTTTTTTTTGTAATATATAAACTAGTAAAATAAAAAAAAATTAAAGTTAATTCCTATTTTGGACTATTTTTTTTCGTATATTTCTATTTATTCATTAATTAAATTTAATTATTCCAATAGTATAGAAAAAGGAAATCACATTCTCAGAAATTATGCCATCCCAGGTAGGATTCGAAACCACGATTTTTGGATCAGAAATCCAACGCGCTAACGCAACGCCCAACGCTGCATTGCGCTACATGGATACAACAAGCGATTTTCCTTTTTATATATGGTGTTGGACTATTATTTTTGTTTCTTACTATTTATTTATTTATTAAACTTAATTAATGAATTAATATTTGAAAAAAAACTGTATTAACATCAAGTGTCATTCACTACAAGTTTAAAAAATGTACTTCGTCTTGAGTGGATGAATAGAAATTATTTTATTAACGACTGAAAATTTTGAACATGATATATATATATAACTATATATAGGAAGAGTGTAAACTCTAAAATAGTAGGAATTGAAAAAATAAATATATAAAATCTAGTACTTAAAATATCTCAAACCCCATTATTGGCTTCTAAACACATTAAAGGATACTCAATAAGACAAAATACAAAAGTCTCATGTATATTACTAGTTAAACTAACAAAAATACACGAATTACCGAGAGAAACTTCCCATTTCTGAAACGCCTCATTTATTTTAATAAACACTTCCCGCTTTAGAAACTATTGACAATGTTCCTTTGTGAAATATTTGAACTAAACACGTAGTAAATAAACGAAGAACAATTGTGGCAGAGTCGCTTTGACTTTAAAATTTTGGATATAAAGAGAGTTCGGGTTACGAGAGAGAGCAATTTATTTCGTATTACTTGGCAGCCAAGAATCCGAAGCCAAATAACTGTCATCACAGGATTGGGTTTCACGACAGGGGAATATTTAGAGTGACAATTAGAATTCTTTAAGGAATTTGTGTCAATATTTCTTGAAAAATAATCTTAAATTCCCCCTCAGACCTTTTAAACTTGACTTTACTTTAGGAAGTAAAGTTGACAAAAAGTTAAAGAATATTTTTAGCAGATAATGAAATGAACAATTTATAAGAAATGGTAAAAATTGTTTTGTAATGATACTTTGTTTGTGATAAAAAAATATTTCTCGGTTGTAAGATACCATGTTTATAATAAGAAACAAAAGAATATGTCGGTTTAGCCTCCCCATTGAAAAATATCTTAGTTTAATCTTACTTGCCTTAAAAATGAAATCTTGTGTATTAGTTCACACTCTCCATATATATATATATATATATATATATATATATATATATATATATATATATATATATATATAATATTATGAAATATTTCTATAATATTGCTGGCGAGTGGTACGTATACTGTAACGAAATGACAGGGCGTGGCCATTGGAAGGGATTTCTTAATATTGGATCCATTTTTTAATTAGTGTTGATGTTGTCTACAAGTAAGATTGACGAGGCAGACTGGTGATAATTTAAATACGTTTAAATTCACATCTTGAAACACATAAGCATATTAAACATAAAGCATGGAATAGACGAGCATTACAGAATGGCAACGCGCTGCATTCGATTACATGGTGAAAGGACTAAGAACAAAAAGGAGAGAGAGAGCGATTTCCAGTTATCTCGTTAGTTATAACCAGCGGGAAATTACATGACTAGGGTGAGTGGCTGGATACAATTCCAAAAGTCCCCATTAGGCAGGTAGCTAGTTTAAATAACTAAACCATTGTCCTGAAGGACTGGACCATAGATAAATCAAAAACTATTAAACATTAAATTACTCGGAATTATTACATATATATATGCAATAATTCCCTCTAGTATCCTTTTTATTAACTCTTTGTACTAATATTTAAAATAACTTTAACTCTTTGGTTGAAAATTAACCTTGCAATCTTAATCGTAATCGGCTAGTCCGAAAAATCCCTGTCCCACCCATTCCATCAAATCAGAACTACGAGTACGTAATCATCACGCGCTTGCATGTTGGTATAAAAAGCAAAAATCTTGGGTAATCGCTCTCTTTTGTCTACCTGCCTTCATCATGTAATCAGCCTGCTGCAACGAGTTCTATGTTTATCTATGTTTGTGCTTGTGCTTGTGCTATGATGTTTGATTCTTGTATGTGTAATGCCGTACCTACTGGATCTTTATGTGTCTACGGATGTGAATAAAAAGGAATTACGATTTACATGAGTGCCTCTTCGATAATACTGTACTCCACCACGCTCCACGTAACACAGAAAATCACATCACCGGCCACGTCTTACAATTATTTTTACCACACTCTCCAGAAATATTATAAAAATATTTCATTAGACGGTAGGATCCAATAGCCTGTTGTTTGTACGTGGGAGAGAAATTAGTAAGTCAAGATAAAAAATGTTGGATAATATTTCACGTAAAATTATAATTAAAATCTTCATGCTTGCCACGCCCCGATAGGGATTTCGGACTAGCCGATTACGATTAAGATTACAATGTTAATTTTAAACCAAAGAGTTAGTTATTTTAAATATTAGTACAAAGAGTTAATAAAAAGGTACTAGAGGTAATTATTACACACATACACACACACACACACACACACATATATATATATATATATATATATATATATATATATATATATATATATATATATATATATATATATATATATAAATTTATATATCTTGTTCAAATTTTCATTCGTTAATAAAATATATTTTTTATTCATCCATTCAAGTTCAATTACATTTTTTTAAACTTGTAGTGGATGGCACTTCAGAATAAATATGTTAATACAGTTTTTTCAAATATTAAATTATCTATTCTATTTAATGAATACATAGTAACAAACAAATATAATAGTCCAACAGCACATATAGAAAGGAAAATCGCTCCCCTTGCGTCTCTGCATCCCAATGGATAGCGCGTTGGACTTCTAGTCCAAAGGTCGTGGGTACGAATCCCACGTGAAATGGCCTAATTTATAAGAATGTGATTCATTTCTGTACTATACTATTTTATTAGAATAATTAAATTTAATGAATGAATAAATAGTAATTAAAAAACAAAAAAAGTAGTCCAACAATATAAAGAGTGTTTTTTTTCCAGGTATAGAAGTTTAAGTTGGCATTACTTTCCAAGATGGCGACCGATTTAACAGCTGTCAAGTGATTTATTCTCAGTTTGGTTTGGCAATTCATCAAAGCGATCATCAAGCAAGGCGAAGATTCGTCGAACGGGCCCAAAACGAGATTGCCGTTGTTCCCGATTTTCATAAGCGAATTTTGTTTAGCGATGAAGCGCACTTCTGGTTGAATGGCTACGTCAACAAACAAAGCTGCCGCATTTGGAGCGAAGCTAATCCACAAGTGTATGTCGAAACACCGTTACATCCAAAAAAATTGACGGTTTGGTGCGCTTTATGGGCTGGTGGAATCATTGGTCCGTACTTCTTCAAAAACAATGAAGGCCACAACGTTACAGTCAATGGTGATCGGTATAGAGCCATGATTACTAACTTTTTCATTCCTGAATTGAACAATCATGATGTCCACGGGCTGTGGTTCCAACAAGATGGAGCAACATGTCACACAGCTCGTGCCACAATCGATTTATTGAAAGACACGTTTGGTGACCGCCTAATTTCACGTTTTGGACCTGTGAATTGGCCTCCAAGATCTTGTGATTTAACACCGCTAGACTATTTTCTGTGGGGCTATGTAAAGTCATTGGTCTATGCCGATAAGCCACAAACGCTTGACCATTTGGAAGACAACATTCGCCGTTTTATTGCCGATATACGGCCCCAAATGTTGGAAAAAGTCATCGAAAATTGGACGTCCAGATTGGACTACTTCCAAGCCAGCCGTGGCAGTCCTATGCGAGAAATCATATTTAGAATGTAATGCCACAAGATTATCTTTCGAATAAAAAAATTCTTGTCAATCGAATAATACATCGTTGTTTTATTGCAATTTAAAGTTCTATACCTCTAAAAAACACCCTTTATATAGAAAGGAAAATGGAAAATCGCTTTCTATTTTGTTACTTAATATTGTGATTCTGTCCAATGTACATACATATTTATATTAATAAAAAGTAACTAAAATAAAATGTTTCTTCGTTGACCTAAGTAAGAATTGATTTTAAACTTTTTTTATTACATTTTACATGTTTCTAAGTGAATTGTCTTTTGTCCCAACATATTATGTTTGTTTTCGAAAATATGTTGATCTAAACAGAGTTTACTAATTTTTTCCAAAACCTTCCTGTTTATTTTGTATTTTTTTGTTCCCACAATAGCTTCATTATCCTTTTTGTTTGCCTTCTCTGTGTATCACTCAGAAAGTACAGTATAAATATCTTTCTTCTCAAAGAAGTGAGTATACTGCTATCTCTTCTACAAGTCACAAATAATAGGAAACCCTAATAGGGATACCTTTTCGTCACACGCCTCTAAAGCGTGCATGACATAGCAGCGGACTGGAAGGTTGGTGGTTCCAACAAACCACTCATACCAAGTTCAACAGCGTGTCGCCGAAAGACTAAAAATACAGGTTTACTTTACAACAAACAAGTAATATAAAAAAAGATTTTTAAAGTCAATGCCTACTTAGGTCAACAAAGAAAAACGTTATTTTAGTTACTTTTATTAAATAGTTACAATTAATATTGATATGTATATACATATGACAGAACCGCGATATTAAGTGACGAAATAAAAAGCGATTTTCCTTGCAATTTTCCATTTTACTTTCTATATAGAGTGTTGGACTGTTTTTTGTTTGTTTGTTATTATTTATTCATTCATTAAATTCAATTATTCTAATAAAATAGTAAAGTAATAAAAGAAAACCCATTCTCAGAAATTAGGCCATTTCAGGTGGAATTCGAACCCACGACCTTTGGATTAGAAGTCCCACGCGCTATACGTTGCTCTACAGGGGAACAACGAACGATTTTCCTTTTTATATGTCCTGTTGGACTATTATTTTTGTTTATTACTATGTATTCATTTTTTAATTTAATTACTGAATTAATATTTGAAAAAAAATACATTAGCATCAAGTGTCATCCACTCCAAGTTTAAAAAAAATGTAGTTGAACTTGAATGGATCTTAAAAAGTGTTTTATCAACGATTGGAAATTTGAACAAGTTATATATACATTATATAAATATATATATAGGGAGAGAGAGTGAACTAATATTAGGAATTGAAAAATCAAAATATAACTCTTGAGTGAGTGGATAGTACCGTCGCGCACTGTTCAGCTACTAAAAAGCATTTTGAGACGGATCTCGTAATTTTGAACCATGGTCAAATGACGAGGCCAACACTTAAGCTGGAACTTCCCTCTCCTAATTACCACACCACATCGCACCACATTAACGGGAGGATGTTCGGGCTCTCGACAGATATAAAGTGCATCGTTCCCCCACACAACGGGTGGCCGTGGTAGCCGAGTGGTATAGGTATCGGATCGGGGTTTGCCTTGTCACGAGTTCGAGCCCAGTACCACTAAAGATCCGCCGTGTATGGCAGCTATGCACGTTAAATCTGTCGAGAGCTGAAACTTCCTCCCGTTGGTGTGGTAGTTAGGAGAAGAGAGTGCCAGCTCAGGTGTCGTCCACGTCGCTTAACCATGGTTCAAAATTACGTTGTCCGTCACCCAAAGCCCTCGTGTAGCTGTACAGTCCCACATTAATATTTAATCAATCAATCAAACCCTTTAAGCGGATCTTTAGCGATACTAGACTCGAATTCGTGACATGCCGGCAGTGAGTACGTTACCTTGATCACTAGGCTATCGTGGCCACATATAACTGTGGATAAGAAGAAGTTAATTAAATTTTAAGGCAAATTGTAAAACTGCCGTTTGTCAGTTTTCTTTTCTAAATTATCTTCCTCATTGACAACGCTTGGAAAGAAAACTCATACAACAGATTGCATTTCCAATTCTGATACTTTTTACCAGCGAAATAACAGAAACGGAAAGCAATTAGGGATTAAGTTTTCTGTTTCTGTCTTCGATTGATTCATTTGGCTTGGGTGCAGGACTTCCGAAAGCATTCCACACATTTCTAACACACTTCTTAGTTGGCAGTTACTATCCTGCTGATACATTAGTGAGATTGGTTAATGTATTAATTACTTAGATTGACTGTAATCAATTAAACCAGAATGTTTGATAGGATTACGGAGGAACTGTGGTTCTCTCTCACGCCACTCCAATTCAATTACACATATCTCATCAAACAATTATAGCTCAAACCTTATTTCGTAAACATCGCCGTTGTTTCAATGATCAGGAAGATGCTATCGCCAATTCTTATCATCCAATTAGGAAACGTACTGTCATTTTTTTTAAAATAAACATTCGAATTTTTCTGTGATGTTCTTAAAGTATCCAACTACTCCAAAATCATGATTTTTTTTTTTAAAAATTGACATTAATTTTATGATTTTATTTTATAGACCATCTTATTAGCTATATAAAAATATCAAGTTTTTTTATTTTCTATTCACTGGAACAAAAACTACGCAAATTTTAATTACAGCAGATGCCTTAACTTTACATACGATGTCAAACTTTAAAATGTGTTTTACTCGAATTGTGTTTTTTAGAAAACCTCAAACTAGGACAGCGATCGCTCAAAAAGTTTTTTAAATAATTTGCTGAATTTTTTTGTGTATGCTCTGTGTGAATAACAGTAGAAGTGTTTTAACTTTCAGATTTATCAATCATTGTTTTATTACAAAATGTACAGTTCTTTATGTGAATATAATCACTGTTTTTCTAAGCATTTTCATATAACAACTAAGATAAAGTGCTCTAGTTTTTGTTAAAATTAAAATATCTCTTATTCTGAAGGTCATGTCAAAAAGGAATAGCAAAGTAATACATCAAAATTGAAAAATTGAGAATTTGTTCATTTACTACTTTTATAGAGTGGAACCCGTTTATTTAATTTTTTGTCAAATTTTACTTATTTTAGGAGTAATAATTTATTTATTTTCTTCTTAATTTTAGCCTTTTTATCTTAAAAAATATACTAAATCTAAAAACCACAGCAAAATCTCCATTTTTTTTTTTTTTTTAAATTTGTCGCAAGTAGTCGCATGACTTGAGAAAATTTTGTTTAAATGACCGATAAATAACTTTGTTTCTATAATATTCTGCCCCTACATCCTTAGAAAAGCTGCTTCATTATCTTTGAATTTCGGAGAACTTATTTTTATTATATGACAATAACCTCTAGGGGGGAATAGTTATACTTTAATATAACAAATCAAATTTTTATTAAAATATAATTTATTATTTTATAATGTAGGTTATATATTATTATTTTTGAATAAATTGTTAACATAATTACATTAATTTGCATTAACTTTAATGTTTATTATAAAGCCATCATAATAATATATTGAAACTCCAGAAAGCTTTTATAAAGACAATGTAAAGATAATTCAAATTCCTGAAAATAGTTCTTTTGTTTATATAAAGGAGAACTTTTCAGTAATAGGTTGAAAAATAAAATACATTTATATATAAATGCTTTATAATATTAAGTAAAGAATGCATAAAATTTGAATGGGAATGATTATATTCCAGATTTTATTCATTTGAATCAATCGTATAATGAGATAGGAAATTTTAACAATGTAACAGCAGAAGGAGGAATTATACATGCTTTGTAAAGTAACTAAGAAAAGTTGAAGAAAGCTTCACACGGTAAATAATAACATGCCATAATGAGATATTTAGATAAAACATTGGAAACTCCGAAGAATGCGTCATTACAAGCTGTGAAATTATTAATGGAATACACTTCTTTTTGTTTTTTGAGCAATATGTTTATGATTTTTTTTAATAAATACATTTTTCTTAGTTTTCAATTTCAATGTTTCATTATTTTAAACTTATTTGATATTGCAGAAGTAAAATTAATTTAAATGACAGAAAAAAGGAAACTAAAATAAATTCATAATAACGATATATAAAATTAAATGAAGATTCTACTTAGAGTAATTTTTTCATCACGTAGAAACTCGAAAATAGCACTTAATTTTACTGCATAGTTATGAAACGCTTCGATATCATTCCACGCTATCGGTACATATAAAGGAGAAAAGCGACTCACTGACTCATCACGTTATCTCCGGAACTATTAGACCTACAGACTTAAAATTTCTTAAGCGTGTTACTTTCATGAGGTAGAGATCCATTAAAAACCGATTTTTTGAAAATCAAACCTCAAGAGGCGTTTCGAGAGCTTAAAGGGCGTTATACATAAATATTCCCGTTTTTGAGCAATTGGACCTAAAGGTTTGGTAGATCTGTTCTTTTCATGGAGTAGAGATTCTCTACAAAAGGGATTTGGGGAAAATTGACCTCAAGAAGCGTTGCCAGGGCTTAAGGGGTGTTATAGATAACTATATTCCCGTTTTTCGACTATTAGATCTACAGACGAAATTTCGTAGGCATGTTCCTTTAATGAAGTAGATATTCACTAAAAAATATGTTTTGCAAAAATAGATCCCCAAGGGGCGTTGTGAGAGTTTATGGGACGTTATGAACAATATTACCGTTTTTGAAGTATTAGACCTACAGGCTTGAAATTCAGTAGGCCCTTTCCTTTCATTGAGTAAATATCCTGACTGAAAAAAGAAGTCGATTCACAAAATCCCTTTTGTGAATCGACTCCAAGGTGCGTTGTAAGGGCTTAAGGAGCGTTTTATAGACATATTACCGTTTTTGAGCTATCAGACCTACGTAGGAATTTTGGCAAGCATATTTCTTTTGTAGAATATAGATCCGCTAAGAACAGATTTTACTGAAATTGACTTCTGTGGGGGAAGAGTGGGTAGTTACTGGGACTTATTGATGAAAAAATATCCCGTTTTCAAACTATTAGACTTACAATGATAAAATTTGGCATGCATGTTTCTGTCGTTGAATCTAAATTCGCTTAGAACGGGGCTGACGGAAATCTACTTTTAAAGGTTGTTACTGGAGCTTATTGATAAAAAAATCCAATTTTGAACTATTAGATTTAGATTTGAAATATGGCAAGCATGTTTATTTTATTGAGTAAAGATCCACTAAAAAGGGGCTTTGCAGAAATTCACATAGGGAGGGGTTACGAGACTGTAACAGATAGTTCCACTTCAAGTAAAAAAATTATTAGAAATTATTGTTTAAAAGTTCTGTCCTTTTTAAACAAGAGGTGAGAATTATAAGAATTTTTCAATACAATTGAATTCTCTTAATGATAAGACTTAGATATCAATAATTTATACATATACAAGCAGCATATATTCATACAATATCATGAAATACCCAGCAAAGAGCATTAAAGCTCTTTGCCCAGCAAAACAGCTATTATTTTATAAAACAGTACATTTGAATCAATCAACGTTGAGAAAGTTCTCTTATGACCAAAATCTCGAATGTAAATATTACCATTGCACCTGCCTCAGAAAAAAGTCTGCTTATGCCTGCTTTTACCAGTAATGTACTTAATTTTAAAAAAATTTGCTCAATCCAAAGTTTTAAAGAGAACAGTTTTAGCCCCCAAGAGGCTACAAGTGACGATTTAACGGAAATTTAAACATTTCATAGGATTATCTTTTTCTTGTTGCAGTCGTTAAAGGATGAGGAAACATATTGATCTTTGAATTTGGCTTGACATTTTTTTTGATGATCACATACACATGAAAGCAACAAAACGAACAACGCTACAGACACACATGAACACGGACAAAAGCATAAGAGCGTTCTTTGTTCGTTCTGAAGATCTCAGCTTTTATATCTTTTAGAATTCCATTTCCGTTAGTGACTTCTGATATTGGTTAGAATAATTGGATGATGAATATTACATCATTTTATTATGAAATGTATGGCTTTACAGTTTTTTAAAAGATAAAGTTGTGTTGAAAAAGGAGTTTCCCGCTAGGTGGGAAAACAAAAAATTACGTCTTGGAGGGCTCAAGACCACCAATAATTAAATAAAATACCTCTACAAAACATTTAAAAAAATGGTGAATTATAATACACACATACACACACACAGTGAGAATCGCTTAACACTAAACTGAAGGTAGTGAAATATATTTTCGAGTTAAAATATATTGCAAAAGAGCATATATTCAACAAAATGAAGTTCATTAATTTTACTTACTTAGATTGAATATTAACGTCGCACTGTTCAGCTACACGAGGGCTTTTGGAGACGGACTACGTAATTTTGAACCATGGTCAAGTGACGTGGACGACACCTGAGCTTGCACCCCCCTCTCCTAACTACCACACCACACCAACGGGAGGACGTTTCAGCTCTCGACAGATTTAACGTGCATCGCTGCCCTACACGGCGGGTCTTTAGTGGTACTGGGCTAGAACTCGTGACAAGGCAAGCCACGGTCCGATACCTATACCACTCGGCTACCGCGGCCACTTTACTTACTTACTTAGATGTGTATACACGCATACATTTAATAAAAATCAATGAAGCAAAAACAATCACAAGAACTTAATGAAATTTAATATGAAAAGTTTTTTTGGAAAAAAAAACATTTATTTTGAGTTTTTGGAAAATATGTGCTATCTTTCTTTACATTGTTTACATCGTCAACAAATTGTTCGATGTCTTTTCCTTTTGTTATTCTATTCATCAATGGAATGTATGTCTAAATAACTGCGCTTACTTTTCATAATGTTCCACATTTCGGATGACGCGGGAACAAGAGTTCCATTATTTATTTCATTTTCATCGTCGGAATCTCCATTAACGATATTTTTTTAGCTTTGAACAAACTCCAAAATGTTTTCGTCTGCTATAATTGAGGTTGTACACACATTATCGTCATCATTTGCTACTAATTCTTCCCATGATACAGTAGGACAATTCAATAATATAGAAACATTCTCAAACTTCGCCCGATGTTTTCCGCAATTTTTTCTTTAAGCGAAATTTTTTCGTGTTAAGCGACTTTCGTTTCGTGTTAAGAGAAACAAACTATATAAAAATCTATAGTATTTTGTCGGGATCGTTGTATTATTTCGTGTTAATCGATATTTTGTCTTAAGCGTTTTCGCGTTAAACGTAATTCACTGTTTTTATATGATTACAATAAAACTTTGATAACGAGTTAGGTGATATCCTTTGTAAATATATGACATAATTCATTCCCAAGCATTTTTTTTTCTCCAACTACGAAAAATAGCAAAAGTTTTCTGAACAATTTTCTTTGATTGCTGGAACAAAAACACTTTTCAATCTTAATCCTTTCCAGAGGACTAATTTCAAAGATCTATCAATTACCGCGGATGGAAAAGGTAATTTGTACGTAATTAATTACACACCTTTAGAGTGTAATTTTTCAATTTTGAAAGAAGAAATCATTATCGATATATCGATTGATGGCGGGCTAAGAGTTAATGTGCGAGAAAGAATAACACGTCTAATGAGTTCTCTTCCGTTTGTTATTGTCTCGAGCTGCAAAAGATAATTGCTGCCATCCATTACTTACGGTCTCTTAAAAACTATTCTTGGGGAGGCCGAGATTAAGCAGGCTGTAGTTTAATTAGTTAACTCTGGGTGATATGTTTGAGATCACCGGAATATTGTGTTGTCTTCCTGTCCATTAATCCTCGCGAGGCAGAAAAGTGTGTTATCTTGTCTGCCGATAGCGTTTGGCGAGATTTTCCAGTTCTTTGGCGGGTTTTATCTGAGGCATGGGAAGATTGAAGGTTCTTGAGATTTCGAATGCTTTCGTTAATAGTTTTGAAACAGTAAGAAGAAAAGAGTATCTTAGACCTGTGATACTCAACCTTTTTTTTCAATTCCTATTATTATATAGTTCACACTCTTCCTACATATATATATATATATATATATATATATATATATATATATATATATATATATATATATATATATATATATATATGTTCAAATTTTTAGTCGTTATTATTTTATTTCGATTTCTTTGAAAATTTAACCATTTTCAGTGTAATTGTTCTATTATTTATGTCTTCTGTTTTATTTTATGCTCTTTTTGAATATGGATATTTCTAATATGGGTAAGAACTAGGATACATATTTTTTAAATAATGAGTGTTGTACGTTTATATATAATTATCGCTATAAATTGTTTATTTTCGCTTTATTTTATATTTAAAAAATGATTTTTTGAACATTCCTTCTTCGATGAAATTCGTTGAAGGAACTTGCAGTTTTTAGAATATTGCAAGTTTTCAGTACTTTGTAATTGAAATTCATTATTAATTGAAAAATATATTATGTAATTATTTTATTAATAATGTAATATAAAAATGCAATTATATTACTACATGTAATAATCATATAATATTCGTTATTTATAATTGTTTTTTATATTTATTTATAAATATTATTACATATTATGTTATTTGTTCATAATTATTATGTAATACGAGTATTATTATGCATTATTTGTATTTTATTATAATACGATGATTATTCTTTTTTTATAATAACTATTAAATTATATTCTATGATTATTATATATAATAATTATTATTAATTCATACTATATGAATCTTATATTTTATTTCTTTTAAATTACATTATAAGATTATTATATTCTGCATATAATACTATTATTAGTACATGTTACTATTATTACATTATATTGATATATAATATATAATAAAATTATGTATTATTATATTATATTAATATTCAATGTATTTCGAAACAGTTCTTTAAAATTATAGTGTATAATTAAATTACTGTTAGGCCGCCATCTTAGATTCCATTCCAGCAACAACAAGCGTGTTTGGTGCCATGCTCTGTGATATCAAAATAGTTCCAATTGCATTTAATAAACGAAAATAAATTTTCTTTACTGACTTAAGTAGGAATTGGTTTTAATTTTTTTTATACTACTTGTCTTTTTTATAGCGGTAATTTATTAACAATATTAAAATTTTGGCGGCGTTATGAGCGTTAAGTGAGTGCTCAAAAATAAACTATGGATGATGGGATAAGAAATAAGTTATATAAAATAATAAATTAAGTTTAATGTATCCGAAATCACATACGCGCGTTCGAAGTACTTTAAAAAAATTAGCATACTAAAACATTATAAAATGCTTTTTTAAAGATTTATACCAGAGATTACGAACCAGTGGCACGTGTGCCATCAATGACACGTGACAAAATATTTTGGGCACATTAGTGATCAAAATAATTTTCATCTTATTTCAAAATGACTAAGTTCACTATGAAGTATTACGAACAAACGCTAGTGATCGGTCGCGGAGTGGCGGAGAGAACACTCATTTGTTATTGTCTTGCCTAGTTACGTCGTAGACTACAGCTGCTTATGATGCAAAATTTTTCTACGCATAGCATAGTCAATTTCGTTGAGACAACTGTATTTTAAAGTTTGTGTTAAGTTTAATATTTTTAACTGTTATTTAAGGGGACATGGTACGATTTACGCAAAAAATTTTAATTTAGGATTTTTAAGATTTTTTTTGGGTTGCTTCCTATGTGTATATACTATGTAAAACAGATTTTGTGCTCAAAATTTCATAAAAAGCTAGCCAAATAATTTTGTAAGGAAAAAACTTCAAATTTCTGAAGTGATTTTAAAATGCTACTCCTCCTACAAAAATTTACGTACGTGCATGAAATTTGATTTACAAGTTTGACAAACTATGTATAACAAAAGTTGGTACGGGTTTTGAAATAACATGATTGGTATTTGTACAATACCTCTTCTTATGAATGCTTATTGAAAATTCCTTAAAAATGTATAAATTCTGTGTTCAATTATTTTTAAAAAAATAAGCTTTGATTCAAGAATGCATATCAACTTTCGTTACGTGTACTACTGGCAATGGGTAAAAAAAATTCAAAGCATTAGGCACAATAAAAAAAAAGCCTTAGCATTTTAAATGAAGGCAAACTAGGTATTGTATCTTTCTAAAATTTGTGAGTTTAAAGATTTGATTTGTCATAGGGATGTGAATAAAAACGAACGTAAAAGCTATCATAATTCTACATTTATTAAGTTTAGAGTTTTCAAATTTTGTGGGGTTATAGACAAGTATAAAAAGAATATAATTCAGGCTAAAAAAATTAAATTTGATTTTTCGATCGATTTTGGTGTATTGAATCGTACTGTGTCCTCTTAATATGGTTAGTTCAGAAAAAGAACAAAAAGTGCGAGGTAGTAAGTGTAACAGAGAGAATTTCAAACTTGGTGAATTTGGAAATATGGCATTGTTAAAAAAGGTGTCAAATTGGTGTGTTTTATGTTCTGGAACAGTGATATGCAGAAGATCGTCTGTAAAATGGCATTCTGAAACAAATCACAAATCCTTTTGTCAAAAAAGTGAATCAAAGCAAAAAGAATCCATTGCTTAGAAATCATTTAGCAGATGACTCCAATTCAGCATGCATTCTTCTAAAAGTAACATCTTAAATCCTGTTGTTGTTGTTGTTGACTAATTCCTCCTGTCTAGCCGCAGGCTAGACCAAGTCCATGAGCCTAAGAGTCCTCAGGAAATCGTACACCAAAAGAAGACTGGAATAGATGTCCTCTCTATCAAGTCCTGCACAAAGCAAAAGATGATCTGGAGTTGCCTGCACCAAATTGCATTTAGTACAATTCTCGTAAATTTTCTGGCCTAAGTGAAAGGAAAGGCCTCTAGTGTGTCAGGTCCTGCCCCCTCAAGTCCTGCAGGCCGCCTCAAAGTGGCGAGGGGTTGTACCTGGGCGGAATGGGCGATGTACGTCGGGAGTATTTACTCCTGGTAGGGCCACCCAAGGCGTGAAGACCACTCCATTTTACTCAGCTAATGCCTGTAGGTGAAGGAGCCAAATCAGTCCCCTACCTTCAGGTGCTCCAGGTCTTCGAACTTCAGGGGCTGTACCACGTTTCCTTTTTTTCATGAGCTTCTCTCGTAAATCCTAATATAAATTATGTGTCATCCAACCTGCCACACCAGAAGTCACATCAATGTTACTTTAATTTGAATTACACGTATAACTAAAACATTTACGACTATACAGTACACACAAAAAGTATTTTTTCTTAGTAAATAAAGAGTTTTGAGTTGCTAGTATTTAGTTTTATCATTTTTCCAATAATCAGAAGCCAAAATTATTTTACACGGCACGACTATATTTCATTACACATGTTCTTAGAAAAAATGGCACGTTGATTCATAAAGGATCGCCATCCCTGATCTATACTAATAAATACTAATATTTAACTGACAATGTTTTTTAAAAAAGTTACCTAAATTTTACAAAAAATTAGGTTATAAGTGAAATTTTAGCCACATTTTTAAAAAAACTGCTAAGCAATTAGGGAAAAAGTAAGAAACTTATATCAGTGAAAGTTTCACTGTAACAAATAAGATGAATTTATCTAGAAAATGTACTATATATAAAAATTTAATGTTTTATTAAAATTAAAAAATTTTAAAGCTGATCGCGTAATTATTTATGAGAAATGTGACATTCTTTATGAAACTATTTTTTAAATAACAGGTCATAACTCAAAAAATATTCATACAATAAGAATTGTTTCAGTACATTCTCTAGAAAATAATATAAATATCAGGCTCAAAATGTTTTATAGAAATATACTCATAATATTTTGAGTTATTGAATTTGCTATGAAAACTCTTGAACAATTTAAACACCCATTTCTGGTAGATTAAAAACCCATTTCCAGTTTTTCTAATTTTATAAAATTGATTGTGACTTGTCCTCTAAGTAACGCAGAAACAAAACAAAAATAACTCTATTCAATAAAATAAAAAAGCAACAAATATGTTTGACTGAATTTTGTCATTTCACCGAGTTCGGATACCTTAAGTGAAACACAATTGTAGGAAATGCACATACGCGCTATTTCTGGCTTTTATTGTAGTGCATTATTACATGGTGAGTCAAAAGCGATTATTTTTCATTTTTATTACATAAGGGAGTTATTATAGTAAATTTATATAGAAGTACCAGATTTTTTTTAAAAGCTCTAAACAAGTTCTGGGTGAGCTCTGTCTCCCTGGTAACATATGAGAAAATTTCAGTATCTTAAATTGTGAAATGAATTATTTTTGAAGGTAATAGGATTAGACAAAAAGTATTCTAAATTTGGTGGATGGAATAAAGATATTAATATTATTTCTCGTAATAGCATTTTGTATTTTTGTATTGTTTGTATTCTCTTGCAATATAATCTACTCTATCTCCTTAAAGTAGTAGTCATAAGAAATTATTAATTCCTTTGTTTTGCTCAAAATAATGCCAATTTTTCATTCCCTCATAATGGAATAAGCCTTCATTTTATTACTAACTTAAGTTCTTATGTATTCTTGAGGCAAATGAGACAAGAAACATTTAAACTCGGCTGGAAAAAGGTAAATAAAAAAATTTCTTTTATAATGAAAATAAAATATTTTTTTATTTGTGTTTTTTTACAACTGAATATAAATAATTTTAGAATCGATATACACACACGAAAAAAAGAGAGAGTGATTTGGAAACTCGGTTTTGAAGAAATTGAGAAGACGCTTGCGATTGAGAATCATTTTTATTGAATTATAGCACCCTACAGCTAGAGTTAATAACAATTTTTTAACTTCAATGATTATATAATTCTCAGGATAAAAATTGAACCCTTCTATTAAACTATGAAAATTGTCTCTGTGAGAGCCTAAAAGTATTATAAAAATTAGAGTAAGTATTATTATTATAAAAGTATTAATTTGTTATATTAGGCTAGTAGTATTATAAAATGTAGAGTAAGATACCCCTTGGAGTTCTGAATAACATTTGGGAGATAAAATACACAAGGTAATTTAAATGCAATTTTAACAACATAAATAGTTTTCTAAATATATACTGACGGGAAAAAAATCCCAACACCAAAAAAAAATATTGTAGAGTAATGAAATTTGGAAAATGCAATTGTTTATTTAACATGTTTAATTGATTAAATTTTCAAGATCACAGGTTACTTAAACCTCAAGGAAATGCATTACAAATGTGAAATGTGGTTACATTAATAGCTGGTGTAACCTCCAGAATTTTGAATGCAAGCTTGTATGTATTGGGACATGTAGGTGCCAAATGTCACTTTGTGAAATGGAGTTCCATACTTGTTGTGACAATATTGGGACGGTCAGTGTATGATGTTGGATTTGCCATCCAATGATAAGCCATACGCGCTCAAATGAAGACAGATTTGGTGAACTTGCAGGCCAAGGTAACATGTTAACATGCTGTAGAGCTTGTTGCCTTACAACAACAGTGTGAGGGAGAGCGTTTTCCTATTGGAAAACTTCCCTTTGAATGCTGCTCATGAATGGCAGTACTACAGGTTGAACTACCAGACTGACGTACAAATTTGTAGTCAGTGTGTTTGGGATAGCCCCGAGAGTGGTACTGCTGTCATAGGAAATTGCTTCCCAGATCATGACGACTCCAGGTATCGGTCCAGTGTATCTAGGCGACAGACAGTTTGGTCACTGGCGTTCCCCTGGCCTCCGTCTGACCAACACAAGGTTATCACTGGCACTAAAGCAGAACCTGCTTCAATAAGAAGACAACAACAGATCTTCACTCCATCCTGCAATGATCTGTGGCTTGATACCACTGGCGTCGCAAACAGTAATAACTTGGAGTCAATGGAATGCACGATACAGAGCGTCTGGCTTGGAGTTGTCCTTGAAATGACCAATTTTTAACAGTTTGTTGTGTCACTGTGGTTCCAACTGCAGCTTGAATTTCTGCTGTAGATGACAAATACGAAAGAATTGCCACGTGACCGCCTGCAACCCGGTCTTATTGAGGCTCAACTATTCCTTGACCATTGCTTGACCAACAATCATGCACATTGGCTACAATCCGGCTAAGTCTTTCTGCAATATCACGGAAAGAAAATCCCACCTTCTCGTAGTTTCACGACCTCTTCAAACTCGGTGAGGTATTGATAATGGCTTCTTCGTCTTCTTAAAGCCCTTCTTGGCTAATATCAAATCAATATGTCAAATTTCACAGACAAATAACGCTCACGAACTTTACAGCACGCATTTAACCCTTAACTTCCCACTGTTGCATTTCTGCAACATATGATTTATTTTAATTTAACAGACTCAATATATTTTTAATTACCTACAAATCACTTCTCTGAGAAAAAAAGATTACTGCAACGAAATACAAGCTAATTTTGTGTCACTAGATGGAAGTACATTTATTCCAGAAATCACAACAATTATAAAAATTTCTGATGCCTCAAGAACTGTGTTTTTGCTATAAAAAGAATCCAGTATATTTTATGCTTCCTCTTGTTTATTGACGAAATAAATTACCAGGTAAGAAATTTAAACATTTTATGATGAATAAAAAAATCCGCATATAAAAAAAAGTTTTGTAATTTACAGCACTATTGCGCAATGTTGCACTTCTGCAACAAACAAAAAAATGTCTGAAATTCAATTTAAAACAGATTAATTTTTTTATATATACATTTTCCCTTTTATTGTTATTTGAGAACTAGCTGATATAATTTTTTCATAGAAATTTAAAAAATTGGGAAGTTAAGGGTTAAAGCAACCCCAATTTGCAAGTTCTGAGTGGCCCTGCTAGGGCTGCACTTAAGCACGAAATTATAATCCATACCATCTTTCAGATGTTTACACACACCTACCAAATTTCTTTTGTCTAACATAAGTCTTTCTTGGTGTTACGACCCGAATGTGCAGAGGGCGCTAGTAGTCCTCCTTGTTTACATTTCGTCAGTATGCTTGTAATACAGCCACGGAGCGGACGTACCTACCGTCCTCAATAAACAAACATTTTTAAAGTATACAGTCCACGCCTTTTGCTTGAGCAGTCAAGTTATACATAACTCAAAGTCTGCTCATAATCCGTTATAGACATTTCTAGAATAACCACACCATTTGTGGTTAAAATCAGAGCTATCGACCTCACCCAGTTTTGTGGTCGGTGTCGAGCCCGAGCCAAAAATCAAAATGGCTCCAAAAGAACTATCAGAACTCACCGTGTTTAACCGAAGGAAAGCACATCTGCTCGGTCAGATCACACGCATTAGAAACTCCTTGGAAAAATGTGGATTCACCATTGAATCAAGTTGAAATAAGAACTAAACTCGCATCGCTTTCTGAAGTGAAAGCAAAAATAGACAAACTTCGGACCGAAAGCTACAGGGTTCTTTCGGATGAAGAGCTCATGGATTTCGAGACCAGTTTGGACACGATGGAAGTGGACGCAGATAATTTAGAGGTGAGTCTCAATACCTTACTTAAATCTTCTAATGTGGATACCTCTGAATTATCTGTGAAAATGATTTTGCTAATTACAATGTGAAACTGCCATCCATTAATTTACCGGAATTTTCGGGACAATATATTGATTGGTTGCAATTTAAATCCCAATTTGTATCATTAATTCATGATAACGCTTGTTTATCAGACTCGCAAAAAACTATATTATTTGCAATCTGCCCTGAAAGGCCATGCAAAACAATTGCAAACAGTAAACGATTCTTACTCATCTTTATTTGAAGCTTTAGAAGGTAGATACGAAAATAAAAGATTAATTGTAAATAGTCATATTTCTGAACTTTTAAATCCTAACAAAATAAAATTTGAATCTGCGTTTCATCTCAGAAGTTTAATAGATTCAATTCAGAGTCATCTTAGAGCCTTAAAACAACTAGAATTAGAACCTAACGCTTTGTGTGAATCAATGTTAATTTTTGTTATAACTCAACGTCTAGATGATGAATCGCGTAAACAATATGAAATGGAATTACATTTTAATGATTTGCCTAAGTGGGATAATTTTTTAGACTTTTTAATAAAAAGGAGCCAAGCCTTAGAAAACGTACAAAGAAATTCTTCGTTGAAAAACAAGAACGAATATTCTCCAAAATTCAGATCATTCGTCGTGAAAAGCAATGAAAAAACCTGTCCGTTATGTCCTTTAGAGACATACCCAATTTTTAAGTGTAAAATGTTTCACGAGATGTCTGTTCAAGAAAGAAGCAACAAAGTGAGATCCTTAAACCTATGCTTTAATTGTCTAGGCCATCACCTTATTAAGAACTGTTTAAAACTGAACAGGAAATGTAGGGTTTGTAATGCGAACCACAATTCTCTTCTTTGCAAAACAAGTGTGCCCCGACCGATATCAGAACCACACCAAAACAGAAACCTCCCCTCACCACAGAGTTCATCAGGGGTCATTTATGACCCGAGTCCAGCCACTATAATAAATCCTCAAACCGCGACGTGTCTTTACAATAAGATTGGGGAGAAATCTATTTTGCTTTCGACCGCGAAGGTCAAAGTTCAGAGTGCGACAGGGGCTTGGCTTGTAATGAACGCGATCCTCGATTCAGGGAGCCAGAAATGCCTTTGTAGCTTGGAAGCGTCAAATTTCCTCGGGTTGGAAAAATACTCTATGAATTCAACTATTGTAGGCTTGAATGGAGCTTGCATTTCAGTGAGGAAAAGAATTTCCGCTGAAATTTCGAACGGAAGTTCATTTAAAAGAAAACTTAACTTTCTCATAGTCCCTAAAATTACTGGATGCGTTCCTACACAACCATTGGATTTAACAAAAATAAAATTGCCTCCAAATATAACATATGCAGATGCGGAAATTAATATTCCCAAACGAATTGATATTCTCCTGGGAGGTGAAATATTTTATGAATTATTAAAAAGTAAACAAATAAAATTACATGACAATTCAATAATATTGCAGGACTCCGTATTTGGTTACATTGTAACAGGTTCCATTCAAAACGAACCATCGAACTATTATTTTTGCAATTTCATCCAAGATCAGGTTGATAGAAATTTAACAAAATTTTGGGATTTAGAAGCAATAGGAATTAAAGCAGAGTCTAGTTGTGACCCAGACGACCAAGCCATACAACATTTTAAATCTTCAGTACGTTTCAATTGTGGTCGTTATGAAGTTGGGTTTCCTTGGAAGAGCCATACACAAGAGTTAAATGACAATTTTTCCGTAGCAGAAAAACGTGTAAAATCCTTAACAAGAAGATTCATTCGTGATCCAATTCTGTACATACAATATTCCGAAATTTTGAAAGAATATGAATCTCAAGGAATAATTGAAAGGGTTCTAGAAACTGAAAAACCAACTGATAGAGCAGTATTTTATTTACCGCACCAAGCGGTCTTTCGCCAAGAAAGCCTAACTACAAAGATGCGCATTGTTTTCGATGCAAGTTCCCATGAAGATGGACAACCATCTCTTAATGACTGTATATGGTCAGGTGAGAATTTAAACCCAAACATATTCCACCTGATAATTTCTTTTCGCTTGAACACGATTGCTATCACCGCAGATATAGAACGTGCATTCTTGCAAATCTCATTACGTGACGAGGACAGAGATGCAGTTAAATTTTTGTTTCCAGACATTAGATCAAATCAAACAGATCCCTACAAGTTTCAAGTGTATAGATTTAAGCGTGTGATGTTTGGAGTCAACGTAAGCCCCTTCTTGCTCTCCGCAACAATTAAGCATCACATCGAGAATTACCGTGAGCAATATCCAGCAGCAACTGAAATGCTTGACACTTGTCTCTATGTTGATGACGTAATCAGTGGTGCTGATGACATCTCCCAAGCCTTAAAAGTATCAAAGGATGCTGAAAGCAATCATGAAGAATGCCAGCATGAAATTACGCAAATGGAATTCAAATGATCAAAAATTGATGAGAACTTGGGAAAGGGAAGGCCTTGAGACACATCCTCGTCACCCGGACGACAGTTCCAAAATCCCTTCGTCAAAGGTTTTAGGGATACCATGGGATGTTGTCCACGACTATTTTTACAATTGATGTTAAAGGACTTCTGCAATTGGACACGTCAAAACCCATCACAAAAAGAATTGTGCTTCAATCAGCTGGGAAAATATACGATCCAATTGGGTTCTTGTCACCCTACACAATTAGGCTCAAATGCCTATTACAAGAACTTTGGCTACGGAAGTTATCTTGGGATGACGAGCTATCGCCAGATATTCATGCAGTATGGTCACAATGGTGGTTAGAACTTCCATTTTTTTTATCAGAGTTAAAGATTCCGCGAAAGATCCTCGATTCCAGTGGAGATTCAAGTGAAGTCCAAATCCATACCTTTTCCGATGCCAGTCAAAAAGCATATGGAGCAGCCGCCTTCTTGAGAGTCAAGCACAAGGACAGAATCAGCGTTGATCTTGTAACATCCAAGAGCCGTGTTGCACCTCTGAAAAGGTTATCCCTGCCTAGATTGGAACTGATGGGCGCTCTGCTTGCTGCACGCTTAGCGAAGGAAGTCAAGAAAATCCTAGATCAGAAGTGTTCAACCAGAGCCTTTTTCTGGACGGACTTTCAGGTCACCTTACATTGGATCAAAGGTCCAAGCCATAGATGGAAACCCTTTGTTGCGAACCGGGTTCGCGAAATCCAATCCCTCACCGATCCTAACTCGTGGTTCCACTGTTCCGGCAAGGACAACCCAGCAGATCTACTTACTAGAGGAATCAGCGTAGACGCTCTTACAACCAACTCCAAGTGGTGGAATGGATCCTCGTTTCTACGTCAAATTGACTTCCAGACCAAAGGACTAGATGAAGCGATCCCAGAAAGGGTGTATTTAACGGAAATGAGAAAGAACTCAAATCCAAAAGAGGACATTTCCTTGACATTGACAGTGACTAAAAACAATTTCCTTGAAAACATTATTGATATTTCAAACAGTATGTAAAATTAATTCGTGTTGTAAGTTTTCTTTACAGATTCATACACAACTGCAGAACCAGAATTACAAAGATAAAGGGACCCCTTACTTCACAGGAGGTAAGTCATGCTGAGAATTGGCTGATCCACTCATTGCATGAAAGGGAGTTCTATGAAGAAATGCGCAAAATGTTGGCAGGTGAGCCTATTCCTATGAAAAGCAAATTAACTCCACTTAATGTTTTTCTTGATGAGAGCACAACATCATTAGAGTAGGAGGCAGACTTGCCAATTCAAATTTAAATGAGAAAGCTAAATTTCCCATGATTTTACCTAGTAGAAACGTTTTAACTGATATTATATTGAGCCATTATCATAAAAAATATTTGCATGCAGGACCCCACTCACTTTTATATCTTGTTCGTCAAAAATTCTGGCCACTCAATGGCAGACATAACTGTCGTAGAATTATTCATGAATGTGTGAATTGCTTTAAGAACAAGCCCATCACTATGAATCAAATTATGGCTAACCTACCGAGAGATCGTGTATAACACCGAATTATCCCTTTAATGTCACGGGCGTTGATTTTGCAGGCCCATTCTTCATTAAGTTTAAAAATCAAAGAAAAGGGGCATTAAATAAAATTTATGTAGTAGTCTATGTATGTTTATGTACAAAAGCAATTCATTTAGATTTTGTGACAGATCTCACATCCCAAGCATTCATTGCAAGTTTAAAACGTTTTTTTTGGTAGGAGGGGAAAGTGTGCAAAAATCACCACTGACAACGCTAAAACATTTGTTGGCGCAAATGCCGAAATTAAAAAATTGTTCAAAATGATCAAATTACCTGATCACACATTAGCAGAATTTTTGACAAATGAATCGATAGAGTGGAACTTTATCCCACCCAGGTCCCCAAACCATGGAGGGCTATGGGAAGCAGGAGTAAAGGCATTTAAATTCCACTTAAAACGAGTCGTGGGGAACGCACATTTAACTCTCGAAGAGTTCATCACAATACTTTGTGAAATTGAGTCTGTGCTAAATTCCCGACCACTCACTCCTTTGACGTCAAATTTCGATGATTTCGAAACACTGACCCCTGGACACTTCTTAGTAGGTAGATCCCTAACATCCATAGTTGAAGCGCAAATAACTAATATAAACGAGAATCAGTTGTCGAGATGGGAAAGGGTAAAAAAAATTACCCAACATATATATAAGCTTTGGAAACGCGATTATTTGAATAATTTACAAGAACGTCACAAGTGGAAATTTAACAAAAATAATGTTTCTGTAGAAACCTTAGTTTTAATCAAAGATGAAAATCTTCCTAGTACGAAATGGGGAGTACCGGAAGAATAACTGAAATTTTTCCTGGCACCGATGGTAAGGTCCGAGTGGTGAACCTGCGTATGCCAAACGGAAATATATTAAAAAGGACAATCAGAAATCTTTGTATATTACCTGTATGAATTTTGTTATTAGTAATTATTGTATGTGTATAAATTAACTTCAATCGTATTTAAGTATCATAAAATGTATTGTGTATTTTTCATTTAAGTACTGTAAATATTGTGTATTTGCATTTAATATTGTGCATGCCTTTTTGCTTTGTAAATATTGTGTATTTTGTATGTAAGTATCGTGAATTGCATTATGTATTTGTATTAAAATTTCATTTCAATGGCGGAGACTCTGTTACGACCCGCATGTGCAGAGGGCGCTAGTAGTCCTCCTTGTTTACATTTCGTCAGTATGCTTGTAATACAGCCACGGAGCGGACGTACCTACCGTCCTCAATAAACAAACATTTTTAAAGTATACAGTCCACGCCTTTTGCTTGAGCAGTCAAGTTATACATAACTCAAAGTCTGCTCATAATCCGTTATAGACATTTCTAGAATAACCACACCATTTGTGGTTAAAATCAGAGCTATCGACCTCACCCACTTGGTATTGAGATTTTTTTTCTGTCAGTGTATTTCCTCTTAAATGAATAAATGGATAAGCACTGAATTACATCCTGTCAGAGTTTATTTAGTTTAACTAACAAAAAGCTCAATAATAATCATTTCCTTTCATACAGTACTTAAAAGTAAAAGGAATTAATACATGAATAAATACAACTATCTTCATATTTATAAATAAGTGAATGTACCAAAACTGAACTAAGATCATAATACATAAAATAATACTTTGGTGCATACATTGCAAATAGAACGAGAGCAAATTTTTCTACATATACAGCAATGAAAAATAATGCAATATATATACGAAATCAGCTACTTATCTTAATATAAAGCGCCATCTGGTGGAATGCTAGCTCTAATAACAATACTATCAATATTTCGCTAATAAGTAGCGAAAGGTAGCTGTGTTGCCAAGAATTAATAGCGAATGCCTTTTCTAGGAAAATGGTTACATTCGCATTACGTTATTAGTTGGAACGAAATACGCTGATGTTAATCATTGTAAATGCTCCCGAATGACACAAATTATTCGGAATTTCCTTTTATTAAAATAGTTTAGTATATTTCAGATATTATTAGCTATCCAAGGGCAAACTGTTCAGCGATTTACAAATTGTGCAAACAATTTTTCAAATGCGTGTTTTCTCCAATAACGACTAAATGTTCAAAAATAGGTATCTTTTCGAAATTGATTCACTAAGTCTACGGTTGAGGCATTTTAAAAACTACTTAAAGAAAAATTCCATTTTGTAAAAAGGCGTACACTTTTGAATAATTTTTTTGCATTAAAGATCCTTTCATTAAACCTTTGCCTTTACATTAAAAATCAAATTCAATTAACTTATCGAAGAATACAATTATTAAATTTAATTAATTTCGTGTTGCGAATTAAAATAGAAATAAATGAATTCACCATGTGTGTGGGTTCCAGATATGTTAAGTAGTTTTCAAGAATGCCTTTATTAATTAACTATAAAGTTATTGGTTTCTTCTTTTGTTAATTTAATTTTCCTATATGTTTGCTTTAAAAATAAATTATAGTTTAAAAAAACTAAAAAACACCCTTTTATATTTAATTGAACTAAGTTGTAACTTAATCTCTTAGTCGCCAAATCTGGAAATAAGATCTGAAATTCGTCGCAGATGTGGGATGGGATCTGAAACTGGATTAGGATTACGTTAATCCTAATGATCCTGATCAGGACAATGGAACAAAATTATAAAATTATTGTATTGTTATTGGCCCTGGATAAGTAAGTAAAATTTCGAATTGATTTGACCTTTTAAAGTGGGTAAAAATTGAGTTCACAAGATTACGTTACGTACAAGTGAAGCTTATAAAAGGGTGTTAATAAAGACAGTGCTATTTAAAAGCTTTTACATTCTTATTCCTAATATTCGTATTTAAATATATCAAATGCAATAGGAATGTCTCCACAATCTTTTAGCCGAATTCGATATTGTATTTAATAAATTCTGAATTATTTGTTTTCTTTGAACAGATTTTATTTTATCGAATCTTTTAAAAAAATATTTGTGCTCTGATACGATATAATAACAACAACAACAAAAAACTTGAAACAAAATATCATTGAAGTTAGTTATACATATTTTTCCTATTCTGAAACACAGTCAGACACTTTTAAATGCCAAATTATTCCAAGAAACATTCTTTTCAAAGCCTTACAGAGCGCACCATTTCATTCGAACAACTTTCTGTCCAATGAGAAAACAGAACCCAAACACAGGATTTGAAATTTAGAATATTTACGAACCCAAGAACCAACTTGAATGGATCTTAAAGAATAGAAGCCGTACGTACAGTTCTCTTTATATTGACACCAGTCTTCTTTTTTTTCTCCCGCCAAACGATTGTTTGAAGTACGGGCGAGTTGAATTGTTTTAAGTCTGGCGGAGCTAGAGGCAACGAAATTTATTTCGAACTTCATCTCGAAATGTCTTTCATCGGTCATTCAGTGCGGAATTCCAACTCAGATGTAGTAATGTCTATATTTTTCTCTGAGTTTATTCAAGCCTCAGTCTTGACTTTTTTCCCCTTCCCCTTTTTATAACAGAAATGGAATAGTAAATGTTGCATAAAGTGGGACAAAAATTTTATACAACGGGAAAGAAAGTTTTGGAGCTGAATATTTTTGAATGACGGGAATACGAATGCGATAGAATCGGCAACAAAATAAACTGAAAAAATAAGGATTGGTGATAAGTTTCATACAAATGCTATGCGTAAAAGAAACTATTTTTGGCGAATGCATAGTCAACAGATAGTTTCCGAATACTTTTCTGTGAGTTTCAATTGGTGTACGTGCCGGTATGATAAAGTTACAGTGAAGGCTTTGAAATGAGGAAACGGTGGACATTTTTATGTTTTGTGTTTTGATGCTAGTGCAAATACATTTTGGTCTAGAATTTTTTAAGAAAGTGAATTTTATTTCCAGATTATACCGATAATAAAATATGGATTGTAGTTTTCTTGGAAATATAATTCATAGAAAGCGTTTTTCGTTGTACAAAGGTAAGAAAATAAGAAACAACAAAAATATAGCTATGTCTTTTAAATTATTGCAATGTTATTCATTGTTTAAAGCTATGCATAAAATGCGTTCAAAATAATTCTTAATTAGAAGTGTTATATTTTATTTTAAAACTACTAAACCAAACAAACACAGGTATTAGTGGTAATTATAAACTCACTCACTCTTCATGGTAAATGAAAAACAAACGAAAAAACAGGATATTTTTAAAGTCAACATGGTAACTGATTTAATCAAAATCATCATAAATTCTACATGAAATAATTTGATGTTGGGTAATTACTTTAAAAATAAGCTAATTTCATAAAGAATACTTAATTTAAAAAATTATGATTATGAAAATCGTTTGTAGTTTTCTATGTCTACTCGCATAAAAATCTTTTTCACAACTTATAGCAAAAATAAAATAAAAATTAATGATTTAATTATATTATTAATGTGTACGAAAAATAGAATCCTTATCAAACGTATGAGTAGATACAGTAAATCTATATATAAACAAGTAATATAAAAAATATTTTTTAGTCAATTCCTACTTATGTCAACAAAGAAAATTTTTATTAAAGTTAATTTTTATTAAATTATTACAATTTATATAAATATGTACCGGTTGATTCAGAATAAGTGTGACCAATTTTAAAACTATATAACTATTTATGAGGAATCTTTTTCGTTTTACTACTGGTTTAATTTGAAAAATGAAAAATTTAAATTACCAATCTAACCATTTTTATTAATAAGAGTAAATTACAGTACTGAAATTAGATCCTCAAACACGGAACGAAATGTTACAGCTTTTGAAGGATGGTTGTTGAAATTCAATTAATAAAAAAGCATTTAAAAATCAAAAAAGACATTTTTCTATTGTAGTACAATCTAAACTTCAAAAAGAAATAAAGTTTGGCTCGCAATCAAAAACTCCAGGGAAAAAAATGTGAACGAAATGAAGTCCTTAATGAAAGAGAGAGAGAGAAAAAAAGAAGCTGAAAAGAATTATCGCTGTAGAAAATTCTTTGCCTCAAAAATCTATGGAAAAGAAACTTTAGATAAAGCAGTTGACATTTTATCGTCAGATAAAAAAAAATTAGCTATAAAAAGTTAAATTTTCCAGTCTGTCATCAAGTGCCTGTTAAGACTATAGAAAAACGAAGAAAATGTTATTGGCTTCTGTAGGTAGAGAGGTAGATACAAAGGTAGATACAACATGGATAACTTCTGATGAAGCACATTTTCATCTGTCATTCATTACTGGCAAAACGAAGATTCAACATATTTCAAGCAAAAAACGCCGCAAAGACGCAGCCTTTTTGAAAAATGCAAGTTGGCCGTCAGGTGTTATGGTATGGACGAAAATGTCCTCTCAAGGCTCAACAAAACCATTTTTTGTAGAACCAAATTTTAAAATTGATGCTAAATACTATGAGAACAAAGTTTTAAAACATATATAGGGAGCATATATATATATATATATATATATATATATATATATATATATATATATATATATATATATATATATATATATAGGGAGATCGTGAATTAATAGTAGGAATTGAAGAAGCAGAAAAGCGACGCATTCACGATATCTCCGGAACTATTAGACCTACAGATTTGAAATTTGTTCCTTTCATGAAGTAGAGATCCTCTAAACACTGGTTTTGTAAAAATAGACCCCAAAAGGTCGTTGTGAGGGGTCAAGGAGCGTTAGAGATAAATATTCCCGTTTTTGAACTATTAGACCAACTGGCTTGAAATTTGGTAGGCATGTTTTTTTTATGAAGAAAAGATCAGCCACAAAAGAAGTTTTGCAAAAATCGACCTCCAACATAGGGGTGTGAAGGATTAAGGGGTAGTATGAAATATTCCCGTTTTGGAACTATTAGACCTACAGATGTGAAATATAGTAGGCATGGGTAGAATTCCTCTAAGAACGGATTTTACTGAAATCGACTCTTGTGGGATGCGGGGAAGTGCTGGGATATATAGACAAAAACAATTTTCGTCTTCCAACGACTAGATTTACATTAATGAAATTAGGTATACATGTTTCTTTTGCTTACTTGAAATACGCTAAGAATGGTTCAAACGGAAATCGACTCTCACAGACGGTTACGGGATTGATAGATGAAAAAATTTCAGCTTTTGAACTGTTAAGAGTTAAACTTGAAGTTTCACAATCATGTTTATTTTGTTGAGTAGAGATCCACATTAAAAATGGTTCTTGTGAAAATCCAAATCCACTTAGGGGGAGTGAGTTACGGGGGGTGGGTGGGTAAAAGATCCTTATACTTCAATTTTAGAAATTCAAATTTGTCCTTCTGAAATCATGAGCTGAGAGTTATAAGAATAGTTTTCATTACAATAGAAGACGAATGCAGAGGATTTAAAAATCAATAATTTATATATAAACCATGCATATTCATGTAACATCATGAAGTATTCAAAGAAGCGGTTAGGTAACGGTTAATACTTATATATAAAAAATTAACGCTCACAAATAAGGCAAAGAAAGAGCAATTAATTTTGCTAATATTTTGCGATTTCCAACAATACTTTATTTGTAAAATAAAAGTATAAGTTATCCGAACACGTTTGAAAACGACCAAATTCGGTCAAGACAGATATTTTTGTTTTTAGTTTTACTGAATAGAGCTGTCTTTTGGCATTAAAAAACATTCTTTGTTTTGTATCTACTCTACCTGAAAGCCAAGTTACAACCAATTTTATAAAGTTAGAAATACCGATAGAGGGTCTTTGATCTACTAGAAGTGGGCATTTAAAATGTTCTAAATCAATCATGGTGAGTCCGATAACTTAAAATACTATGAATGTATTTCTATAAAACTTTTTGTAGCTGATATTTATGTTATTTTCTAGAGAATGAACTAAAATGTTTTTCATTGTATGAATATTTTTTGAGTTATGGCTTGTTATTTTTAAATAATGGTCTCATAAAGAATGTGACTTTTCTTTCAATCAGCTCTAAAATTTTAAAATTTTGATAAAACATTAAAATTTTAGTAAATTTTCTAGATAATTCCATCTAATTTGCTTAAGTAATACTTTTACTAATATATGTTTATTAATTTTTTCTCTAACTGCTTTGAAGTTTTATAAAAATATGGCTAAAATTTCACATATAATTGTGATTTTTGTGAAATCTAGGCAACTTATTTTAAATATTGTTAGTTAAATATTGGTTTTTATTCGTATTGAATTCTAAAAAAAGCATTTGTAATGTTTAAATGTGCTATTTTGTGAAAAAGTACTAAGAACGTGTTCGGATACCTTAAATAACTTTCAGGGTAGATTCATAAAATAAAATTTATTTTTAGCTATGGGTAAGAAATAACTTTCTCTAAAAGTATAATAAGCAAGCTTGATAAATTTTATTTTTTGAGTTTTACTATTACTACTACTACTTTACTATAGTTTATATTCTTTAATTATTTAATTTGGTAATTCATGAAAACTTTTAAATAATTATAGTATAAAAATTTCACTTTTGGCATTTTATTTGGCATGTAATTAATTTTTATCAATAAAAAACTGTGAATCTAGTGTTCTATGTATGAAAAAAAAAATATTTTTTTTAAAAAAAAAGTCTAGAATATATATAGTTTTAAAAGAACCATATCAAATTTCCGAATTTCGATGCACTTTTAATATTTTATCACATTTTTATCAGATTTATTTGAAGCCATCGAAATATTTTATTTATACCTTTTTTACAATTTCCTAGTACATCATACATGTTCACTACGTATTGAAATATCAATATATATATTCTGTTATACATCAAACATATATACCATAAAATCCGGCTTATAACGCACACCCATACTTTCAAGCTGCAAATTTTTAATTTTTAGGTATATTCGCTGTATAATGCGTACCCCATTTTTTACGAAGGAAACTGAAGTGTACGTGTGCAATACTATTATGTTTTAAAACATTAAATCGAGAAATTATCCCAAGATTATGAAAAAATAGTGTACGTTTAGAACTACGATACTTTAAGTTCATTAAAAATGTCATTTATTTTAAAGAAACAGTAATACGATCTATGTAGAAGTCTTAATTTTCTTTATGCTCATTTTACTTTTTTATTTTTAAAGCTCTCATTTTTATACCAGGCGTATAACGATCACCCGTTAACTTCGATCTTATTTTTTGTGTTGAAAGTGAACGTTATACGCCGGATTTTACTGTATTTGTATGCAACACATATGAATAAAAAAATTTATATACGGATTGGGGGATAAAAAAAGATTCTGCCATTACTTGATTTTTCAAAAATATTTTTCAGATTCATTTTACTCTCATGATACGTTAGGGTATCCGACTACGTTCGGAACCCTGATTTTCAAAAGTGAATAAATGGATAATATTTATGAAATTTAGTGTCACTTAGATAAGAAAATGTATATAAAATTGTTTTAAGAATAGTATTACAATAAAAAATTATTTTAGTACAATAGTTTGACAAAAAATGAACATAGAATGACCCATTTTCAAAATATTCTCCTTTTATGAAAAATGCTTCTATTATAATAATATTTTGCCTGTCTATAGCTCAGACCTCTGTACAGAGTCTCAACCAGAATTTTTGAAATATATAATTTAGAAGAGGGTTTATCCATGTTTTACAACAACAGAGGGGATAAATTTTAAGAAAAAAACGCCAAAAATTATTTCAATTGGTTGTAACTCTGAAAATAATGTGAATTTTTCGAAAAGCATAGTTTAGCCTCTGTACAGAGGTCTGAGCTATATACAGGCAAAATATTATTATAATAGAAGCATTTTTCACAAAAAGAGAACATTTTGAAAAAAGGTTATTCCAAGTTAATTTTTTGCCGCAATATTGTATTTAAATAAATTTTTTGCCAAAATGTCCTTAAAACAATTTTATGCATGTATTCTAATCTGAGTAACATGAAATATCATGAAAATTATCCATTTATGTGCTTTTTTTAAAATTAGGGTTCCTAACGTAGTCGGATACCTTAAATAATTTAACTGGAACAAATCTTTAGATAAAGTAAAAACACAGTCGTATAAATGTGGTATATTTCCTAATTTTTTTAAATATCCAAAGTAGCAGGTTTCAAGTCATTTTCGATTAAAGATATTTCTAAAAATAGGGGGCATAATTTATATATATTCATTGAAAATAACAATGGATTAAAAATAACTACTATTTTTTTCAAAAAAATGAATAAATAAAAAAACACACTTACTTGATAGTGACTACGAAAGAACACACACACATGTCATACAGTTTTATACATAGCTTCAAGATATTTCAAATTTAAATATAAATATTATATTAGAAAAGTACTTTCGCTATGCAAAGGAATAGCTTACAAAAATTCAACTTTAAATATTTTATTTCAGAGGAAAAATACATGAAAATGCATTTCTTGAAGCTTATATTGTAGTAGACATTTGTTGAAGCTGAAGAAGTTTTGAGCATCACTTTTAAATTCTTTGTATGTGTTAGACGCAGTCACAACAAATATAAGTAACAATTTCCGAAAAAAAAATTATTCATTTACGTTTTAAGAGAACATGTCAGTTTATTTTTAAAGATATCTCTTCAAAAAGCATGCCTTTTTGCATAAAAATATGTTAAATTTAGGAATGTTTTCAAATACTACGGTTACATGTAAATTATATCCTTTTAGAAGTAACGCATCATTCAATAAGTTCATAGTTTGATATACGTATGGCTACACTGTGGACATGCCGATGTGGTTTCTGGATAGTTTTAACCTTCAAACGATATGTGTCAAAATTTCATGACATTCTGACAGTTAGTTTACAGTTGTTTTAGAAATCTCTAGTTTTGCAATATTTTCAAAGGTATGATAAACAAGTGATAAAAAAATATTTTAAGTCAGTTCCTACTTTTTGAGGGTGCCATCTGTTGTAGCTAGTTGTAACATTGTCAAAAATAACGCAGAATAAATTGAAAATTAAAAAAAGTTAGTTAATTAATCAATATTTGAAAAAACTGTATTAACATCATCCACTACAAGTTTAAAAAATGTATTTGAACTTGAGTCGATGAATAAAAAGTATTTTATTAATGATTGAAAATTTGAACAAGATATAAATAAATAAATGCTATATATATATATATATATATATATATATATATATTGTATATAATGTGTGTATATATATATTTATAAAGGGTGTTTTTAGAGGTATAGAACTTTAAATTGCAATAAAACAACGATGTATTATTCGATTGACATGAATTTTTTTTATTCGAAAGATAATCTTGTGGCATTACATTTTAAATATGATTTCTGGCATATGACTGCCACGGCTGGCTCGGATGTAGTCCAATCTGGACGTCTAATTTTCGATGACTTTTTCCAACATTTGTGGCCGTATATCGGCAATAACACGGCGAATGTTGTTTTCCAAATAGTCAAGCGTTTGTGGCTTATCCGCATAGACCAATGACTTTACATAGCCCCACAGAAAATAGTCTAGCGGTGTAAAATCACAATATCTTGGAGGCCAATTCACAGGTCCAAAACGTGAAATTAGGCGGTCACCAAACGTGTCTTTCAATAAATCGATTGTGGCACGAGCTGTGTGACATGTTGCGCCATCTTGTTGGAACCACAGCTCCTGGACATCATGATTGTTCAATTCAGGAATGAAAAAGTTAGTAATCATGGCTCTATACCGATCAACATTGACTGTAACGTTTTGGCCTTCATCGTGTTTGAAGAAGTACGGACCAATGATTCCACCAGCCCATAAAGCGCACCAAACAGTCAGTTTTTCTGGATGTAACGGTGTTTCGACATACACTTGTGGATTAGCTTCACTCCAAATGCGACAGTTTTGTTTGTTGACGTAGCCATTCAACCAGAAGTGCGCTTCATCGCTAAACAAAATTCGCTTATGAAAATCGGGAACAACGGCAATCTCGTTTTGGGCCCATTCGACGAAAGTACGCCTTGCTTGATGATCGTTTTGATGAATTGCCAAACCAAACTGAGAATAAATCACTTAACAGCTGTTAAATCGGTCGCCATCTTGGAAAGTAATACCAACTTAAACTTCTATAACTGGAAAAAAAAACACCCTTTATATTGAATTTTTTATATTGGATTATACATATAGGGTAAGTGTGAGATAATAGTAGGAATTGAAAAAGAATTCTGTGTGTTGATTAAACATTGTTGTTTGTTAGTAAAAATAATGTTAAAGCCAAACTGTGTCCTGAAAAATGTCATGGAAACTCTACGACAGGTAAATCAACTGTTATTAACTGGTATGCTGAATTAAAACGTAGTTGTATAAACTAAGGAGAGTGGCTGTGTGACGTGTGTGTGTATTGAGAAAAATGATGAGTAGCATTATACTATGAAAATTAAATTATTTATTTTACGTCTACAACTGTTACTTACAATATATACTGATACAGTGAAATACGTGTAACGCGAAAACGCTCAAGACAAAATATCATTTAACACGAAATAATACGATTGTCGGACAAACTCCTATGCACTTTATTCTCTTAACACGAAACGAAAATCACTTAACACGAAAAGATTTTCCTTCCAGAAATGAACAAAATACGGAAAACACCAGACGGATCAGGCTATCCTATTGCATTATCGAAGAATTCGTTGCAGTAAAAGATTATAAAGTGTGTACAGCTCTAATTATGGTAGTGAAAGACATTTTGGAGTTTGTTCAAAGCTAAAAAAACTATGCGGATTCCGACGATGAAAACAAAATGAATTTTGCAACTCCTGTTCCCGAGTCATCCTAAATGAGGAACATCACGAAAGGTATGCGCAGTTTTTAGACGTACATTCCAACGGTGAAATGAATAACAAAATGAACCACACCGAACAGTTTGATGGCAAAAAAGACAATGCAAAGAAAAATATCAGATTATTTTCCAAAAACTCAATAAATGTTTGGTTTTTCTAAAGACTTGAAAGTATTGTATTAAATTCGGTGGCGTAACAACCCCCCCATTATGGGGGGGAGCAAGGACTCTAGGGAACCCTAAGCTTGACTGACGATAAGGGGCTGTATTTGAGCTTGGGGCCCAAAATTTAGTTTGCGAGGGGGGGGCACTCCGCTACTCAACTGATGAAATTTCTTTTAAGTTCTTGTGAATGTTTTTGTTTCATTTATTTTTCTTAAGTACATGCATTTTTTTATGTATGTAAATAAAATGTATCGTAATAAACTTAAAATTAATTGATTTATGTTTTTTTTATGCAATACCCTTTAACACGAAATTCTTTTAACACGGAAAAACTATTTCAGTCCCCCTCTGTTTCGTGTTTAAGCGATTTTCACAGTATACAAAATTTATTCAATCTGTTATTAAATAAATGTTAAAGACTTCGGATATTTGAATAGGAGGAGCTAGTATTCACACGCCTTCTCTCTCGGATGGTTCAGTCGAGTCCTTCCCAAAGATTTGCCTCCTTGGAGGAATGGGGGTTTGGCTACGTGCAGCATATATATTTTTGTTGATGGCTGTTAGTTGACAGCGTGATGCCAGATGAAAGAATTCTAGAATATCTTAAGAAAGCACGTGTTGATATTAATAGAGGAATTCTATCGGCACAAGAAGCAGCTTTCAACAGCTGCGAGGAAAGAGAGCGTCGCAACGCTCTGGTTGCCCCAAATCGGGGGGTTTTTCCGGAAAACGTAAAAATAACCCACAAATTAGTTCTGCAAGGCCTCAAAGTGTGAAGTTGCGTGAAATAGCTGACACCTTACAGATATCACAAGGTAGAGTGTTTACAATTTCACAGGAAAATTTGAGCACGCGTAAGTTGTTTTCGAAGGAGGTACCCCGTTTTCTCAGACCGGACAAAAAACAACAAAGCGTCGACGATTCACAGTTCTGTTTGGAGCTATTTAAGAGAGGTAAATTGAATTTCATGTGTTGGTATGTGACGATGGACGAAAGATGAATCTAGTGATTCACATGAATCAAAAAGATCGTATCTGAGTAGACAGCAGCCGGTGAAAGTCGTCCAAAGTGACTAAAAACCCAAAATTTAGCTGAGAAGGTTATGGCATTTGTATTTTGCAACGCGCGTGGTATTTTGTTCATGGACTATCTTGACACTTGACAATGGTAAAACTATCAACAGCGAATATTACATGGGGTTATTGGATCGATTGAGTGTCCAAATAGAGAAAAAATGGTTCCAAATGCAAAAGAAAAAAGGGCTGTTCCAATAAGGTGGTGTCTATTGTCTGAAGTTTATGAAAACCAGAGGCGTAGCTACCACCGTATTATCCATATCAATGATACTGGGCCCCCAAGCAATAGGGGCCCCAACATGTGTAACTACAGTACCACTGAGAAGCCTTTCATTTCTAAAAAAGGGCCCCAAAGCAGTTTTGATACGCAGCTCACTCAAAATTAGCTACACCAGTGATGAAAACGATGGCATTATTGAATGAATTAAGCTTCGAATTGCTTCTTCACCCACTGTTCTCTCCCAGTGACTATTTGAGTATTTTTAGACATCTCACAGAATTTTCTCTCATAGGATGCTTCAAAGAAAGCCATTAAATACTATAATACAAAAGTTACTCATTTAGATTTTTTGCAGAGCTGTGTCAACAACTTTATTGAAAGAATATATGCAATATGAAAGAAGTTTAAATAATATAACATAGTTAAATTACTACAAATTGTAATTATAAAGATTGAAACATACACCCTGTAATTCCCAAAAGCAGGTCCGTTTCTGAAACGACGAAAACCTATAAAAACACTACATTAAGAAAAGGTAAGGCTTATTCCTGTGTTTCCTAACTTTGATGTGTATTGTAACGTTTTCGTCTCCCAGCTGTGAGTCGGCCTCTTTGTGGAAATATTGATCACACGTGCATTCTGCCCCTGCATATCGGAAGTTGCTGCGTGGTACAGCTTGGACCTCCCCCGCAACCCCTTGACTCCGAGGGACCTTTTCCCCGCCGACCAGCAGTATGTAACGGGATGCTAAATGGTGCCGGCCCCTGATCCCCGTGCAGAGAGAGGGAGAACGAAACAGATGCTTTGAGCCTTCAAGTGAGTGTCGCCGAAAGGAAACCCTCTTCTTACAGACCACTGTTTTGAACTCTAATAATCTTTTAACACGTTTAATAACTTCAATGTATAATCTGTAAATAATATCTGTGACGTAAATTTACAAAAGATTTAAATTAATCAATATCACGCTACCGTTACTCATCTCAAGCGTCACAATATGTTAAATTTTTTTTTGAGAATAAAAAAACTCAGCTGCTATTTAATGTTAATATAAATTCAGACATAAAATTAGAAGCAGAGGTTGGAAAAAAGAGGAATATTTTTGATGCATTAAATGCTATAAAATAATGATTCAATAACACAATACGGAATAATCAAGGGAAAGAAATTTATTTAAGTTTTTGTGCATGCCTATACAATAATAATTACTTAGCATTATACAGAGAAAGGGTTGTCAGTTTTTGCTACTATTTGCAAATTCTCAGATATTTTTTGAACCGAATTACATCTGTGCCAAAAAAGGGGGGACGAACGAAAAAAGTACCAAACGATAAAAAAAATAAATACAATTTTGAGAAAAACGATGATAACATTTGAAAGACGATTTTACAAAATACAGCATGAATGTTTTGCTCTTAAATAAAAATAAACAAACTAAGAACATTTCCGTGGAAAAATTTAACACAAAAATAATTCTACGTCCACGCAGCATTTTGATGTCATACGGAACACTTCACTAGATCACAAATGGAAAATAAAAAAGCATCTATTCAAACATGCATGCCAATAAATATGTATGAACATGCATTTTTCAACAACTGATCAATAAAATATTTTCTTTTAAGTCAGCAAAAACCAAACTGAAAAAAATAAACCGCAACAAACAGCAAAACAAGATCGCATTCACTGGCATAATCTTAAGTTATTTATCGAAACCAAGTAAAAAAGCAATCACTATTCCAACCGTAACGGTGCAACCTCAAGTATCTAGATATGGGAGAACCATTACATAAATAATACACTACTCCTAGCTAAGTAATTGAAGAAGTATGCTATTTTAAAATGGAAAAGTATCTTACCTTTAGTGATTTCCAGGCCGTTTCGCATCCATTTGAGTTGTGTGGCAGGTTTGCTATTTTTTGCCAAACATTGCAAGGTCAACTTTTGACCCTCCCGCATTTCGACGGTGCTTCCGTTCTTTTGGTTCCTGATTTCTAGGGCTTTAGGCGGAACTGTGGAAAGAAGAAAAAGAAAAAAAGAATTATCCAGAGAATCGTTAAATGGTTATAAAGCAAGGAATGGATAAAGATGGTGTAAGCTACAAACTATTTATTGGGTAGTTTAAAAATAGTTTAGTTTGGATATGATGGGAAGTTATTTTCTGTATTTGGGTTGAGAATAAGAAAAGGGAAATGGAAATTTTCGAATATATTTCTCTTTTGGAGTCAAACCAATAAATTCTGCATTTAATTTTAGTTTCCTTTGACTGAATAATTTTAAATTTTGATAACTTTAAAGGAAAAGTTTTTTTTTTCCAATCCTAATTTGGAATTTAAGTACATATCATTGAAGTACGCGGACTGATCTTAAGAAATAAGTTTAATACGTAACCCCTGTCCAATTTAATTTACAAAGAATCAACATTTTATTTTTGTTAATTATATTTTAATTCATCATAAGGAAATTCATTAATTTATTTATTGAAAACAGATAATCCTCTTGCACCACAAAGTATCACACGAGCTTCACACAAGTAAGTATTAAGCACACATTAAAAATGAAAGATGGAAAAAAATGATTTGAGGTTATGAAGGCTTATAAATATTTATAATAAGTTCCCAGAACTTTTTAGAAGCACTTATGTTGGAAATAAGTTTCTGAAGATTTGGAGGCTAATTTATATTAAGTCCCTTGAAAGCCAATCTTAAGGATATATCGTTCTCTTTCAAACTTGGAACACAGAAGGAGCACATGTTCTACATTTTACTCACCACCAATATCACAATCGCAGGAAGATGATGGAACTAAATTAAATTTGTTCAAGTAGCTTTTAAACTTACCATGACCAGTAAGAAATTCGGTTATTTAGTAATTAGTATAAAAATGATGGCAGGACAGTCTCTTATTAATGGTTGTAAAAAAATTCTTTGTGTGTTTTGCTCCCTTTATTTGAAATTAAATATTCTTGGTTTCAAGACTTCACCATTCTTTCTTTCATAATTTTCTGGTAAAATGATTTAGGAATATTAAATGCAATGTCAATTTCGTTAATTAATTAATTTTAAAAAAATGGAAATAATTTGTTTAATCTCTTTCTTTTTCACACATTTTCTAAACTCTGAGGAAATTAGTTTATTTTCAACATAGTTTAGAAACTGATTACGGTGTATTTAAAAACCGTTCAATAATATATGATAATCTTTTACATTCTTTCATTAAAAAGTTTTGCAGCAAATTCCTATTAAAATCGTTAAATTTATTGTGTAATTTACTAATAAGAGAAAAAAAGGTAAAATCAATTAAAAGTTTAAGTTATGGTAAATAGCTAAATAATCAAAATCCATAATATATTACATTTTTCAGAAGTATTCTTATATTAAAAATTCAATTCTGATATTATTTAATTAAATGAAAAAAAATGGTGAGAACTTGAAAGTTAATTTATAATTTCTGCAAATTATAAATTATTCTTTAAAACGTAAAAATACCGGATTCTTAAATAAGGAAAGAAAAATTGCAATTTTATGAATCTATGCAGAAAAGAGTATATCAAACGCAAAAGGACTAAGTTTGTAGTATGGATCTAATTTTGTTTTCCTTCAGTTTACTATTTTTAATTCATTGTTCTTTTTATCTTACTTGTTGAAGAATTTTATTAGAAAGTAGATTATTTGTCATAGTATGTATGAAAAAGAAATTAGGCACTTAAAGTTCTTTTCAAAATTATCATCTTCGAAATATTTTTTTCCTTTTGATTTAGACATTCGTTCTCGTTATTTTCGTAAAAAATTGTGTTATATCTGCCGAAAAATGTATCTTGTCACCCAAATTGTGAGTTGCTTCCATGATATTTAATAATAACTAACAATTGAAAATTGAAAGAGTTTTGCATTGTAAATATGTTTTCATTTTTATTGCTTTACTTATTTTAACACTTCACGTTTATTCTCCCAATTTTTTCGCTTTTAGCCAACCTAGGTTCATTTCCCGTATATGTTAATATCACAAATGAAGTGAATTGCCTCTTTTAGTTCTGTAACGGAGACTTTTCTCATAAGTAGATTAGTTTAATTTATGAATTGAATCAGAAATAAGTAGATTGAATAGAGAATTCACCGAGTCTGGGTTTGTACATAACAATTAGATTATGCATCTAGACTGTTCTAGCTATGAAAATTGTAGTTTATGAAAGAAGGAGCACAAACAAACGCCTAATTTACAAGAAAGGAAAAATATGATAGAATACGTAAATGATCAGCGTTTAAATGCAATAGAACGTTGCTGGAAGGAAAACGGGAAACGTAATTTCCGCATCACAGGAAAATCACACATTGGGTTTCTCATTCAGAAATAAAACTTGAAATTTGGTTGTTTGTGAAAAGATCGCATTATGCCTCGTATAAGAAGAAAAAATGACTACCAGAACGTGTCGGAATTCGATAGCGGTAAAATCGGAGCCTGTGAGACTGAGGTTTATCGTTTCGCGATATTGGCGCTTACATTGGTAGACACTTAACAACTCTTATGTGAATACAGAATTAATGGATTAAGGCGGACCATGTTGAACATTTTGCAGACTCTCAGCAACGTCTCATCATTAACACCCAAGAGAGCAGATATGTAGGGAGATTGGCCTTACAGGATCATACAGACATTGAGGCAAGCAGTAGGCTTGTTTTCAGCATGACAAATATGCACATGGATAATGTCACGACGTCAGGATCACCATGGAGACTATTATTATGGTTTTCTTTGACACTGCAGCATAGAGACAAGCGGTGATAGTCGTGCACCTAACGGCAAAAAAATATGTAAGAGTGACGCAACCTCATCTTTTCAGATAAGTCCAAGCTCTATGTGCTTGTATCCATATCTGGAGATCCTGCATACATTCGATATCGTCATACGAGTCACACACTTGGTGTTTACAGACTACACTTCTTGTTTGCGTCATTGGTAATCTGTGAAGAGGAATGTTACACTTCTCAGAAGTTAATGTCAGTGACTGCACTTTATTTTCAAGGCCTCAGGAACGTCATCTTTCTGCAAGATAACGTAAGACCACATGCTGCCTATAGTGTCTTGATTTATTTCGACACAGAAGGTGTTCAGTTGTTACTCTGGACAGCACACTCTTCAGCTCTCTTTTCCGTTGCAAATATCTGTTCATGAGTTGCTGACAGGAGGGGCCTCCCCCACTCTCCAGCCAATATGATTGATGAAATGTGGCATAGAATTTTGAAGCAGCATACAATTACACAACGTACACTCTGCAACTCCCCCATTGCTGGAAGGGCAGGATTCTACAGGGTCTTTTATGGTCTTGCAATCCTTTTTAATATCCGGCTTGGGGCTCAAACCCTAAATTTGCAGGAGGGTACTAATATTCTGCGTTACGTCACTGGCAGCATGGAATGACTTGATCGTATCCTAGACATCGTAGTTAAGGGGAGCAGGCACGATAAATATAACAGGCAATTCTATATACGTAGTACGATCCAAAACTTCGGGGTTTGGTGCCATTGCTGACGACGAAAGCAAGTATCTAAAGTTAAACCACTTGAAAAGAATTCTCCCAACACTCCCCTATCAGACCATGTTGGTTTAGTGCATGTTATGTGACCGAACCTCACGCGCAGTTGTTATCCTCCGAAGCCAGTTATCTTTGCTCGGCGATGTAAGAAAGATGGTCTTTCTTGAACAGCTTTGAACATTAAATTCGCTTAGCACGCTTAGCTAAAACACCAATAGAGACTTGGGAGATGCTAAGTAAAGTTTATGGTGAATCTACCATGGCGAGATCCAAAGTTTACGAATGGCATCGGCGTTTTAAAGATTTCAGAGAATCCATCGAAGACAATGAACGCGTTAGACTACCTTCGAATTCACGGAACGCAAAAAAATGTTGTGTTGGTGTCTGAATGTGTTCGAATAAATTGTCGCCAAATACTTGTACAAATCGCTCAGGCTACAAATTTCTCGAAAACATCGTAAACGGTCTCAGTTCTGGCAGAGGGACGACTGGTATCTTCTACATGGCAACGCACCAGAGTACAGCGATCCCAATTGGTAAAAGAGTTCCTCGCCAAAACTCACACTAACGTGCTTCCATGTCCCCTCTATTGATCTTAGCTCCGTGTAACTTTTACGTGCTCCGTTCAATGAAAAAACATTTACAGGGACGCCATTTTGTGTTATCAGATGAGGTTAAAGTAGCATTGCAGAAGGCCTTTCGAGAGGTTGCGAAAAATGGCTTCCAGAAGTTACACGAATGCTGGATGAAGTGTATCGTTGCCCAAGGAGGCTAATTTGAAGGCGGATGTACTTCGGTGCTGTGAAGTATTCAGAGTAAGGTTTTCTACACCTTGTCCCCCACATTTTTGGATCATACGTATAAGATATGGATGCTAATAATGATTCGGCTTCTACAAAATAAGAATCCAAAAACGATATTGCAAATCTAATCTGAATAAAATGTTTTATTATCTACAATAATTAAATTCTAATCCTTTTATTACATTTTACGTATAAAAGTTTACAATAAACATTTATTTTCTCGAACTGAAATCTGAATAAATTTTTCAAATTTACTTTTAATAATTTTTGCGATGATTTTTCTGTGTGCCTGCAAAGAACTGTTCAAAAGAAGATAAAAATAATAATAAAAAAAGACACAGAGCACTTAGAGTAAACCGACGCTTATTCAATTATTTTTTCACCCTCCTTCCTTAATTCAGCAGAATACGTCATCCCCCCCTTTCGCACCTCCTGCCGCTCAATATAGCTAACAGCCCTCATCTTCTCTCCGGGTAGGAACATGAATAATGATGGTAACGTCAGAAAGGTGATGTCCAATCCCGCAAATTAGAGCCAGAGCGAACCTTAGACGCAGACCGCATCATTCGGGGAGACATTCCCGTCAGCAGTTCCAGGTTCCTGCAGCTGGCGGAGGGAAATAGGTCAACACTTCTTCCCCACCTCGGAAAAGCATTAAGGAGCGAGGGATTATTTAAGATACTCATAAGGGAATTCTTTCGGGAAAAATATCCTATCGTTCGGAAGGGATGCAATTTTCTACGAATGGTTACCGATATTGATGTACTATATCGATAGTTTGGTTACTGAAAGAATTTTTCTAACTATATATGGATATATAAATCGAAAAATTCTTTTATAAAAACCCTTTTAAAGAATTGAGGAATTTTTCTAAACTAGAACACCGTTGCATGATGAGAAACACAACGACATCAAAATTCTAATTTTCAAACACCTTGTACACGATTAAATTTTAGTACGAGCTTATCGTCTATATTTGACTATTAACTATCTTGACTTGGATTTTTAGCTGAAAATTCAAAAATAATTTTTAATAATCCTAACAATATGTATTATTCGAAATCATGACTATATTTGTTTTGTTATTTTTTCAATTCCTACTATTAGCTTGCTTACTCTCTCGCTATATCTTGTTCAAATTTTCAGTCGTTAATAAAATACTTTCTATTCATCCATTCAAGTTCAAATAAAGTTTTTAAACGTGTAGTGGATGACACTGGATGTTAATACAGTTTCTTGACAAAAAATTCATCCATTAAATTAAAAGGGCAATAAATAGTAACAAAAATAATAGTCCAACAGCATATACAGAAAGGAAAATCGCTCGTTGTGTGTCTGTAGTGCAATTGATAGCGCGTTGGACTTCTATTCCGAAGGTCGTGGTTTCGAGTCCCGCCTGGGATGGCCTAATTTTCGAGCATGTGATTTCTTTTTTACTATGCTATTTTATTAGAACAATTAAATTTAATTAATGAATATACAGTAACAAACAAAAGCAATAGTCCAACCCCTGTATAGAAAGGAAAATAGAAAATTTCAAGGAAAATTGCTTTTTATTTTGTCACTTAATATTGCGATTTTGTCTTATGTATATGCATATTTCGCCAGTATATCGTTTGGCAGCATTGTTTAAAAATATACCGTAGTTCGTAATAAAAGAAACAAGCGTTAATATTTCACGTAAATTAAAAAAATCCTGATTTCTTTTAATTAGGTTTCGGCACCACAGATATTAAGTAAATAAACATTAAAACCGAAATTAAGTAAACCTTTAAAACAACAGCACCATTTTATCGTTCTTTTCCTTCATTAATTTTTTACACAGTCAAAAACTGTTGCCACTCACGACTAGACACACTTATTTTTAAACATCATTATTATAAAAATAATAATAATAAAATATTCACGGTGACGTCACCGTTTGGGATTACTTACTGCCAGCGGAAATCAAGCGTGTAACAACACGGTCAACTTGACAAGGAACGACTTATTCTTTTCTGACTGACAGTTTATAAAATTTTAATTAAATAAAATAAAAGATTTATTTCTTAGTCCTTAGTATATCGCTTCATACAAACCCTTGAACTGCTTACGTTAATGCAAAACAAGATTAAATCTCATTGATTTTCACTGGTAAGAAAATAAGATTAGTTGTCTTGCAATAAATAAATAATATGCGAAATAAAAGAAAACAACGACAAAAAAAGGGGGAGAGACGTAGTGTATTTTTAGAAATTGAAAGAAATACAAACCATGTTTAAAGTAGAATAAATATATATTCTTATAGAATTTTACATTAATTTTGTAAGGTAGTGATGGCAATCGAATAAAAAGTTCGAATGAAAGTGTGTAATATATGATACTGAGAACAACATGGGAGAACAATTTGAAATACGTAATTAAGAATTTTAAGATCTCGGCAATATCAAAATATAAAAATAAAAATAAAAGTTAAGAAAATGTTTTTCTACAGTTATTAACAAGAAAGATACCATACCATAAATTAGTAAATTGAATTGTAAAAGCTACGAATGTTAAGGAAAAAAAATTATCTTCTGTAGAAGAAATGGTAATATTAAAAGATTTTCTGCTAAGTGAGAAAGAAGATAAGAAGAGTTTAAAACAGTATTTAAAGAAAATATCATGACAAATGTTTTCAAAAGATTGCAAAACAAAAATTTTTTTTTATTAATTTATATAAAATCTATTTATATATATTTTTAATATTATACAAATTTCTAAATAAATAAAGGAAAAAATATTAATTTTTTGACTTAGATTTTGTGACAATCGATTGGAAGAGCTTTAAATTATACCGTTAAATACGGCGTTTAGCTTGCACCTTTGACACAAAAAATAAGATCGAAATTTACAGGTGCGTGTTATTCGCCAGGTATAAAAATGAAAGCTTTAAAAATAAAAATAAAAAGAGAGGAACATAAAAAATTAGACTTCTGCATATATCGGAGTACTATTTATTTTAAAGAAATGACATTCCTTATAAACTTAAAGGGTTGTAATTCTAAAAGCATACTATTTTTTAAAGGGTTGTGCGTTAGTCTCTGGAATAAATAACTTAAAAACATAAGAATATAGCACACGCATATTTCAGGTTATTTCGAAAAAAAGGGGGTGGCATTATACGGCAAATACATCTAAAAATTAAAAAATGTGGCTTTAAAATACAAGTGCGTGTTATGCGTCGGATTTTACGGTAAATCTTATTTGAAAAGAGAATTTTTTTTCTAAAACAAAGCTTATTGTTATAGAATATATTTAATAAGATCATTACTTTAACAAGATGATATAAAATTAACTTTGTTGTTTTAATGAACTTATAATTAAAATAAATGAATAATATATTCAAAAGTTTAAATTATTATTCGTTCAAAATATATTTATAAATGTATATTATATTTCATCACAGAAAGAAAATAACATACTAACAATAAGTTGATAATTTAACTTTTTAAGAATCGTCTGCTACAAAATGATGAAATATTTAAGAAAAATTGGAATGTTTATTAAAGGTAAATATTAATTATTTCCTTTCAATTGAAAGGAGAATTTTTAAGTGAAATACTGTACGTTATGAAAGAATGAATGCTTCCACGATGGGTATAAGCACTGAGGAAAATTCATTCAAGTAGATAAATCCAATAATTAAAAATCAGTGATATTAAATTTCTGAAAAAGAATTATTAGTTTTTTTTATCGCCTTTTTAATTCCCTGTCAAAAAAGATAAAGAAATTATGTCAGAAGATAAAATATAAGGTATTCTTCACGATGTTTACTGTTAAAAACTCTTGTTATCTTGAGAATTTCCCATACAACCACCTGCTTGCCTTTGTGATTTATTTTTAAGTCAATTTCAACAGAATAAAATCGAAAGAAATTGAAAAATAACAGTAAAGGAAGGGAAAAAAATAACGTTTAGAAATTTGACGAAATTCTTAGAATTTCATTCCATTTCTCAAAATATTTTAATCGATTTAAATTTTAATGCATTTACAGCTGTTGTTTTGCTCTGAGCTGTTCTCAAAATGGAAGAATGAAGCATAGAAATTCTTTTTAAATAAATAAATTAAAAAAAAAATTGAAATTCTTAGACTCGAGAATACCTCAAATGCTGAATCTACTGATTTTGAAATATGCATTATGTATAAAAATTTCGAATGAAATAAAGATCAAAAATGTATTTTATTTTAATCTGTCAAAACGAATAGTAGGTCACGTACTATGTTTTTGAATATGGGAGAAATGTTTTGAAGATTAAGTTAAAATTTTTTTTATATATTATTTATTGAATATTCCCCAAGACATCTGTTTTGAGGAGAAATTAAAAAAAACGGACATATATATATATACGCAGGAGTAAAAGTTAACAATGTATGAATCGTTGTGAAATAAATTTTCAAAACCATGCCTTTCTTTTGTATAATGAAGGCAAAGGAGTATTTTTTGAAACTATTGGCACAAAGTATTAACTTTTTATAATGATATTTTAAAAATTGAATTTTTAAACTTGAATCCACGAAGAACAATGAATTTCGTATATCAGACGATCATGATAATTTTTCTTGCAGTGATTGCATCTGATTATGTTTCCGCGTTGCAAGGTTACAATATTAGCACCCTCATCAAATAATTTTCGCCAAGTCTACTGTCTTATACAAAAATTTTAATTATGAAATTGACGAAAAATATGCCAAAAAGGTAACGAGAATGTGAAGAAATAGTTCTTGAAATAAACATGACAGCCCCACAACTCTTGTAAAATTCTAGGTTATATATTTCAATTCTTTCTTGGATCCCTGATTACATATAAATGATTATAATAAATAAATGAAATAATAAATTGGATTGTGTGAGTTTTACATTGATTAAAATAGAATTACAAAAGAGACTCATGATTGTTTTCGAATATATTTTTGAAAATCAAGCTCATTATCTGTCAAAACAAGTTACAAAAGGTCCGGTACGATAAATGAGTATGTACCAGGACTCGAACCCACGACACGACGACCACGAATTCATGACATTAAACACTATGCCACCGCGGGCATATTCAGAGGCATTACGATTCGAAGTTGGGACACTTCGGCTACAAGTTCATGACCATTCACCGTAATCACTAGGATACTGGGGCAAAATGAATGTTATCAAACCCAGTAAGTAATCAGTATTCATTCAAATGACTAAGAGGTAAATTTAAAACACATTGTGGAGGGTAGAACTCGGTACCGTCTGATTCATAAGTACGTAACATACCACTAAACAAAATTTACCACTACTGCCCGGAGGCTGTTACTGGCTTATATAGATATCCCCTACAGTACTCCCCCACCAGTGAATCGATGGATAGTTGAACGAATGGTGTATTTGTTATGGTAAGCTTGTGAGTTGTTATTGTTAATTGGCTGTGTTGTGAAAGGTGGGTCTGATGAATTTGGATGCTGCGTCAAGTGGGTCTGACGACTTTTGGTTGCTCTTCTTGCGGGTAGGTGGTGCCACGACAGATCAGAAGAGGTTTTATGTTTTTCTTGATTCAGCCAATGTCACCACTATGGGGTGCATATCCGGAGGACAGAACCGCGACCTATGGATCCGAAGCCCAGTAATATGACCACTAGACAAAAATGATCACCCCCGTCATAAGGCCGTTACTAACTTATGCAGATATCCGCTACACCAGAGGTACTCAACATTTTTCTTCTGCTGGCAGCATACATATATCAGCTATTTCACGCGAGCCACAACATGAAGGTAAATGCGGGGGAGGGGGGGGGAGAAATGCTTTAAGATTAAGATAACATTGGAAATTTAAAATGTGGAAAATTGATCCAAATATTATATAAATCTTGTGTTTCTTGTTTAATTATTATTTTTTATATTTTTTTTGTCACTAACACTAAATAAAAAGAATTTAAGAAACACTCCTTCACAATTTCTACATCAGTAAACGGTTTCACATGATTACCAATAGTATAACAGATTTCGTAGGATGTCTTTGTTACCGAGCTGTGATATTACTACTGACAAAACACACATTTTGTTGTTGTTGCAAAGAGTATTCAAGAAGGCCTGTTTATCACCTCTTCAAAGAGATCTTCGAGAAAAAGTGTCATTCAATAATTCCTTTTTATTGGTATTTTTAAATACAGTATATTCGCGACAAATTAAACAATTACTGATCCATGTTTATTTTTCAATACACAATAGTCAACCTCCCAATCATCTTGAAACGATATACTTTCTTCGAATATTTTTCCGCTTGCAAGATATGAAAGATAGTTAAAAATTAGTTCCACCCATAAAATTGTCGCTACTCCACTGCTGTCTGTTATCTCTTACCGTAATCGTTCCAAATAGAAAAAGAATATCGATGCGACATTTTTGATTTCTTGACAAGGAATTCCCAACAAATTTTTGATACAATTTTCTTAAGTAAATTTTTCACAGCAATCGGCCACTTAAAATGGCTCGGTGGCCCTCAGATTGAGTATCGCTGCGCTACACAATAAAGACTTATATTATTAATAGATACATTAGAATTAAGTTTAAAAAGTAAGAAGACATACTTGTTTTTAAAGGCGAGTATAAGTTTATAGGTATAAATTAATTTTACTTAAAAATGTCATTATTTATAGAAGAAAAATTTAAAAAGAAATCTACTTATCCACATATCATCACATATAAACATACGTAAACATAAGAATACAAATATTTTATCTTATTCCCATAGGGAGCTTTAAGAAATATTATTCACAAGATCTTCACCCCTCAGCATGCACCTCAACGTGTTCAGGATCCCAAACCAGAAAGCTACGGGAACCGACGTGACCGAAATTCTGATTCACAGAAAAATATTCAAGACATCCTATAGGAAAAGTGAGAGAAATTGCTAAGAAAAGTAAAATTTAAAAGTAGTTTTCAGTAGAGTTTCTTTCGTATCCTACTATTTCTCTCTCTCTATCTTTTTCTTAGTTTAAAAGATAGTGCAAGTAAGGAGCAGAGTCAACATTCACGTCTGTTGAATTTTCAGCGAAAATACCAATTTGTTACGGATGGGACATGTGGGTATGGGGTTGGTGTGGGAGAATGGGAAGTACTTTACTGAATATTTCGAGTATGTAAAGAAGATTTTATAAAAGACTTCGAGTATAAGGCAGCGTAACTCAACCTGTGGCCCGCGGGAAGCATGCGGCCCACCAAACCTTTTTAAGTAGCCATGACTTGTTTTGAGAAATTCACTTATTTAAGAACATTGTATTGAAAATTTGGTGGAAAATTCTTTATCAAGAAATCAGATATATCAATTTTGCTTTTTGCTGTCGGTGTCGTACGGGTACCACTTGATATTCTTTTTTGTATTTGGAACGGTTACAGTTAGTGATAACAAACAACAGTGGATTAGCGACAATTTTATGGGTGCAACTAATTTTTAGCTATCTTTTATATCTTGCGAGCGAAAGATATTTGAAGAAAATGTATCGTTTCAAGACGATTAGGAGGTTGACTATTTTGTAGTGAAAAATAAACATGGATTGGTAATTGTTTGATTTGTCACGAAAGTGCTGTATTTAAAAAATACCAATAAACAGGAATCATTCAATGACTCTTTTCCTCGAAGATCTCCTTCAAAAGATGATAAATAGGCTTTCTTGAATAATCTTTGCAACCGCAACAACGTGTTTTGGCAGTGACAATAACATGACGTTATCAAAGACATCCTATGAAGTTTGTTACATTATTGGTAATCATATGAAACCGTTTACTGATGCAGAAATTGTGAAGGAGTGTTTCTTAAATGCTTCTAATTTAGAGTTAGTGACAAAAATAAAAAACAATAATGAAAAAAAAGAAAAAAAAAACAGGAGTTATAATATTTTGATCAATATTTTCCTCATTTTAAGTTTCCAATGTTATCTTGGTCATACAGCATTTCTCACTCTCTAACCAGTGAGTCGGTGAATAGGCGAACGAAAGATGTAGTTGTTATGGCGAACGTGTGAGTTGTTGCTGTTGTATCAAGGGCTTTGATTTTGTGTCAGAATATAATGAACTGTTCATCCGTTTATTGGAACACCCTCCGAGATTTTTGAGTCTAATCCGATCGGTCACACGTGCACGCATTATTCGGTAATCACAGGCGATTAACTTTTTACACTGACTTCATTAGTAAAGATGTGGATGCCGCAACAAAAGGTTCAGAGCGTACTTAGGTTAATGGAATTTAAATCGGTTACACGTGTACAGCAACGTGTTCGAACAGAATGGAATGAATAACGTTACTGGCTTGCATAATAGATTTATCAGAAGTCTTACGAAATGAATCACGCACACGATCAACAGTGTCTTCTATCCCGAAAACTTAAGAATACTTGCCAGTTTGAGATACCAAAGTTACTGTATCTTTAAAGTTCTTTCCCATTGATGGATAGATTTTTATGTCAGACGGTCGACATTCCATTTTGTTCGAACACGTCACTGTACACGCGTGGCTGATTTAAATTTCGTCAACCGAAGTACGCACTGCACCTTTTACTGTGGCGTCTATATCTTAACTAATGAAGTCAGTGTGACAACTTTGCGGTCTACCATTGCCGAAAAATACGCACACTTGCGGCTGATGGGGCTAGACCCAAGAAATCTCGAAGAGTTTTCCAATCCATGGATGAACAGTGTATTCCACTCTGATTTTTAGTTCCGTAATAATAAGGCAATACTTTTGGATACTCTCAGCCCGGATACCCTGTATATATATATACCATCTCTACCCTTCGAATTAGTTGTCGTCTTGTAAAACAAACCTCCTATTCTTGTATAAAATTTCCTACTTTATTTTTTTACACTCGTGTGGCTCGTGGATCACTGTGAATCGATTGATGTGGACCATGGATCTTTTTAAATTTATTACTTTGACTCTCAAGCATGGAAGGTTGTAGACCCCTAATTCATATGAAATATCTTGTTAATTGCATTTTTCTGAACAAATCGGTTACTCAAACTCAAACAATTTCGCTTTTATACAGAACAATCAAAATCCAATCATCGTTACCCATAACAATATTTTATTATTCCCCACTTCCATTAATGTCTTACACCAAAAACTAAACCCAGAGAAAAAAAATCAGAACAGAAGCGAAGCACCGAAAAAAAGACAAACGAAAGGAATGAAAAAAATCGTCGGACACTTCTGTCCGTGCTAAAAAGACAAATGGCTCCGCATAACAGGAAGGATTCCTGTTGCTATAGCTCCTGTCGCTCCTGTTTTGTTCCTTCTTTCCCGTGGGAACTTCCCAGGGGAGAGGACATCCCCGTCCAGAAAAGGAAAGTGATGACACAAAAGAAACGTGTTAACGAAAGAAGGGGATATAACAGGAATAGGGAATGATAAAAACCAGATATACCACCGGACTTCATTTTCGTCCACTTCTTTTCGAATACTGTGCGAAGGACGGAGTTTAAGTTTGAACTATTTAAGAGGAAGTATTAGATGTGAATTGGAGGAGAAAAAGATACTGTTATGGGTGGGAAGTGAATTTGATTTGGGATTTATATCGTTTGTGAAACAGGGATTTTTTATTTTGTATCAAATAACGAGAGACAAAGTATAATCTCATTATTTTTCGATTCCTATAATATTAGTTCCCTCTCTCCCTATATATATATACATATATATATATATATATATATATATATATATATATATATATATATATATATATATATATATATATATATATATATATATATATATATTGTTACGAATTTTGTGTAAATAGTGTAAATAATTTGTATTTGAGTGTTTAAGGGGACTTGGCACCCTTTGAGCAAACTTCTTTATTTACGTATTTAAAAATTATATTTTAACATTTTTTATACAATGTTTCTATTCAAGAAAATGTTACCAGATGAAAATTTTCATATATTATTCACACAATTTTAAAAATTTAAATTTTGTGAAGAAAATTGGGAAAATTTTAAAATCCTACTCCTTTTGTAAAAATTAATTTTTTGACCTGAAATTTTTTTATAATATTCTTATGGATGCTCTTAACAACTTTAGGGGTCGATTTTAGAATAACTTCTTTCGTTTTCGAGAAAAAAAAAAAATGTTGATATACAGGCTAAAAATCAACGAAAAAGCCAACATGTCTTACATTTTATTTTTTTTTAAAAAAAAGTATTCAGTTTATAGCAAAACGGATCCCTAATTTTATTACATGCTCTATTTTTAACACGCAGGAAAAAAATTGAAGTGATTGGTAAATAATTGTCGAAGGAGTAGCATTTTGAATGCACTAAGGTTTCGAAAAACACAAACTGAGAAAAACCACTTTTAAGTTTATAATTCTGAAAAAATAATTATTATAAGCTTAATTAAACTTAAAATACCACTTTAAGATATTGCTTATACGTTTTTCTTTAAAATAATTGCATTTTCTTATGTTCTCAACCCACACATTTTTATAAATGATCAACTTTTAGAGAGTACTAATTGCACAAGAAAACTCAAGAAAAACTTAAAAAAATTTTTTTTTTTTCTGTCACGACAGAAATTTTAGCTGTTTTTCTTCTTATAATATTAAAGTATTACATTTGTATGAAAAATATATCAGGAATAAGAACTGAAATTATAAAATTATTAATATAAAATGCCTTAATTTAAAAATTTTACATGCACACATTTCACAAGGAAGAAAAATTACATTATTGTATTGCCTCGGAAATATTCTGCTTTTAATACTACACATTCTTTTTTATAGTTATTATTTCTATTTATAAAATAGATTTTTTTATCATAACGCATTTTTTAGCTTTTTTTTCTAAAAAGGGTGTGTGGCTGAATTGCCTAATTTGTTTTCAAATGAAGTTTTATTCAACTTCTAACTTTCCGACATGCACAAGTGATGTATCAATCGAAAGATAATAATGCAAAGAATAAGATTAAATGAAAATAAAAAAAAATGATAGGTTTGTGATTTTTAGGGTACCAAATCCTCTTAATGCATTCATATTACTCTATATTATACTTATTTCATGTTAAAATTGTACTAATCACAAGCAATGCCGCCCCTTACGTTATAATGGCGATTCAATGAGAACTTGGCGAAAACTTGGCGGATGAGCCAAGTTGGCATCATTTTTGGAGACCGTTAGGGGCCAATTTGGCGACTTTGGTGACCATTTTGGCGTCATTGGCGACCATGTTGGTGAGTTCGGAACCCTCTGGAATCTTCTAGAAAGTAGTAGATCTGTCCACTAGTGTCACGTTCAATGACACGAGCGGTTATATTTCTGGAAGTTTCTGTCGCGCCTATAAAAACGATGCTCGCCGGTACGGAATCACTATCCTCACTGGCCATGATCCAATCAGAGAGCGCTCACTCAGCTCTCAACCATGATTTCTAAAATCGGCATAGACTATGAAAGTTCCCAACGATTGGTTCGACCAATCAGTTGCTTGCTACTCACTAGCATGATAATTTCACAAGTCGTTCAACATCTACTCACCGGATATGGAATGGAGGATCGCTTTGCGAGCCATATGCCCAGTTATTGCACCGTAGGCACCGCGTGCGGTGGAGAGTCTCGATTAAGCCAGTGAGTTGTAAGGATTGTTTTGACTAGTGATTAGCTCGGCTGTGCTTATGAATAATCTTTACATACGTGTATTTTTAAACACTGGTGATTGTGTTTGATTGCTGTTGAAGATGTGAAGACTTTCGGATATTTACCCTGCGAATATTGCTGCTGAATCCTGTATTTAAAGGATTGGATTTTCGATAATAAATTCACATCGCTCTTAAAGAACTGTTTATTTTCTTTGTGATTGTTTTGCATAAAATCCTCGAATCCGGATATACGTAACAATCTCTTGTTCAAATTTTTAATCGTTAATTAAATACTTTCTATATATTCATCCATTCAAGTACAAATATATTTTTTTAAACTTATAGTGAATAACACTTGATGTTAATAAGGGTTTTTTTCAAATATTAATTCATTAATTCAATTTAAAGATGAATAAATAGTAAAATAATAGTCCAACATCATGTATAAAAACGAAAATTCTTCATTGGGTCCTTGTAGCGCAATGGATAGTGGGTTGGACTGCTAATCCATTGGACCTGGATTCAAATTCCACCTGGGATGGCCTAATTTCTAAGAATGTGATTTCTTTTTTACTATAATACTTTATTAGAATAATTAAATTTAATTAATGAATAAACATAACAGCAACAAACAAAAAATAGTCCATTACCCTGTACAGAAAGGAAAATGGAAAATTGAAAAGGAAAATTGCTTTCTATTTTGTCACTTATAATAGTGTGATTCAATTCTATGTATAAACATATTTATATTAATTGTAACTATTTAATAAAAAGTAACTAAAATAAAATGTTTCTTAGTTGACATAAGTAGGAATTGACTTAATTTTTTTATATTACTTGTTTGATGAATATTGTACGCTCTTTTTTGAAGTTGAATTTTTAAGATAGAAGGGCGAGAAAACTGTGTTCTTAATTTAAAAGATAATTTTCGAATGTCTTTCCTGTACTGTACGTATTTTATTTCTTTCGATGAAGTCACGTTCGTTTCCAGGAGTTAGTTTATACATATAGATGGAGCATTGAAATGAAAGAGTACCTTTTGTAAATACGAGTACGAGAGTAAGTTTTGTAAATAGGAATTCTCAGAGTAGTCAAAAATAAACTCATGGAGAGTCAGAATCAATTAAATTTCGGCCGTGAGAAAGGTATATAATTGTATTTAATTTTATGCAACAATCAAAAAATGAACTGAAAATCATACATGCCGAGTTTGGATTCACATATATATTAAGCGCCCTCTAGCAGTCAATTTTTTTTCACAAAATGTTAAAAAAAAGGCATATTTTTATTACATATAAGTAAGCATGATACTCAACAGAAAGCGCAAATAGAAGAATGTTATTTTAATTTTTAATTTTAAAGCTCTCACACTAATTTTTGTTTTATAATTTTGAAACACAAATTAAACATTTTCTTTTTATAAGCACACTCTGTATGCCGTGAAGAATGTTTCATATATATCTCTTAAAAGAATTTATCTCATACTTAAAAAAAATTTCATGTGTGTGTGCATATATATATGCGTGCACAATTTGAAGCATGGTGTAATACTAAGTCTTATATTGCTACCGGAACAGAGATAATATCTGTGTTTTCGGATTATCTTTCCATTTTCATTTCTTTTCAAGCAACCCATTTCATATTGACTTCCCAACCTCTGTTCTTTATGAAATATTTTCAAGAATCTTAATTTCTACTTTCAATGAAAAATTCACGCCTTCACCAAAAAGTAAATCCCGGATGAGAATTATTTCAAGACCATGGACAAACTGGATATCTTAAAAAATACAGAATTAATAATCTCACTTAAAGAATTAAAAATATGTAGACATCAGAGATATAATAAAGATATCAGTGCTCGTACAATTATCTGAATCGTATTAGCTAATTTTAGTCAAGAATTACATTTCTCTTACGTCATTTTTAAATTGTATACATATCTTTTATTTCTCGCAAACATTTTGTTTTTATGACACAGACAGGTGATTTATTTTTTAAGGTATCCGACTACATTCGGAACCATGATTATAAAAAAGCGCATAAATGGATAATTTTCATGATATTTAGTGTCACTTAGATTAGAATATACGCATAAAATTTTTTTAAGGAGATTTTGACAAAAAACATTTATTTAAATATAATATTTTGGCAAAAAATTAACTTAGAATAATCTTTTTTCCGAATGTTCTCCTTTTGTGAAAAATGCTTCTATTATAATAATATTTTGTCTGTATATAGCTCAGACCTCTCTACAGAGTCTCAATTAGAATTTTTGAAATATATAACTTAGAAGTGGGTTTATTCATATTTTACGACAACAGAGGGGAGCAATTTTAAGAAAAAAACGCGAACAGTTATTTCATTTGGTGGTAACTCTGAAAATAATGTGAATTTTTCTAGTTGAGCCTCTGTAGAAGAGGTCTGAGCTGTATACAGGCAAAATATTATTATAATAGAACCATTTTTCACAAAAGGAGAACATTTGGAAAAAAGATTATTCTAAGTTAATTTTTTGTCGAAATATTATATTTAAATAAATTTTTTTGTCAAAATCTCTCCTTAAAACAATTTTATGCATGTATTCTAATCTTAGTGACACTAAATATCATGAAAATTATCCATTTATGCGGTTTTTTAAAATTACGGTTCCGAACGTAGTCGGATACCTTAAGGAACGTAAATTAGCTTTAAGAAATAAAGAAAAGGACAAAAGAAACATGCACTTCTCTTTAAGGATTTTGATCCCGAATGTGAGTGATATTTGAAAAAGTTGCAAAACAGGAAAATTGCATCAAAGTCAACGTCATGCTGAAGCGAGTATTCAGACGACTAATTTTTTTTACACCAAAAGTCAATTTTTCTCTTGTTACATTAAAACTCTCAGTGGGTAATTGTTGGCAGATTTGGCGATATTTAAGAGGAACTATTGATGTAAATTATATCTTCTGAGCATTTAGTATGTATCCTGTCGCCCAACCGATACAGTGGTTAGCGACGCTGACTGCGGTCCCGGAGAAGACATGGATGTTTGTAAATGTATAGTGCCTTTGCGGTATGGGGGTACTCTAAATAGCCTTCGAGCTGCAAGTTCTCTCGTGTGGTTGGTGGAAGGGGAAGAGAGTAGGGAAGCCTCTGGCTATCCTCAGGGTTTTTTCCCTCTAAATTGGGGTGGAACCATGCAAAATCGCACTGTCACCTGCATGGTACTCAAAGCTAAGGCTAACGACGGGCGTAAAATATCTTGTCCTTAGCCGCTATGAATTTCCCGGGCCTCGATCTGACTTCGTCAGGCAGGTGGCATTAGTCACAACAGTATAAACCCTAATTGCAGGTAGACTATTATATATGATCATAACTTTTGCCTTTCTCAATGGAAAAGGTGGCTTATACGCGCTGAAGAAACCATTAGGTTGGTGAAACAATTGTATTGCATAAAATTTGCTGTTGATTCTTTCTGTGAACTTCAACACCACGTATTATCCAAGTAAACTGTATGTTTATTAACATCGTACTTAAAAGTAACACGATTATTATTCGAGAAGAATCATGTTTTTTTAAAATTATGGCCAAGTAACGAGGACTACACCAGAAGAACTTTGAGAAGCAACTATAATTCAAATTCAAGACTCACAAGCCAGGCAAATCAAGACTTTACCAACTATTCCGATAAATATCTGAAAATGAATTCTATAACATACATAATAAATACGCAAATGTTACGTGATGTATTGAAACTTCTGGTAAATTTAATGAATCTCTTTCCATAGTCGCTTTTCACATACGAAAGGGACCGCACAACATAGACAGCTTGATTAATTGCTTGCAGAAGATTTTAACTTCCCTTCTAATTCCTCTGAGCCAATCGATTAGAAATTTATATTTCGGATTTGCAAAAGCTTACTCTAGAGTTATCTCAGGAACAGATAAATGCTCTGAATTACAACAAATGGGTAAAACATTACTTCAATTCCTCGTATTCCTAATAGGCTTATTTAGTTTCTACGAGTCCTTATACATAAGATTTGATTGAATAAAATAGTTTAATGTATTTATGGTAAATAGGGGAAAAAATTGTTCAATAAATATTAAATAAATTCAAATTATCTTAAGTGATAATTGTAACGGGTCCAATCCGCACCTTTCATTAATCCTCTTGGGAAAAATAATTCTTAATTGTTGTATGTTTATAAAATGGCTTATCATAGAAATTCCGTGATTTATGTTAATTTAAGGTGACTGCCTATCTTCGGAACCATTTTTTATATAAAAACAAATTTTTGAAATAAATTGAGTGTTTTTAGAAAGAAAAATAAAAAAAAATGTGTAAATACTTAAAAATTAAAAAAAAATTGTACTTTTAGAAAAATTGGTTGTTTTCAAGGAAGTTTTACCAAATTTTTATTAAAACGCGTAACACTGTACAAAAATTTCTAATACAATTATCATAATTTTCTTTATACACAATATACATATTACGGTGCTCTTCAAAATGAATCAAAATCTAAGAGAAATATTTAAATACAAAAAAATTACAGACAATTATACATAATAGTATGCAAATTTTGATACTGTTTAAGGTTTTTTCTTTATAAAAACTACCCTAAATGAAAAAAATATTTAACGTACAACAAAACTTATGGTTCACTTTATGAATAACAGTATAATAATATTCTCACAAAATTTCAAAACGTTATCTGGTTTGGTTCTTAAGATATCATGCGTCTGGTAAAGAGTTTTATCCGAGAACATAATTTTGAGAAAAAACGCATTTAAAGTTTTATCTTACTGCCCTTTTGCATGGATTGATGTTTTTTAAAATCACTATAACTGTATTTCTATTTCGCGTAAAGGGAAAAGAAAAAACTGTTTTGGAAAGAAAAATGTTCAAAGTATAAGATTTTGAAATAAAAAAAAAATACCTTATGTAGACGAAAAACGACATTTCAAAAGGTAGGCAGTAACCTTAAGTTGTAACAACCTCGTTGAGAGGTTCTTGGTGTTTAGAAGTTCGAGTAAAGATCAGCCATAAGTAGTTCAAATTATTATTTATTATTTCTCTCTAACTTAAATAAAAAAACTCAGGGTAGGAAATGCTCAAAACTGCTAATTATTAGAGAAATCACACGCCTAAGGGATTCTTAATATATAAATATAATCTACTTCACTTACGCTTAGACACACCTTGAACTTCTACGTTATAATTCACCTTAATTCTCTTATTTTCTGTACAACCTCCGGTTATTTATCATTAAATTCAATCTTATAGCATATTTGCCAATTAGCAATAATTGATCATCCAGAAACTGCTCGTGGATTAGCTCTCAACTAACTTCGCGTACCTAAAAGTCACTGCTTAAACAGACCACTCAATTGCATCAATCAAGTCTTCTTCTTTGGGAGACAGTTTTAAATAGAACAACAATTAAAAAGAAATAAATTTTCCTCAAGAGGATTAATTACAGGTTCGCGGATAGAAACATTACAGAGTGCTATTTGGGCTCTTGAGCAGTGAGTGAAAGAGAAATTCGATGGTCGTTATGCTGCTACGGAATTTAGATGTTTAGAGTTAATAATTAGATGTCACGGAGTTTCAGAAAGTCTATGTCTTACTGGACAAGTTACCTCGTCAATCCTGGATGAGTAATATTATGTCGGAGATTAGCGATAGATAATAATTACAATTATTTGTTATAGATATTTGGATTAATAATGAAGCTGACTGCTACCTTGATTAAATTAACCCTCTGATAGTAAATTGAAAGCAAAATAGAAGTGGTGATTTTATTACAATATCTGTTTATTATATCTTTTTATACCAGTGACCACAGGGTTGTGACATAATGAGTGATATAAAAACTTTCATTAATACTCATATCTTTAAATTTCATTGTCGAAGAAAATATGCGGTGAACAGTTAGAGTAAAAAATAAATGATGATATTATTATCGAGTCATGAATTTGAGTCTATTTTATTCTAAGAAGGTGAGCCTCAAAATCTGAAAGAGTTGTTTGTGCCTTGAGCTCTTATTTTCTTGTGATAAAGTGTGCTTTGAAACCTATAAGAGGTGGTCTCTAACTTTTTTTTACGGAAGTGGAACCTTGTAAGAGCTCGAGGAAATAAGAGCCCTCGTAAATGCTCTTATTTTCATGTAATAAATTGTGCCTCCAAATGTATAAGAAGTGTGCCTTAAGATCTTACCTTCTTCAGCAGAAATGAGCCTCGAAACGAGTAAGGAGTGTGTGTTGAGCTTTTATTTCCCTTCGATAATTGTGCCTAGAAACCTGTAAGGAATGTGCCTTAAACTCTTATTTCCTTGTAAAAAGGAGAGTGTCACGAATCATGTTAAAGGTGTGCCTCCAGCTCTTATATTCTTTGCAATAAGGTAGGCCCAGAAACTTGTAAGAGGTGTGCCTTGAGATCTTATTTTCTTGTGATAAAGTGTGCTTTGAAAACTGTAAGAGGTGGGCTCTTACTTTCTTCTATGGCAGTGGAACCTTGTAAGAGCTCGAGGAAGTAAGAGCCCTTGTAAGTGCTCTTATTTTCATGTAATAAGTTGTGCCTCCAAATGTACAAGAAGTGCGCCTTGAGATCTTACCTTTTTTAGCAGAAATTATCCTCGAAACGAGTAAGGAGTGCGTGTTGAGCTCTTATTTCCCTTCGATAAGTTGTGCCTTGAGCTTTTATGTTCTTTGCAATAAGGTGTGTCTAGAAACTTGTAAGAGGTGTACCTTGAGATCTTACATTCTTATAAAGTGGTGTGAATCAATACCTGAAGGACCTGTGGCTTGTGTGAGAGCGCTTATTTTCTTCTAAAGAGGTTTGCCTTGAGCTTTTACTTTATTCAAAGAGGTGTGCCTCGAAACAAGTAAGAGGTGTACATTGAGCTCTTATTTTCTTTTAATAGGTTGCACTGTATTGTGTCCTGAGCTCCCCATTATACCAGACATTTTGTGTGAATTTATATACAAAATGCTAATTTTACTCAGTTTTTCCTTCCCTCCTTGAATCTAGACTAGAATTAAAACGAAAATCTAGACTGTATCAGAATAATATAAAGCGTATCAGAAAGAGAGAGAAAGAGAAAATAAACCAATTTTTTCCAGTATTTGAAAATATTTCTATACATAAGTATTTCTCAAAGATTTAAAAACCTAACAATTTGAATATCCTTCTGATATCTCTCTTATTTTATTGAATTTATTGAAAATTGCAAACTTCATCCCTAGAGCCTTTGGGGTGTTTCCCCCATACGAGTTAATAAACGCTAAACTAATTTTATTGTGTCTTTGAAGGAAGTATACTTATCAAAACCAAATGTATCATATATATTCTATGTTAATGCTAAAAGTTTTATCCTTATTAACCACCATTAAAGGGAATTATCTTCTTTTTTGGCTACAATCTTCGTAATTTGAGTCTTCTTGAATAGCTTCGGGTGTTTTAATGTTCTATTTTTTTTATACAATTTGGTATAATATTAGATACAATTTTACTGAACGACTCCTTGAGATGTATTTTGTATGGAAATAATCGAATTCAATTTATGCGCCAAGGGCTTTTCAAGAAAATCCTGTATTAATGTCTTTCCGTTGTATGGAGATTTTCCAATTTGCTCGAAAAGTTTTGTCTCTAATACAGTGTTTCTCAAAGTGTGGGGCGCGCCCCCCTGGGGGGGCGCGATGACCCTACAAGGGGGGCGCGAGCGTATCGAAAATTTAAAGATTTTTTTTAAAAAAAATAACTGGAAAGAGAACTAAAACAAAATGCTTTCTTCCATAATAAAAAAAAAATACACACAACACTGACATAATTTATGTTTATTATCTGGCTTTTTTCCGTCATCAAATAGCTATCTTTGATCCCAAAACCAAATTAAAGAAAAAAAAAACATTTTGTTTTATTTGCTGTATTTTCTCAATGAGATATTTTTTATTACGTTTTAACGTAAAATATTACTCGTTAAAAGAAAAAACGAAACCCAGACCCTGAGAAAATTCTAAGAAGATAAACAATTCACCACTGTAATTATTATTGAAATACTGTACATTAGTTGTAGAAAAAGAAAAGGAAGTCATGATTCACACGTTTCAGCCAGGCTGCATAGTACGTTTGCTAATCATTTGATTGACCTTCAATCTTACGGTATGGTTATTATCAATATTAGTTCCCTCCCATCTTTTATGTGTTTGCTTTTCGCTTAGGAAATTGTAAATAATTGAGTTTTGCGATATTTGGAAAAGAATTGATTGGTTTAACATTTCTGTAGGATAATTGAAAAGTGTCTGATTTGCGTCCTTTATTATGGACTTGTACTTTTGAATCATTTTAGTTCAGTTTTATTGGATTTTTTTTCTCAAATCATCAAAGAATTGGATAGTCCTTGAAAGAAGGTAAGTATACTTTCTATAAATTAAAATATTCACTAGAATTCCTATTTGTATCGTGTACAGTAAAAATAATTCTAAACAAATGATTGGGGTGACTGAGTCCCCCCGCACTACCATTAATGTTAGTATCGAGTACGCGCCTGCTCCCGGGTTAAAACATTTTAAAGTCTTCTCGCTTTAAATATGTTAAAAAGTAACACAATTATTCTTCATCGGAATTTTATATTCTTTTTCATAATTTAACATTAATTCTAAATGCTAATTGTGTGAGGTTTAAAATTACAATTCTTTTAAACAGTTATTTACAATTATAGCATTTATCTAAAAAAAAAATCATTTTACATTTTTGTATACAATGTCGTGCACACAGTTTTACTCTCCTTACAGTTCAGCTATTATATCAAGAATAATGTTTTATTTTTTTAAAAAATGAACTCGTGCGAAGAGTCGGTGTTTCAGCCAGTATACGTTTGATGTATCAGTACTGAAGAAGGTATTTTATAAATAATTTCTTATTACTGAATTTGGCCGCGGTAGCCGAGTGGTATAGGTATCGGATCGTGGCTTGCCTTGTCACGAGTTCGAGCCTAGTACCACTAAAGACCCGCCGTGTAGGGCAGCGAGATGCACGTTAAATCTGTAGAGAGTTGAAACGTTTTCCCGTTGGTGTGGTGTGGTTGATTGATTGATTTAATATTAACGTCGCACTGTTCAGCTACACGAGGGCTTTTGGCGACGGACCACGTAATTTTGAACCATGGTCAAGTGACGTGGACGACACCTGAGCTGGCACCCCCCTCTCCTAACTACCACACCACACCAACGGGAGGACGTTTCAGCTCTCGACAGATTTAACGTGCATCGCTGCCCTACACGGCGGGTCTTTTGTGGTACTGGGATCGAACTCGTGACCAGGCAAGCCACGATCCGATACCTATACCACTCGGCTACCGCGGCCCCAGGTGTGGTGTGGTAGTTAGGAGAGAGGGGTGCCAGCTCAGGTGTCATCCACGTCACTTGACCATGGTTCAAAATTACGTGGTCCGTCGTCAAAAGCCCTCGTGCAGCTGAACAGTGCGACGTTAATATTCAATCAATCAATCTTATTACTAAATTAAGAACAAGTTTAATAATTATTAGGGACTTTCACAGGCTTGTCCTGTAGAGGAAAGTTTTTCAAAGGAAGGTTTAATATCAGAAATTGACACTTAAAGCGTTATTTTTCTATATTTAGCTGAGATCTATATTTTGTCTTCAAGGCATCCACTGCAGAAAATCCGGTTTGAGAAAGGTAGGATGTTGAAAATGGTAATAGTATACGAAGTGCTTTTGTTTTCAGTACAGATAATTCCTCATCCACCTCTACCCCAAATTCAAAGAGCGATTTATTACAAAATTGCCTTTTAATTTTTCACTGGATGTGAAATTTATGAAGATTTCTTCTTCGGAAGTTGAGAGCCCTTCTGAAGTATCTTGAAATAGATCCCTAATCCACTCGTAACTTGCTACCTAGCTGTCCTCATCCAGAAAATACTTTTTAAAATTCTTTGCCAACATAGCTAAATGATTTTACATGTTTTAAAAACAATTTTCACATGTTGTTCTACAGATTTGTAAGTTTTAACACATATCGAGCTGGGGCTTTTTTTCCATCATTTACTTCAGTAGTGGTAAATCCAAAATTTAAGTATTTTTGAGAAGATCGCCTTGATTTAATTTTCGGAACCATGCTCGTTCGTCTGTGTACTTGTTGATTCTTTATTATGGTCGAATGTTTGCTTACGACTTAAAAATGTATGTATGATATTGTTTTAATCTACTGCCGTAAATACTTAATTACCGTGAATTACAATTAACGTGGAAATTTTAAAAAATGTACATTCAAGCTAGATTCGGTAGCTATAGGAGTATCGAGTCGACCAAAACTGACTGGAATTGAACGAGGAAAAGCATTTTTACATATTTTGCGCAGACGTCCGATAGGTTGCTCAAACTCACGCAAACGTACCCTATAATGCCAGATGTGATGGATATGATAGAGAGCGACATTGACTAGACTATTTTTCTAATGACATTTGTACTTTGAGAAATGAATATGCTGAAGGAAATAAATCTTTAATTAAATACATCATTTTGCGATCTGTTCCAATTTAAAAATTAGAGAAAAAGAAAATAACATAATTCTAGGTAATATATATTTTAAGTAATTTTCTTAAAATATATATTACTTAAAAGTTACATATACACAAAATTTAATATACTTATCGTATTAATTTGTACGGTTTATAATTAAGATCGTATTGTAACTTTAGCGTCTCTCTCTCAAAGTGCATTTTTATTGCAGTAAATACATTATTGTTGTACAGGGGGGCGAGACAAAAATTATAATTGAAAATTGGGTCGCCAGTATTGAAAGTTTGAGAAACACTGCTTTTAATGTATGAGTGGTGCACAGAGTATTTTATGACTAATTAATTAATACTAAATTAAGAACAAGTTTAATAATAATTAGCTACTTCCATGGGCTTGTCTTACAAAGCAAAGTTTTTGAAAGGAGTTTTAAGATAAGAAATTGACCCTCTGAGTTCATTTTCTATATTTAGCTGATATCTATATTTTGTCTTCTAAGCAACCACCGCATTTTGTAACATGTTCCAATTTAAAAATCAGAGAAAGGAAAAATAATTTAGTAATTATCCTATTACTTAACTTTTTTTGCTTAAAAGTAACATATACAAAATTTAATATTTATGTCATGAATTTGTACGGTTTATAATAAATATTGTTGCTTTATCGTAAAAGTGCATTATTATTGCTTTCAGTAAATTATTATGTATAAGGAGTTGAGTTGAGTTAATATTAACGTCGCACTGTTCAGCTACACGAGGGCTTTTGGCGACGGACCACGTAATTTTGAACCATGGTCAAGTGACGTGGACGACACCTGAGCTGGCACCCCCCTCTCCTAATTATGTATAAGGATGGGGGCGCGATAAAAATTGTGATTGAAAAGGGGGGCGCCAGTATTGAAAGTTTGAGAAGCACTGCTCTAATAAGTATTTTGAAAATGTCACATTACAGGAGTATTTTCACTATTTATTGAATCATTCTAAAAATAAACATTCTGGATAAAATATAATATTATACGTCACCTGCATTCAAAATTTTCTGAAAAAAATAGCGTTGTGTAAATGTCGTGTTAAAAAATAATTTTTAAGAATTCTCCAGTGAACCAAAACGAAAATCAATGTGGTTAAAAGGCTTTGTAATATATATAAACGTATTTTCCCAAATTTTCAAGTGATTTGGTAGCAAATTCCACTGCCAGTGAAAAGAAACTGAGCATCATGTTCGAGCTCAGATTATATTATACATCCGTCAAACAGAATAAGATAGAATACTCGTTACATCAAACGTCGTTATGTATATGATTTGATGTAAAGATTTGTAAAGTGAGGTGTCAACTCAAGTATCATCCCCGTCACTTGACTGTGGGTTTTCTTAGGCCCATCTCCAATCTTAATTCGAATCAATCTATCATTCAATGTCTAAGAAATCAATACTATGAAAACATGCGTATGTGATAAATAATTGATGATGATAAAATTTTCTTTGCTTTCAAAGTACGTTAATCAGCATAGTTTTATCAAGTTTGGTTTTAATTAATGCCAAATATTTTAGTTAACATTTTGATTTGATCATCTCTGAGAGAAAAAACAGTACCTTAACATTTCAAACAAGTAATGGAGAAATATAACTAGCAATATTCTAAAAAGAACTCTCTCAAATGTTTGTTATTGAGGGGTTCAAAGTCCTCCCGTTGAAGTAGTGTGATAGTTTAGTGAGGAATCAGCTCAGATGTAGTCCTCGTCACTTGATAGAGCTTTATAATTGTGAGGTCCGTCAGAAAAAATCTTCGTGTTGCTTTATAAGGCGACGTGAATTAGTTCTCAGTAACTCAGATTTATGTAATACTAGAAAATATCTGTAACAATATCATTGAAGTCAAGGTAATACCGACGAATCAATTACCAAAATAAATAAGTAAATAAAGTAAGTAAATATTAGTTTCTTTAAGAAAACAATAGTTATTCAATTTAAATAATGCTGGTACGAAAATATTGAGAATAGTATTCGCGCGCGCGCGAAATATACTTAACAAAGTCAGAAACTGCTTTACTCAAAATAAACATTCTACATAATGGTATGGAGATATCTGGTGAAAACGAATTATATAAGAATAATGCGTAACAGAGTAATGAAACCAACATAATACACAAAAAAATTTATAAGCATTCTTTCTCTAGTTTTAAAAATTGTATTATTGTGTAAAAACAATACCTTCTCGAAATTCATCAAGCAACTTTTGTAAAGAAAGATATATTTTTTTCTGTGAAAAATAATCTAACTATATTATACTTTTTAAAAATAAAATTTTAACTATACATTCAACTCAAGATTGACTAAATTCTTTTTTAGTGGCACTAAAAAATTTGTTGTATACATTTTTATTAGATTCATTACTTTGAAAATTATTTGTGAATCCTATATCTTTATATTATAAGCTAAAAAACTCACATCTTTGTTCCAATATAAGTTCTAGCTCAGAATATAAATTATTTACGAACTTTCTTGATTATTAAGTCTACAGTAAATTTCTTGATTTTAACTTTTTATGTAGATGGGTTGGAAAGAAATTTTAATTATATATTATGTATTTACAATATGTAAGTAAAAGAAGAAATGACGTAGGCGTAGTATATATATATGAACTGCGCCTACGTCATTTTTTTCGGATTAAAAATAAAGTTCAGTATATATATATATATATACACCAAACTATATATGCACCAAATTTTTCTTTTTTAAATATTTTCATTGGAGACAGTCATGAATAATATCGGAACTTAGTAGACTGAATAAAGTACTAGCATGAAAATAGTAGCATTAGCTATAGACATTAAGAGTTCATTTACTAATGTATTTTTCTAATGCAAATAAGTACTAAAGAGTAAATAAGAAATAATCAAAAAGAAGAATACTATAAAAGAGAAATATATGTCTAAAATATTTTGATATTCGACAGCATATGTACAACTCCAGTTCAACATGCTTAAGTAATAAAGGGAGATCAATTTGATCTGAGATTTGTATTTATTCCGATAGAAACAAAGTTTTGAGAACTTTAAAGTGTAGTATCACATTCTAGACTAACTGTTAAGCTATTTTAAATCTGCTTAAAAAATTAAAATAATTGCCAAAGCATGTCGAATATGCTCACGTATTCGAACAATATGCAAAAATAGCGTTGTTACATCATAAGAAAAACAGCATAAATAGTTAACTTTTAGTGACATCTCTTCCTACCCCTTAGTACAGTCATACACTCTGACTTTTTATGCACTAATGATTTGCAGTCATCTTGACCAATATTTGCTCAAACCAATATAACGATTTCGACTTATTTTCGTCTTTCAAAAACTGTACATATATTCTCCTTGGTTCTTGAGTCGTGAGAATGGGTCGGCCGAGTAAGTAGGTAGACTTTATTGTTTTCTAGCCATAAAGTGATGACCTTCGATGTGTAGTAAGATGTAGATTATTGCTAGACGATTATGCCTTTCTCAAATAGATCTGATTTTGACGGAACTCTAAAATGCTCTAGTACAGAGATTCCCAAACTTTTTTGCTTCATAGATCCCTTGACAGGGTTTTCGATTTGGGGTAGACTCCTACTTACCTAATATTAAATTTTTGCAAATTCATCAACTTAAATGGGTTTTGACAGCAGGTATAGAGCAGCATTCTTAAAAAGATTTAAATTTTTAACCGTAGGGAATTATAGTGTTTAAAAATGAAGAAAACGCATGTTAATTAAGTAAATTAAAATTTAATTAATCAATTCACACGTGTTTTCTTCATTTTTAAACACTATTTTATGCATTAATTAAATTAAAATTTAATTAATGCATAAAATAACTGAGCCACTAACAAATGCTTTTAGTGGGAGGAATGAATCTGGGGATGCAATAACAAAATTTCAACATTTGGCAATCTTATGAGGTTTAACCATAAATATCTCCTCAGTTAATATAGTGTCCAATCTTTTCTTCTTTCTTTTTTTTGTTTTGGAGAATGGCATGGCAAGCGCAATGAAGAACTCCTTCTCAATCTTTAAAACAATTAAACACTTTCTCAGGACATTCCATAATGTGGAATAAATAACTGCTTTATCTTTCGAAAGCTAAAATTATTGACATCCGTTTATAAACTTAACTTCAAGATCTTATTTAGTGCCACTTCCTAGTGTCCAGTTCTTGTTATCTGACTTTTGTTTTCAAAGTGACCATATGAATTCATTGCTTATTGTGGTATTACGATAGCCAAAACATTTTCAAAATCCAAAACAGGGCATTTAAATGTTGAATGTAGATTAAAACGCCTTTTCCTGGCAGATCATTCGTAACAATTGCAAAACTGGGAAAATTTGAGATGTTCACAATTATACTCCTTTAGCTTAATTCTGACACACAAAAGAAAGGCTGAAATGGGGTCCTTGTTTTTTTAAAAAAAATTATGTTCTCACCTTGAAACTGCAAATTAACCTCATTAAATTTAGTAAATAAACCTATTTAATAGGTAAAAGTCTGGTTTCCACTTGATTCAATTTCCTTTTAAAATTAAAATCACAATCTGGTTTAATGAGAGCCATTATCGTAGACCCCTATTTACATCTCATGAATCCCAAATTATTTTTTCACTGGTCTGGACTCCTTGGAGGTCGTCGTAGACCCCTGGGGGTCTATATAGACCACTTTGGGAAACACTGCTCTAGTACTTCCATGCATATTTAAGGAAATTATAACACATAGCTCTTTTCTAGGCCCTAAGTAGTCATACGCTTTAAAATCATGACAGAGGTTTAAACTTCAGTCAGCTGTTCAAGCAATCTGTTATTAGCAGCTCTAAATACTAATACCTTTGGAAAAGATAAAACATCGATTCCTTACAAAAATGTACATTATTTGAGTCTTGAATACCTCACTAATGATTGTCTTAGCACTGTCGTACTCTTTTTTTTTGTTCACTTTTATTTTCAAGTAAGTAGTGATTCTGTATTTGACGCACGTGACAGAAAATTAAGTTCATGGAATCGTCTCAGTGCAATAGATGTTGAGGCATTGGCTTCTTGTTCTCAAAGCCTTTAACAACTGATCCTTAGGTTCCGGAAGCAGTTTTTCTTAATGATACACATTTCTGTAATCTCTCTACCAACCTGACTGATATGCTGTAGGAGTCTGGATTTGAATCCCGGAGTAGACATTGATGTTTGTAAATACAGTCGGACCTCTATATAACGAAGTCGCTAAATGCTGGAAAAAGTTCGTTACATGGAAACTTCGTTATATAAAAGTTCGTAATATATAGTGTGTGTGTGCTTAAATTCATAAACACTATATATTAAAAAAGGTAATTATTCATTCACCCCTTTTATAAATCCCTTTTTTATATGTTTATTTTACATATCTTACCCATCAAAAAGAAAGAAAAACTGCAAGGAAAACAAGAAAAAACAATGTCGAATGTGTCACTGTATTTTTAATATTAAGAAAATAATTTTAAATTAAAATCAATGAATTTTAAGGACATTTTCCAATTTAAAGTGTACAAGTAATATTAAACACACATTATTTTATAACTACAACACGGGGACACGAGACAACTCCACTGAGTGTGCAATTGATATCGAAGATGTTTTTAGTGAACTGGACAATGGGGGTTAAAAGTTACATTTCTTGGATGAAACGTCCGAAATTCTATTGCTCTCGGCGAGTTAGGATTTATTAAAACCAGTTCAAGATTTATGATCACCACAAAATGTGTTAAAGAGAGAATAACTTGAAATATTCAGAAATACTTTAAAAATAAAGAGAAAAAAAAATGAATCAAAAAAATAAAAATTCATTTTATAGAAAATGCTCTTCGCTATAGAGAGGTTATTTTGCGAAGTAAATAGGGAAATGTTCAAGGTTCCAGGAAAAAGTTCGCCATATAGAAAAATTCGCAATGTAGAGGTTCGTTATATAGAGGTGCGACTGTATATTGTGCTTGTGTGTCAAGGGGGGAGGCACTCTAAATATTCAGTGAATCGAATGTCCTCTTGAGAAGTTGGTGGTACGGGAATGCGAGTGGACCTCCCCCTGGTCCACCACAGGAGTATACTTTCAAGAAATTGGGGGTGGGGAATGAAGCGAAATCGTACTGATACCTGCGTGGTACTCAAAGCTGCGGATAACGACAGAAGTAATGTGTAACCCTCTTCCTTCCTTCCTCGGATGCACGACAGCCATGGCCTTCTCAAGAAGCCTTTTCCAGACCAGACTTCTTCCTACCAGTGCTCTCAAATTCCTAGTTCTTAAAACTAGGCGATCTTTTTCTAGGCCATCAATCTATCTAAGATTTGACCTGCCCTTTCTTCGTGTGCCAATTGGTTAAGCATTGAAGAATTTTTTACTGGTGTGGTCTTCGTTCATTCTGATAAAGTGACCTGCCCATTTAATTCGTTGCATTTTGATAAAGTTAACAATGTCAGATTCTTTATATGATTGACAGAGCTCTCAATTCGATCTTCTTCACCATGTTCCATTATGCAACCCTCTTGCTACGATGAATTGCATGGACCTCTGTCTGATCAGTTGGGTTCAGTTATCCTTTTCATCTCATTTTGGGATTCTTTTGTGACTCCTTTTCCACGATTATTCCGAAAATTTTGTTTTATAGAATAATGTTTTAAACTTTTATTCTCTGTTCTTTGACAGTAATTCTTTCTTTCAGTAATAATCAGTGGCTGTTTCTTTTTAAGTAAGAAACAATAATGTTAGAGTCCATTGTATCTTTCGTATGGTCCATTTTTAAATTCTAATTAAAAAAAAACTGACTTTTCTCGCAACGTTTAATTTTTTTTTTATTTCTACACTGGCACCGTATGTGAAAATTTTATCATCACTGCAAACCAATATCACAACACTTTAAAAATATTAAATATTTTTATTTGTTTCCAGAAATATTTAAAAGTTTTAAACATTTTCAATAAGTTTTTGAGAAAAAGTAAAATCTTTTTTCGAGGATTTAGTATTAAAATTCATTACTTATAAGAATTATTTTTTTTATCTCCTGACAAAATCAAACATAAAATTAGAAAGTAAATATTATACAAACTTATGAATAAAAAGAATATTACGAACATTTCAAAAATATAGCAAAAATTTAGAAATTTTTAAAAAGGTAATGTCAATTAATACATATGCTTTTTATTGAAATATTTTTGAAAGAATTTCATGAATTTTATTTTTTATGTGTGCCGTGTGGAAAAGTAAGCTTTACTGTGTGCTATTTAAAAATTAATTTTTACCTTAAAGAAAATAAAAAAGAAAATAAGAAGATTATCGCAGTCATTTGAAATGATTTCAAAGTAATTGAAATACTGGGACAGAATTCTAAAATATTTCCACACAAAAAATTATCGTAAAAAGTTTTTTAATGCATTTTCTCTAAATTATGTTATTTTTAGGGTTTTTCTCCACCTATTTGGTTAGTGAATTAGGACTTTGATAACTTATTCATTAAATTAAATTTTTTGTTCTTTCGAAAGAAATTTTTATTTCCCCCAAAAATTCACTGTAATATTGCCAATAATACCCTTTTTTTCCTCTTCATAGTTTATTTCTAAAATTAAAGTAAACTGTGAGTTGATATCAAAACAAGCGTATTAAAGAATATTAATTTTATTTTAACTAATTTTCAGATATCGAATTTTTAAAATTGTATTATTTTGGCTTATTTGACAAAGTAATACTAGAAATATTAAAATACTTAAAGAAGCCGTTAAGAAACAAATAACATAAGCTTAGTAAGATAAAATTGATACCGTTCCTCTGAACAAATTTACTTTGAAGTTATTTTAGAAAATATTATTCGAAAAAGAACTTTTAATAATGCAAAAACCGCCTCAACAAGAAACTTTGTTTTGACGTGTAATCCATCATTACTTATTAAGATTATCGTTTGCAATTTCGTAGTGCTTTATTTTAAATTTTGTTTTCTTACGAGAAAAAGTTAATTACAATTTTAGATTTCCTTTCAGGACGACATCTAGCCAATTTGGCTTAGACAATTTTCTTATTAAAATAAATGTTAAACTTTGAAAAACAGGGAGTAATAGAAGTTTTTTTTGGTAGAAGATTTAGCACAAAAAACTTTAAAAAAAAGATAAAAAAAGAAATAATTTAGAAGAAAAAAGTATATTTGACAGCAAATTTTTGATTCTCTCTCCCAAACTTAAAAAATTAATTTTCTGTTCTCTTTTAAAAACATGTATATACGTACACGTGCTGGTGTTAAAATCTAGTTTAGCGAGATGTAAAATATTTGCAATGTATGTCTAATTTTGTTTCAGATAGTCCGTGTAGCTGTTTTCGAGATTGAAGTAGTAGTAAGTTTTCTTTCGCTTATTAAACTATTTGTTCAAATCAAAAGTTTAAGAACTAAAAATATAGACTCATTTCTAAGAGGTAGCTTGCCTAAGAGATGGAGTCGATAGGTTTCCTGGATGCGAAAATTGTAGGCATGCATGTCATACGGTATCCCTTAAGTATCAATCTGGCTTTCGTAGCCTCGGCAAAATTAAATCGCGGCAATATTCAGCCCCCAACGACAGCTTGAATTAAATTAATTTCCACGTCCATATTTGGTAGCGACATCCACCAATAGATGGTGTTACAATTGAAAGGAATCTCACATTTGGGGACTTGCCGTGTCTGCAAAAGCTTAGGTGCTTTTTTGCTGCTCATTGTGTGTGGGGGTGGGGAGAATTAAAAATTGCGAACTTTTTTATATATAAAGAATAAATATCTTCAATTATTTTTTCGCAATTAGCTTGATATGAATCAGAGTTATTCAAAAGTGGTTTGTTGATATCAAGTCTTGCGTTTTTGAATCATAAGACAATGAAGGGAAAAGTCACTGTTTTTAGATTTCCTAGATATTGTATCATAAATTTGAGACCAAATCATTTTAATGAGCCATCGTAGTTTTTTTAATCGTGACCTCTCGTTCATAAAATGAAAGTTTTTTTGACAGTCAAGGAATAAATGACGTTAACAATTATCTTGTTTTTGATGAAATGTTGCAGATTGTATTTCAATGGTTTTCTATATTTCGAACAAATCACAGTGACTTTCTGCATAAAATCAACTATTATATATGAAAGAATTCATGAAACAATGTGTAAAGCAGTTTTACAATCTTAATCTAATAAAATCCAGCTTACTTAATGAATAATTGATAATCTTACCTATTACGCTAACTTTGGCATGAGCTCTGATTGGCTGGTTGTTAGGAGCGGGTCCAACCTAGAAAGAAAATGAAGATGCAATTAAACATGTTTTTAATACTATGCAAATAAAGCGGTTTAATAAAAAATATTTTGAAGCATTTTTGATTTTTGAATATAATGTGTTGCTGAATCGAAACTATTTATCAGAAAAAATGCATTATTATTATTCAACAGATAATTTTTCAAATATCTGGTTATTCTAGAAAATATAAGTACAATATAATCTAAGCTATGAATTGCTGTTCTTAATAAGATCACTAATACAAATTAACATTATAATTGTTTTTATTAATTAGACACATCTTTTAGTGGATGGTATATGTGAGAGGTGAGGAACCTTTTTTACCATTAGAGGCCACATTTAATTTAAGTAGTATTAAAAGAGGCCGTATGGATTGATATACCTATAAATGCAACTTTTATGAAATTATAGTTTTTGTATAGATTTAACAATTTTGTGCATTATAGAATTGTTATTCAAAAATTAAATCCTTTTATTATTTGTCGTAACAAGTTACAATATAAAATAATTTTGTATTCACATAAGGATAAAAACTTGTTACAACACATTTATAATTAATTATTAATTTTTTTAAAAAAAATTATGAAATTCATAGATACCGTCATAACTTTCTATATTTTAGTTCAATTTATATTTATGTACTTTTGTAGTATTTTTATTTATGTTAACATCTCTCTCTCTCTCTCTCTATATATATATATTCGGATCACACAAGTTTCATAACGTGAAACCCAGTGGCTAAACGGAGAATATTAGGAACACCCCCTGCAAAGTCAGGCCTTGGGTCTCAATCCGGACCATACAAGGGATTGCAATACCATAACATCAAGCTTTGCCCTCCCCCCACGATGAGAGGGTGTACATTACGCCACTGGTGAAACCTTTTAATTGATTCTCTAAATGAACATGTCTGGTAGTGCTTCCATATTGCACTAGGTGGTGTTCTAACATTTGAAATGCACAATTGGCTATTCCCAGGGGAAGTCATTGAAACATACATACATTCATGTCGCTCCTCATTTAATTCCAATGATTTAAAAACTGTTGTAATCAAATTAATTAATGAGTGAGTGAGTGAGTGAAGATTAACGTCGCACTGTTTAGCTACACGAGGGCTTTTGGCGACGGACCACGTAATTTCCAAATTAATTAAATAATAACTAATACAAGTGCTAGCTTTTATGAAGGCCGCACAAGAAACTTACGGAGGCGGCATACAGCCTCAAGGCCAAGGTTCTCCACCTCTGGTATATGTGACTCTTGAGTTGATTTTACGCAGTTTTTGCAAAGGTACCAGCAGTGGCGTATTGGAGAATGTTAAGGGACCCCACAAAGTCAGGTTTTGGGCCTCAAGCAGGATCTTACAAAGGATAGCAAACCCATAAGATAATATAGGTTTAGGGCCCCTAGAAACCTGCCCCCTTACGCGATGCGGGGGTTGCGGGGATGTACTTTATACCAATGGGTACCAGACTTTATAAAAAAGTATCTTTTGTGAACTTTACAACAAAAAGCCTTTATTAAGTAAATGAAATGCGTGAATTCATGTTTCAAAATAGCTATTATGATACAAAACCTGACGTCAAAAATACATAATTATGATACATAACATGACGCCTTTTCTTGGGGATCCCACTTGTAAATGCCACTTACCCAAATAAAGACAAACTCCAAAACAGGGGTAATACAAAGACATTCAGAGAGTAAATAAATTATTTTAGAATAAATAAAATTAAATTGCCTGAAAAGTGTACATTTAATCAAATATAATACGCATACAAATTCTGCAATACATTAATGAATTAAATATAATCATTTGTTTTTGTTACTTTAATAGCGAACTGTGTTGTCAGAGATCTCGAAGATTTACGATAACATAGCCCGAAGGGGGACAAGCGAAATTCTTTTTCTTGATAATGGTTTTTTTCTTGCATCGATTTTATTAACCGCACGGATAGTAGGTAGAAATAAACTTCGTACTGATTATTGTCTGTCATTGTATTCGGTCATTGCCATATTGTATTGTCATTTCAGTATTCGATCACAAAGAAAAATGCGACTGATCTCTTGCCAAGTAAATGTAACCGAAGTAGCTATGCACATTTTCAGAGTTTGTTCATGTAAAGACAGAAGGACTGGGGACAGTATTTTTAGATCTTCCGAATGACATTGCTCTAAATTTTATTATATCAGATGAAAATTTCTGAAATATAGTTGACAAAAACAAATTTACATTCTTGAAAAAAGCATTACATAAATAAAAATCGGATTCCACATACTTGCATGAGTCATTGTTTTTGACAATGAATATCATAAAATCAAAGTATAGATCCCGACTTACGAATAAACACCTTGAAGAGTGTTCACGAACAGGATTATCGTCAAATTCGCCTAATTGCAATTCAATATCCAAATAAATATAATGCTACGAATTGCACTGATTTTGAGATTTGATTTTTATAGAGAATATTTACACTTATATAGTAGTTTTTTTTGCGCATTACAAAGTAATTATTAGTATTATTACATACAAATAAAGCAATAGTTTTTATATGTTAATTTTGTTTTTGGAATTAAATATCTTTTTGTGCATCACGCGCATGTCCCAACCAATATGCGCAACTCTATCCAACAACAAATTCCCCTTGAAAAGTAAACGGTTCCCTTCGTCCTCAGATATTCTAAAATGTGTTCTTAGGGACAAAAAAGTTGGAGACCCCTGTTCTAGACGCGAACATCACTAAAAGTACTTACAGTACAAAACACACCTCAAACTTAAAAAGAAAAACAATTCAAAACTACATTTCAATAAATCTTTTGCCCTTATAAAATAATTTAGAATTCTTCTACCATTTTCAAATCCCTCCGCATTTACTTTCACAAGCGATTCTTTTCAACAAACATTGCCTATTGATCTAACCGAAAATTTTAAAAAAAATTCTAAAGCCACTTTCCCACATTTTCCCCTCAAGCCCCCATTCTTACTTAAACTAAAGAGTCGGGAAAACTTCGAAAAGCATTAGCAATTCTAATTTCAAGCAAACAGGATCCCAGCGAGTTACACCTGGAAATCAAAGCAATATCTGGCGAGCATGCGAATCGAGAGCTCAACCTTCTTGGCAGACGGCGAGATTTAGGCGTTTATTGATAGTGTTTAGGAATATATTACACACTAGTACGTAGAGAATTCGCCGTTTCATAATTCCCTCATTAAAATGTAGCTCTGTTACATTCCGGTGAATAATTAGTCCGTTTCACGTATCTGCATCCATTAGATTACGGTAATGGTGGAGTTATTATTTATCAGAAGCTGGGGGAACTGTTGAACTGGAATGGAATCAAGTTCTAAATGGGTGCTGTTCCAATACGTTTGTTTTTAAACTGGAAAGGATTCAGTTTAACTGTTGGAACAGCTGTAATATTCTGGGCACTTTTTTAGATTTTAAGTCTTAATCTTATAAATATTGTTCGAAAAGTTAACTTCTCATTTGCCATTTGAGGTAAAATTCCTTTCACTTGATGCGTCAGAAAAAAAGAGAAATTGAGGGGTAAAATTAGCCTCTCAGAAAGATAGAATAATGCTCTTGAAGTGTGAAAATGTATGTTTGTATTTAGAATTACGCAAAATCTGGCGTAAAACGCGTACCTATACTTTCAGGCTACAATTTTTAATTTTTAGGTATAAGCGCCATTTAAGCACACCCACTATGCTTAATATGAGAAACCTGTAATGTACCTGAGCAAAGTTCTTATGTTTTGAAGTCATTTATTCGAGGTATTATTCCAAGCTTTAGAAAAAAAATAGTATACTTCTAGACCTACAACCCTTTAAGACCATAGGGAATGCCATTTCTTTTAAATAAGCAGTATTTTTACATATGTAGGTCTAATTTTTTTGTGTGTGTCTAAGCTGATCTTTTATTTTATATTATTTTTAAAGCTCTCATTTTTATATCCGGCGTATAAAGCACCTCCGTAATTTCGATATTTTTTTGTTTTGTGTGTGTGTGTAAAAAATGCGTGTTATACTCCGGATTTTACGGTAATTAAATTTAAAAAATAAATAAATACGATTTTTTAAGAAATGTAATGCAAAACAAATAATAATTTAATTGTTTTTAGTCGGATTAAAATCTTGTCAGAATAAATCATGCAGATTTGAGACGGATCTAGTAATTTAGAGGTTCGGTTTAGCGACAAAGACGACGCGTAACCTTGTTCCTTTCACCCCCTCCCCACACTATATTAAATATATTAACATTATGAATTAAGCCCTTTAACGGCCATCGGCGTATATATCCGCCTCTTTTAACCAGTACTTGGAGTGCCCCGTACGTACATATACGTCTTTCGAAATACGATTCTTTTCTTTAAACTTCTATCAGTAAAACTATTCCGAAGCAACACAATAAAATTGCCTTCACAGTTTTTGTGAAGGATTTATTTATTTCAGAGAAAGAAGTTCGTATTTCTGCTTTTTCTTTCCTTGCAATACACCGCATACGCACGCTCATATGAAAAACATTAGTACTGGGGTACGAATCGCGAAACTTTAATCTCGGCAGTTAAGGGTTAATTCATTTTATTTGTGTGTAGTTTCAGAATTCGAGAAAATTCCCAAACTTACATAAGACATGAAAAGAGCCAAAAGAATTTTTTTTATTAGATTCAGGCACAAGAAAGTTTTTTAGTAATAAATCAGCTATTTTGAAATAACTAAAATAATCGATTTTAGACAGAAAACTGTTCGAATATGTATTTTGTGCACGATTAAATTATTCACAAAGGCTATAAAAATTATCAAAAGTAGGAAATATAAAGTTAAAGAGCTATAGCGATAGTCGGCAATGTGATCTACTTTAGGTAATAGCAAAATTAACAAGTAATATAAAAAAAACTTAAATAAATTCCTACTTAGGTCAACAAAGAAAAATCTTATTTTAGTTGTTTTTTATTAAATAGTTACAATTAATATAAATATGATGTACATATGATAGCATCATACTATTAAATGACAAAATAGAAAGCGATTTTCCTGCAATTTTCTATTTTCCTTTCTATATAGGGTGTTGGACTATTTTTTTGTTACTATTTATTCATTCATTAAATAAAATTATTCTAATAAAATAGTATAGTACAAAAGAAATCCCATTCTCAGTAACTAGGCAATCACAGGTGGGATTCGAGTCCATGACCTTTGAATTAGAAGTTCAACGCGCTATCCATTGCGCGACAAGAACACAGTGAATGCTTTTCCTTTTTATATAGGGCGTTGGGCTATTATCTTTGTTTGTTACTATTTATTCATTTTTTACTTTAATTAATGAATTAATATTTGAAAAAATGTTTTAACCACAAGTGTCATCAACTACAAGTTTTAAAAAATGTATTTGAACGTGAATGGATGGATAGAAATTATTTTATTAACGATTGAAAACTTGGACAAGATATATATATTGTTACGTAGATCTGAGGGTTCGAGGATTTTATGCATAAACAATCACAAAGAAAATAAGCAGTTCTTTACGAGCGATGCGAATTTATTAACAAAAATCCAATCCTTTCAATACAGGATTCATCGGCAATATTCACAGGGTAAATATCCGAAGGTCTTCACACCTTCCACAGCAATCAAACACAATAAACAGTGTTTTAAAAATAGACGTAAGTAAAGATTATTCACAAGCACAGCCGAGTTAATCGCTAGTCAAAACATTCCTCACTACTCGCTGGCTTAATCAAGACTCCTCACCGTACCGGCGAGCATCCTTTTTATATATGCGTGACAGAAACTTCTAGAAATATAACCGCTCGTGTCATTGAACGTGACACTAGTGGAGAAATCTACTACTTTCTAGAAGATTCCAGAGGGTTCCGAAATCGCCAACATGGTCGCCAATGACGCCAAAATGGTCGCTAAAGTTGCCAAATTGGCCGTCAACTTGGTCGCCAAAAATGATGCCTACTTGGCTCTACCGCCAAGATTTCGCCAAGTTCTCATTGAATCGCCATTATTAACGTAAGGGGTGGCATTGCTTGTGAATAGCACAATTTTAACATGAAATAAATATAACATAGTGTAATATAAATGCATTAAACACTCAAATACAAATTATTTACACTACTTACACAAAATTCGTAACAATATATATAGGGAGAGAGTGAACTAATAATAGGAGTTGAAAAAAAGGGGGGAATCAATTCCTTTTTTGATTGCCTTTAAAAATAGTGTTAAGAACTAAAATAGAAAATGTAATTCAATTCAGTTTTTTATATATTTTGCGAAAAGATCTTCAGAAGTAAACATAGCATCGATGTTTAAACAGAAATTGATTCGATATAGAAGAATTAAATCCTAACTACAAAATGAAATTATGAAATTTTGAACTTTACACGGCATAAAATATTGAATGATTTTTAATGAAAAATGAACTTTTGACTTTGACATAAATACCATAATTATATATAAAAAAGTTGTGTTTAAAACTAGCATTTTTTGTGTCAGATATTTTTTATGTTACAAATTTTCATAACAAGACAATTTTTAAGAGAACGCGATCCTATTATACAATAGTATACAATAGTAATTTATACAATAATCATACAATAGTAATATTATACGACCATTTTATACATTAATTTTTCTCGATAAAAATGGTTTTTTTTTGTAAAAATCAAATACCTCTAATTAAAAATACGCACACATAAATGTGCACGAATTAATAATACAATATAGAAAATCGTTTAGCAGTCGAAGATTCTGACAGGGTCTGATGTAGTTCTATAATATTAAAAATTTCCTATAACTTGTTAGTGTCATCAGTGAATACTTTATAATGATATTTAATCTTTAAAAATGAGTTTGGTAAAATTGTGTAGATTCTCAAAGATTAAAAAGAATCAAAAGAATTTTCTATGTGGGCGTTTGATATAAGTTGCCCGTCATTATATTTAAAAAGAGAATTCAGAATAACCCAATGTTTCGAATTCTTCCAAAGTAATCCGCTTTTCAAAAAGTTTTGAGTTTTCTTCATATTTTTAAGCCTAACGTTTTCGTTCATTAAGAGAATCATTAAAGTGGAACTAGAATAAGAATCAGAATGTTGTAATTGGAATAATTTTTTCGTTCTTACGGTCAAATTGGAAGCATACTTCTTTCTTTCATTTGTTACAAGACTAAAAGTATGTTGCGGGTAACATAAAGATTATAATTGTCAAAACTATCTCAAAACATATTAATTTTAAGTTTTCTACAATTAGTACAATTTCTCAGAGTTACTGAAAGTGACAATGAGAAAACAGAAACATTTAAACTATATGTATTTGATATGTAAACTACAAAATATAGTATGTATTGTATTTTTTAAGTCTGTTTTTAAGTTAAAACGATTCCCAATGTTTGTGGAATGTATTTAAGGTATCCGACTACCCCCAAATCATGGTTTTTTTTAAAAAATGACAATTTTTTTGACTTTATTTTATAGGTCATCTTATTAGCTTTAGAAAAATACCAAGAGTTTTATTTTTCATTCACTAGAACAAAAACTACGAGTGTTTTAGTAAAAGCAGAGATGCCATAAATTTACATAAGAGGTAAAACTTTAAAATGCGTTTTACTCGAAATGTGTTTTTTTCGAAAATCTCAAACGGGGACAGCGGTTGCTCAAAAGGTATTTAAAATAATTTTCTGAAATTTTGTGCGTATGTTCTGTATAACAGTTGAAGTGTTTTAACCTTCACATTTATCAATCACTGTTTTATTACAAAATTTACTGCCCCTTATGTGAATATAATCACTGTTTTTTTAAGCAATTTCATATTATAACTAAGATATAGTGCCCTAGTTTTTGTAAAAATTAAAATATATCTCTTATCCTACAGGTTATTTCAAAAATGAATAACATAGCAACACACCAAAATTGAAAAATTGAGAATTTGTTCATTTACTACTTGTACAGAGCGGGACCCGTTTATGTAATTTTTGTCAATTTTTACCCATTTTATAAGTAATAATTTATTTTTCTCTTCTTAATTTTAGCTTATTTTTTTCTTAAAATGTACTAAACAAATCTAAAAATAATAAATAAATCTCCATATCTCTATTTTTTTAACAAAAAGTTGTCGCAAGTAGTCGGATACCTTAAATAGAACCTTTTTTGTTAAAATTTCACGTTTGATATCCATATTCACAATGTAATTTCTAATGAATATATACTTCTAAAACTCAAGAATCTGAAACATTTATTCAAATTTTTCTACCATCAAGATGCCTAGAAAATATTATTCTCAAAATCTCTTCCATTAGAATATTCAATAACAGCATCGCAGTTTTCAGAGAACATTCTAAATTTCATTCTTTCCTTCCATCCTTTGTTAAGATTTTTAAAACTTAATACGTACTTAATTTTAGGCTACATATACATATTGTACCATCGACCGAATTTCGTCAAATTAAAAGACACCTCCAAATGGCACAATATGCAGCCAATCGGGGAAACGTCTCTACGTATCTTAGAACACAATCATGTTGTTTCTTATCCCACTTTATTGGCAGAAATATCTAGATCAAGTTCCTGAACCCGTACGTGTTCAAACATTGAATAACTGCAGCAGGACTTGAGAGCAGCTGGCTTTTATGGAAACCAATGCAAACCAAGATGTGGGCATGGGCGTCTTGGGTCACATTTCAGTTCGGACAAGAAGGGTAAACTTTAAGACCCGCCACATGCCTTGAGCTCTAGCATGGCCTCTGCGAAACCTAGCAAGAGTAGTTTCATCTCGCATACTGTCTGTCTCAAGCAAAGCAGCACCAGGAAGGTTTTCTTCAAACAACTCATGAACGGAGCTTGCCTCCAAGAGGAACTGATATCTTTTTTGACCCAGGTAGCAATTCCCGAAAAAGTAAGGCAGCCAGCATGTGTAGAATCTTCATGGCTGCCCTCACGGGCCAAACCATCTGTAATTTCATTCCCTCAGACATTCACTTGGTACGGTAACCTCTGAAAAAAGATCTTAACATTGGCACTCAAGCTATTTAATAGCTAGACAATACTCGCTGTCGTTCCGTCACCATTGCTCTACCTGTCAAAGAGAGATGCTTAATAGAGCTAGGACACAATCGTAATAACGATGACATCATTTGGCGACATACTTTGAATTGGTGATTTCTTTTGATTTGGCGGTATTGGTCGATGGTATCGTACGTAATTAAGAATTTTTGTCATTTTAAGGATTTCTCAATCGAGTTATCTTGTTTATTTTCCCCATGTAAAATAAAAATTGAAAAACTTTTAAAATTAAAATATGGTAAAGGTATTTTAAGAAACTTCCATCAAAGGAAACACAAGCGTAATAGTAATTAACATTTTTCATTCCAACATCTTACCGATAATTACGCAACAGAAAGAATAATTTATTAGAAAAATATATATTTCTCGAAAAATAATTTAAAAGAATATTACATGCAAAAATTGCTTGACTTTGTTGACTAAAATGTAATCTAATTTAATGCAATCGTTTTAGTTTTCCTACCATTTATATATTGATACAATTGTCCGTTATTAACCATCAAGTGGGTTGTAGTTTTAGCTATCATGGATATCGTTTTATGGGATATGGAATAGCACAAAGGATATTATCTCATTTATCTACCAATAAAACTGTCAGCTCTTCTTTTTATTTTTTTTTGGTTATAATTCCCCTCTGGTTTCACCAGTAACGAACCTCATTTTTAATACCAATAAAACATTTCTTATTGCTTTATTCGACTGAATATATCGTTTGGTGAATAAAACTGTTCTTTGCAAAATGTTACACAGAACAATTAAATAGGATATATATAGTACAAAGTCGTAAAGTGGGATGCCTGTTTAGTTGCTGACTTCGTCATTGCTTATATATTTTATGTATTAATTTTACTTATAAAAATCCTCAGAATGTATCATGTTTACTTATCAAGGTTAATAAGCTATCTATCTTTATTTTCTTATTTAAGTCGGCTTAAAATTAAATTTAAGCGGTCAATTTTTGCCCCCAAAATGTTCTAAAATTACACACACATTTTTTTATGGCACATAACAACAGAATGCAAAAAGAGAAGAATTTTATTTTAATTTTCAATTCTATATAAACACACTATTTCTTATTTTATGACCGTGGAACACAAAAAAATCCTAAATGTTTGCTTTTAAGAGGAACTCTGCATGCTATGAATAATGGTTCATATATACCATATAAAAGAATTTCTCTTATACTTACAAAAAGTTCATGTTCGTACCTTTTTTTTCAAACGGTTAAGGATTGTGCGTGCATTTATATATATTAATGCACACACAATTTGAATCATGATGTAATACTAAGTCTTACATTGCCATGGGACAGGGATCATAATATCGGCATTTTTGGATCATCCTCTTCCATTTTCATTTCTTCTCAAGCAACCAAATGCCCATTTTGCCTTGCCAATTCCTTTTCTTTATCGAATATTTTCAAGAACTTAAATTCCCACCTTCATGACAAAATTCCCGCCTTCACCACAAATTAATTAGATAAGTAGTATGAGACATATTTCAGTACCAGGGACAAACCGCATCTCTTAAAAGCCCACTAGCATTAACAATATCACTATAAGAATTAAAAATATGTGCAAATCAAAGATAGAAAGAAGAAAATATCAGTGCTCGTACAACTTACGGCAAAGCGGTTGTCGCCAGTTTACTGTTGCCCGTACGGTGTACGGGCAACAGTAAGAATCTCTACAGTTAAGATCTCTCAGTATTGTTCTTGAGACGTTGTTGGCGTTTGAGCCATTTACATTCGTAAATGCCCCTATGCTATAAATTTATATCGTAATTATCACAATTGTATCCAGTTTTAAATTGTTCGTTTCTTTTTCATCTATTTGGTTCTTTATCAGGTGTATTCTACGGTTAATGGGACAATAGATTTGCATTACACAGAACTATAGTCAATCTCCGTTGAGAATCCTTTTGTAAACTGAATTCATAACATACAGCAAAATTTCAAATCAATTTTCATCTCCTACGGATATCACAACATTCCCAACAAAATCCTTCTTGCATCTAAAAATTTTATCCTACCTAAGAGAATAAAAAAAAGAGGAAAAAACCCTTATTCTCTGAGTTATAATCTTTCTCTAACAGAGAAGCATCCATTTATATCCCCATGCAACCACCATTCAAGGCACACTGAATTTATCCCTATTCTTGGGGATATCTGGAATTATTGATTGCGGTTCAAGCTCAGTACATACCAAAAATCCAACTTTTCCGACTCTTCCAATATGTTTCAAAGACCCCAACGTTTGCATTAGCAATGCTAATTCGAAAGATAAGATTTCTTTCTGCTACGGGGTACACAAAATAAAAGGGGAAAAAATCCATCGATAAGTTCCGGATATGGAAAAAAGTTTTGGGAAAAGTACGTGACAGACACGTTGAGTAAAAGTGGCGGTTTGTGGCTGTGGGTTTCTTTGAAATCGAGTGGCAGATATTCTATCTGATGGTAAAGGAGTGCTTAAAATTTATTAAAAAAACATATTTTAATAAAATAGGGTGGTTGAATTGAAATAAAAGGAAGATTGTGTGCGTGTGTGTTAAGATCAATAAATTTTTGTACCAATTTTTTCTATAAAAGTTAATTTGTAAGTATAATATTTTTAAATGTTATTTGTAATTAAATAGTACTTTACATAAACTATACTTAATTAAATAGTACATAATTTTGTTTATTAATATATTTATAGATAAATGTTTACATCTACCCTATTTGAACATAACGAAATAAACCTTTCAGCAGAAAACATCTCATTTTTAAATCAACATTTATTTTAAATCTTAAATTTTTTGAAAATATTTCAATATATTTTGATATTTTTACAATTTTTACAAATTTTAATATTTTTGAACAATTTTTTTCTAATTTTCTTAGAAGTATTTTTCACGATCCTGTGCGTGGGAGTAGTATTACGAGTGATACTTTTATTTGTGAGGACCCCCTGGGTTCCCCTCTGGACACTAAGATTGAATTGAAGCAAAGAATTACCAGACGACATTTTTACAATAACAAATTATATTTATTCACTTGAATCAATTATTAACCTTCTAAATACAAAGATGAATCAATATGTCTACGTCAATGCGGTTGAGCTTTACTATTAAATTAAATAACGAAATATGATGCTAATCAACTATTAAACTCAATATCGAACGGGTTTACCGGAATAAGAGGACCGAGAGATATACGCAATTTTAATTACTAGCAATCATTAACTTTCCACTGCTTCTATTATATATTTACTCTTATGATTCGATAATTGAAATTTACATATCACCTGACTTTTACTACTTCACTCCTTTCCAGTCGGCTCAAACCTTCCAAATGCAGATCACTGCCCGATAATCAGCCAGAAACTAATCACCCAACCACTTGAATCTTCTTAGAACTCCGTCAATGTATCTCTGGGCTCAATAGCCTTCTATCTGCTAACTTGCAACATTCTCCTTAAATACTTTGATTTCTTTGCATATCCCGGTTTCTCCTTTTAGAGCTGGTTGGAAATATACGCGAATTTACAATCATCAAAGACGCCCAAGAGTATTAGCGATAACGTGCCGTACAGATTCGTCACATATTATGGTACAATTTTTGAAGTGATAACTCCTTTAGGCACGTTTCGCTGGAGAGTGAATTTGAATGATGCGTTTTAAAGAGCCAAGCATTGTTACGCTCGGGTTTGTAACGCTCGTAACAATGGTAACAATACTACTGAATCATTTGTGTTTATTGAGTCATGTATTGGAGAAATTTGTGCAGCAAAATGATGAGCAAAAAAATGGACAAATAATTCTAATGGTTGCTATTTATATTTCCAAAATTCAAAGTGTAGAGAAACTCATCGAATTCATTCACAAAAATTTAGTTGCCTACACTGATGCCGGATCTTCTGAACAAATTGACTATTATTTTAAGTGGGGATTTTAATGCAGATTTTTCAGAAGACAAATCAAAGCCTTAACTAGACTTTTTTAGAATCAAAATTCAATTTAATTATGTCAAATGATTCAAATGAAAGCACAAAAAAGTACGGCTAGTTTGACTAGTTTTTTAGGTACTTAAAATTTTTTTGAATCTTAAGTATTTATAACCTATTTCAGCTACCCTAAACCTATTGTTTCCTTGTTAGAATACAATTCATTTGCAAATATGATTGTGTATGTCACAAAAAATGCAAATTTAGGTGTACAGGCATATAAATAAATAATTTATATCACAATACTAATACCCGCTTGTTTTTTATTCACCTAACTAATACTTGAAATAACATTACAAAATTTGAAGTTATCACTTCTATCATGTGGTCAGAAGCCCACACACTCTTTTTTTCATCTCAGACATTATAAAAAATTATAAACTATTATCTCATAATGATTGAGTCACTTTTCTCTTTCAAAAAATAGATTTACAAAAAAGATGGTGGATTTCTCGAACAAACTTATTCAATGTCAAGAATTGATCGAATACAAAGACATGTTAAACTCACTGAGAAATACAAAAACAATAGATCTCCTTCAACAATTGGCTTATTTGCGGTAAGTTTATATCAACCAATACTTAGTCTGAAAGAATCGTTGGAGATATTCAATAAAAAAAAGGGAAAAAAGAAACATAAAAACCTTTTAGTTCTTAGAGCATTCGAAACCAGCTATTAAGACATGTTTCCCCTAAAACGATCGATACAAAAAGATTGTAACCCAGATTACAAATTGTTATATTGTTAAGAATAGAAATGTTTTATTATTGTGTTATAATAGACATTGTAGTCAAATTTTCCATTCCATTTTCATGTAACCAGTGGAGAAAATTTACGAAGGATGACTAATATAGAACCGAATGAGGGGGAAGTATAATATTATTAGACAGCCAACATGACGATTAAATGCAAGGAATTCAATTAAATGATAATCAGAAGAAATAAGAGAGATATAATGGGATAATAATGTGGTCATTAGAAAAATATGTATATATAGAGAGAGACATCTCATCCCTGTGAAAAGTTACTCTGATTGTATTTATTGTTGAATTTGAGGAATTTTCCGTGTATCCCCTTAACATTAAATCTACCAAAGCGGTAGAATGACCACTTTCGAGAATTTAAGCAAAACTATTTAATTCCAGCTATTGTTTTTTTTAATTTACTGAAAGACTTTTTTTGAATTTTTACTATTCGTTCACTCTCTCCCTATGTTTATATATATATATATATATATATATATATATATATATATATATATATATATATATATCTTGCTTAAATTTTCAATATAATAAAATACTTTCTATTCATACATTCAAGTTCAAATAAATTTTTTAAAACTTCTAGTGAATGACACTTGATGTCAATACATTTTTCAAATATTAATTCTTTGATTAAACTAAAAAATGAATAAATAGTAACAAACAAAAATAATAGTACCACAGCATATATAGAAAGGAAACACGTTCGTTGTGTCCCTGTAGCGCAGTGGACTTCTAATCCAAAGGTCGTGGGTTCGAATCCCGCCTGGGATGGTCTCATTTCCGGGAATGTGATTTCTTTTTTACTATACTATTGTATTAGAATAATTAAATTTATTGAATGAATAAATAGCAACAAACAAACAAAAATAGTCCAATACCCTATATAGAAAGGAAAATGGAAAATGGCTTTCTATTTTGCCACTTAATATTGTGATTCTGACATATGTATGTACATATTTATATTAATTGTAATTATTTAATAAAAAGTAACTAAAATAAAATTTTTCTTTGTTGACCTAAGCAGGAATTGACTTAAAATTTTTATTATATTACTTGTTTATGATATATAGCTACTTAATTCTTCAATTTTTATCTTTTTTCCCGATAATCATACGTAATATGCCATTATTTACCATGAGCCCTCTTTTGACCGCTGCAAATGTTATGAAATTATCTCCATTGAAACCTCAAATATCGAAGTTTTCCAAAAGAATATAACCCTTCATTCGCTTAAAATTCAGTTTTAAGGAAGTCATTGTCTATATAAAAGAAAACTATAATGATTGTTGTGGATAGAAGTGTAGTAAGCGTTGCATTATATTTGAATTGTCATTAGATAGGTCATCTTTTGAAATAACTGATTATTAGGTAGTGTTTTTCTTTTTGAAGCTTCAAAGCTAGGTGACATCATTTTTTCAAAGTGGCTGAAACTACGTTAATTTTTACTAATCCAGCAAAACTTTGTGCTCCATTTGGGATTTGAATTAGGGGTGCGGCTACGAAAGATCCTTCTATAAGTGACAGCACCCCAGCAGGAGTATTCTTCTTCTTTTTCAACAGCTTTCGGATCGGCACCCTATTCATCTACAGTGGGTCCCTTCTCATGTAGGCCTTCTGGGGAACGAAGTTGCGGACGACCTTGCGAAGGCGGCTACCAGCAATCCTGTGGAACCGGAAGACCACATGGTCCTTATATCGATTGAGATCTACTCCAGGGCTAAATAATTAATATGTAGAACCTGGGTTGTCCCTCCTGTACACCCATGGTACTTTCAAAGACACCTTGGATTCAACATATCATTCAAGGGTTCCAGATCATATCAAACGGCATTCTCACGATTTTCGACTGGTCCCCTGAGGTGCATGATTTTGAGGGTGGCAAAAGAAGCTTCCCAATTTGCCCCAAATGTAACATCAGTCCTTTTTCTCCTCAGCACATTCTGCAATGTCTGGGGTTTTGCTCTGAGGAGGCTGTTGCTCCCCCTTGCTGTTCTTAGACTTTGTACAGATTTATGAACTCATGGATCTGGTCTAGTTTCACTAGAACAGATGGGGATTAGTCCCACAACCACCACGAAAGATCATTTTTTCGTTCACTGTGAAATAGCGTAATTTGCGGTCACAGTACGGTCACCTAATGATATGATGGAGGGTACCTACAGGTGTGTTTTTAATATAAAGAGGTTCTGCAAACAAGAAAATTCTCTGTGATTGTTTTGCATAGAAAAGAACAAGTGTTGTATCATTTTGAAATCTTTACTAAAAGGGCTAACATTTTGTGGAATTTTCCTGCATTGTGTGAAATAGTTTTTTTTTTACGGAGAGTCAAAAATAGGTGATATCTTTTTCTCAAACTCCAAACCACACAAATAAGGTTAATTTTAACTAAACCAGCAAATGTTTTTGTCCGACTTGTGAATGCGATTAATAGTACGGCTGTGTAAGGTGATGCTAGGGAAAAAAATCATCGTAAAATTGTGAAATTTGTGGTTACAGTAGCTAATGAAGTGATGGAGGGTGTCGGTTTTCCACATTTTCAAACATGTGGTTGTTTTCACTAAACTAATTGCTAAGAATTTTTTTTTATTTTTCCAAGAACAGATATGACCTTATATTGACCCTTGTGCCCGATTATCGTTCATTTTTCGAAAATCCTGTATATGATTTATTGAACACTGACCCGAGGTAATGAGAATATGCGTAAGAAACGAGAAAGAATAATATTGTTCCCTAGTCCCTAAAACGAATGTAAAGGGAAAAATAACGATAAGATATTGAAAATTCAATTGATGGAATAGTTTTGCAAAAAATTCAAGAAGGTTCTGAATTTGGAAAATTGCCGCTTCAAGCAATTTTTAAAGAAATATCAAATCCAAAATCCAATCGGGAATAAATAGGTCTAGTGAAATATCATTCCCAGAAAACGTAATATTTTGAAAGTGAGGAGTAAAGAGTATAATTAAGGAGTGTGGACAAAATTGAACTCAGGATGGAACTAAATTGAACTCAGTAGCGCAACAGCCCATGAGGGCCAAGGTCTACTGTGCCTATCTCAGTTTTCGAGAACTTATGCGCTGGGATGTACGTGTAGATATTTCGATCAATTGGTCCGTCTAATGCGAAATCCCCAGTGTTAAGTTCCCAAGCCAGCTTGGTACTCATTTATCGACCCACTGAAGGGATGAAAGACTGAGTCGACCTTGCCTTGCCACTGGATTGAAATATAGAAACTAGGATAACGAATAGCTTTCATTTTAATTTAAATAATGATATTTTTATAAATTATAAAAATAAAAAAAAATGATTTTTCAATTTCCATTACTCTATCTAAAAATATATGCCTATAATCCAAAATTATTTTTTTAATTATCACATGGCAATTACTTTGTGTTTTACAGCCTATGATGAATTCTGAATTATTTATGAATTGGAAAAGAATACAAAGTTTATTTAAAAAGCGGCCATTCGACCACCATTGGGTGAAATTTGTATGCATAAAATGTCAGTAGATTTAGTGCTAAACCCCCGAAAAATCCCCACAGTAGCGTAATTGATGGCATATTCCAAAGTCAGATGATTTTGGAGACAATCAGAATCAGTAAAACAAAATTAAACCAGATTTAAAAAAAAAACTAATTTCATCATTTTTAAATGTAAAACTACAAAATTTTAAACTCAAAAACTTCATTTTCTAGCAAAAACAACTAAGATTCAACAAATTCATGCCAAAATTTTCGTCTTGGAAAGTTTGCAGATTGGCTAAAGCGGTATTCTCTCCAAAAGGTAAATCTTAATCCATTGTCAAAGTTGCATTTGCTAATGTTCGCTGGAAGTAATAGTCGAAAGAATCGCGTGAAAGAGGTAATTAACGACCTGCTATCTCTCTAATTATTCCTATCTGGCGATCTTGATGAGAACTTAATGACCACGGAAGCGTTGGAATCTTTTTTGTTCTACTCTCTACCATTTTTACGCGTTTAATGTGGATTTTATGATGTAATTCACAGTGAAGAGATGCAATCAATTGCACATTTATTGTGTAAAATGGAAGCTAATTGTTGTATAAATATGTATTTTATTTACTGTTGCCTAGTTTATATATTCATGAGGATGGAGTTTTTGTAAAGTCAGTTAATTTAGCGTTATAGTGGATTATGTAGATACATTAAAGTATCAGAATATGTTATGCGTTTTTATGTATTTCAGTACATATTACTTTCAGACAAACAGTTTTGGGTAAAAAGAATAGCACACTTAAATGCATCGTGTATTTTTGTTTTTAAATGTTTATAACCTCTTACACAAAAATGTAATTTTAAAATTATATTTCATGAGAAATTTACTACAAATAAGGTTTCTGTGCACCAGTAAATAATGAATAAGTTTCAATAACAATATTAATTAATAAAAATAATTAATATCAAACTATACGCAGTGCTTGTAAATATAAATATTTTTTACATCCTTCGAAAGTGGATATTTCGTCTAAACTATTTCTTTAATTGATTTATAAATCATACAACCTCTGACAATAAAGTTTGGTGAATGAAGTCAGACCGACTGATCTAGCAACACTATCGAAACAAAACGCTGCCCATGCGTAGCGGCAGGCAGATATTAACCATCTGCATCCACCGTTATTTATATATGTTCCGTGTAAGACTTGTTTTACAAAGTACTTGTTTAGTGCGTTGGTTCTAAACTGAAAATAGGAAAATGAATGAGCAAAAGTTTTTTAATTTCTTTCTGAAACGTTTTGTCCAAATTTCTTGAACTGTAAGGTCACCGAGAATGAGTTCTGATGTCTCAGGTACGACCCTGAAACGAAACAGCAAAGCTTGGACTGACGTTCTCTTGCATCACCTCGTCGGGAAATGGCCAGAGTAGAAAAATCATGCATCAAAATGATGCTCATCCCCTTTATTGACAGTCAAAGCATTGTCCATAAGAATTTTCTACCTGAGGGAACGACTATGAATGTGTGTATGCTGTAAGGTACATTGAAATTTTGACTCGTTTCATGAAACGTCTATGCAGGGTGTGACCCCATCATGCATAATAAGGTTCATGTTTTTTTTTGTTTAACACAATACTTGCCCTTACATAGCTAATATCGTCAAACAGTTCCTGGCAAAAAAAGTTGGTAGTGCAAATTGAACACCACCATAGCAAATGCAAACCACAGTACACTCGCCAGATCTCAATTATCCTGAATTCTTCGTATTCCCACGATTCAAACTTGCTCTGAAAGGGAAGAGATTTGACGATATTCTTAACATCCAACGAAACGTGACGTGGCTTTTGTACTCCATCCCAAAAGAAGACTTATTGCAAAGTTTCCTGGACATGTATAACAGATCTCAGTGGTGCATAGTTATGGGAGGTGACTATTTTGAAGGACAGTAAGATAACTTTCGTTAATATTTCATCTACGTTAATGTTACAGGACTATTCACCGAACTTTATTGTCAGAGGTTGTAATTTACTTAGAGTTTTATAATTATTATGGTATCGAGTGTTACGTTTCAATTTTGTGTTTATTTATAAGTAATGACTCTATTCATATTATATACAAATAAATTAAAGTGTTTACGTTGTTAACAAGTTTGATGCCATAGTGTAAATAAGAATCAAAGAATTATTATAATGCACACAAATATAAATACACATTAGACATTTATAAAATGCTGGTAAATATTGTACATAAATTACAGACGACGAAGAGTGGAATATTTGAAAAGTTCTGTTGCAATTCATTTTTATGTTTACCCAATGCATTTTCCTTCACAAATAATTACACCGTCACCAATTACCGTGTTTTATAAAATTCCTAGTTTATTATTATAAAATATTATTATCAAAATATTTTTTAACAGAATTGAAAATACAATGGAATTTTCATGTGATGCCTTTTAATAAAAATAAATATTGTAATATTAATTCAATACCTTAACTGATGCATGAAGGGAAAAAAGCTATTTTTATTATAGCAAAAACACTAAACAAATTTTATTGGAATTTGTTTAGTGAGCAATGATAGCAGCAATGATAGAAAAAGTTTATATAAACACTTCAATAATTTTTTTAAGTTTTTGATTAGATGAGAAAACAAATACGACAAAAAATATAGTTGCGAAAAATTGCAGTCAAACAATTCCGCAGACGCCTTTTAATCTTATAATTACTTATATGATCAAAAAGGTCTCCTGGTAAATGATAATGATAATGCCTCGAAATTATTCAAAAATTAAATACATATTAAGTTTATATCCATAATCGATTAGGAATTACAATTCTTATCTACGACTGAGAAGAAAAAATTAATTTAGAATAATTACAAGAGATGCCAACTTAAGCAATAAAACTTTAACACAACAGACTATTATATATTAGGAAATGAATTAAGTATTTAGAAAAATTACACTTCCATGAATGATTGAAATAAAGCAGGCGATAAAAATATGGAAGAAAACTTTCAACTTAAACAATATCTATAATAATTATATTATTTAAAGAGTCAATTAAAAATAAAAATAGATAAATTTAAAAATAACTAAAAATTTTACATTATGAAAGAGTAATATATATAGTTAAAAAAATATATTATCACTCACAACAGAAAAAGGGTTTTGCTCTATTACAAGTTCTTACAAATCCAGATAGTTAAGTTTTTTGAACAATAGATTTGACTTATAATTTTGTAAATGTCTAAATATATTTCAGATTAAAATAAAATTATTTATTCTTTACCATTTTGATTCTTATCCAAATAACAATAATAGAGTTCTTGTTTGATTATAATTTAAAAGATATCACTCAAAATTCCACGATTACCTTAAGCTCTCACATGTACTTATCTAAAAGAAAATAATTATCAAATTCTTTCTCAATTTATTAAACAGTGAACAATCAACTTTCAAGACGATAAACTATTTGAACTTAATAAGTCACTCAATATTAATTCCGCAGCAGCTACCAAACCAAAAATGAGATCAGAACTTTAAAATGAGCTTCGAAAATTTTGAAGATCATTAGCCATTTTAATTAAATTTGTCCTATTGAAAATCAGACTTCTATCTTGAAGCGAAGTATAATGAGAATTTACATAACGGATTGGGACTTGCCGTACCACGTGCAGTTCTAGAAAACTGATTTAAATTTCAAATAACTTTTAGAACCGAGAGAGGTAAAATATATTCCAAAAAATTTCAAAACAGATTGGGGAAGAAAAGTTTTAAGTGAATTTTAGAACGATTTTTAAATGTAGTGAAATACTCGGTTTTGTGTTGTGGAATATTCAGAAAGTTAACTTTTTAATAAGGGAAATAAAGGTTTAGTCTCGGCACAAATTCATGCTTTAGAATTGAATAGATTTTTAGTAAATGAAATATATTTAAAGAATGTGTGTTCTTGATTTTATTTAGTTAAATAAAAGTAATATTTATTATAAAATATATATATGATTGTATTTTTTTACAAGAATTCCCGTTGTAAGTAGTCGAACCTATTATTTTGAACGTATATAATATATTAACTGCATTATTTAAAGTATACGAGCACCTTCAAAGTACTTTTTGATATGATAACTTCTTTAGGTGCGTTTTGCTGTAGAGTAAATCTAAAAGAAAGTTTCAGGTTATGCTGCGTTACGCTCAATAAGTTTTACTCGGCTTCAATCGCTAATCTTGCTCGGGTCGGTGAGACTCACTTAGTTTTGAATTGAAAACCTTTTACGCGATTGATTGTTTCTAAGTGAAAATTTCATGGACACATTTTCCCATGAAGAGTTATATTTTCCTTATTTGAACATTACTGTCATGCAGCCCACTTCCACTCAACTTCAGCAAATGAAACGAAAGAACAGGAGCTCAAGCGAAAATTTTTGGAAAAAGAAATATTCTTATGTAGAAGATCGAAGTTAAGAAAAAACGAAACATGGGATCCATTTTTTCAATTCTATAGAAAGAGCATACTTAAGTACAACAATGTGCCAAAAGAATTAAAATCGGAAATTTTAATGAAGTTAATTGGCGAGAAAGTTCCTAATATTTTGAATATATTAGAGATGAAAACTAAAACGATTACGAGAAAATAAAAGTATCAATTGTGAAAAAATACAAACCCTCTCTTTTAGAGAATTTTAAGAAAAGTAAACGGCTCTCAGAGCAGAAGTTTTCTTAGTTTTGCATTGTGTACAGCGCTATATACCATAAAATCCGGCTTATAACACGCACCGATACTTTCAAGTGGCAATTTTTTAGTTTTTAGGTACATTCGTCGTATAAAGCGTACTCCGTATTTTACGAAGAAACCTGAAAAGTAAATATGTAATAATTTTAAGTTTTTTTTTATGTTTGAAGTCGTTTATTCAAGATATCATTCCAAGCTTTAAAAAAACATACTTTTTTTAAAAAAATTAAATTCTTTTTACCATTGGTATTAATATTATAATAAATAACTCTCAAACAAAATTACGCATCAGTTCTAAAACTTAACAATAAAAAAATATTAAGGTATCTCATTCTTGAATCCAAAGCATTAAAACTAACGAAAAATATATCGGAATATTTTAACGCTATTCATGTATTTTAGAATTTCTTCTAGCATACCTTCGGGAATATAACCATAAAAATATACGAAACCACAAACCTAAAAAGAATTCATTCTTCAGGGTAAAATTTCGGGCGGTGATAGTATTGACCGCTTCCACTTGAAACATGCAAATATTGGAAGTTTTTTTAGAATTTTTTTTTTTTTTTTTCATGGCGCGCTTTTACCCAGCCTTCTGGGGAAGAAATTCGTAAATCTCAATCGCTCGGTGAATTCGTAGAAGAAAAAGAACTAAAAAAGATTGCGGTCTTTTATAGGAAGAAGTGCCCCGGGCTGAAATTTATGAGGCGAGAACTGAAGTGAAGCAACTCTATATCGGTTCCATGGAGAGAAGTACAGCTGTCCGGAGAATTCGTAGTCGTTTATCAGGGTGTAGCTAAGGTAAAGATGTAAAATTTTTCAAATAAAGACGGTCTTTTACCTTCCCAAATGGTACTGCGGATTGGTGTTTTACCCTTGCAGATCTATTATATTTTCCGCGAAATGGTATTACTTTTTAGAGCGGAAACATATAGGTGGATACTAATTACCGCAATGTATAGGTTGGACATTCAATTTCCTCCCCAGAGTGAGGTATCTGACGATGTGAAATCGTACTAGGAATTTACTATTGTCGAGAGTACTCAAGCCAAACATTTACTCAAGGGATCTTTAACATGTTGCATAATCAACCGACATAGACGCTGTCGATTTTCTGCATCATAAAAATCCAGCGACTTGAGACGTAAATAGTTTATGTTTCTCTTTCAATACAAAAAAGGTTTTTCATGATGCTGTAATGAATTTACTACGCACTATCGCAACAATGCCAACGTTTAAGATAACTTGCCAAGTTGGCACCCCCGATTTCGCATGTGTCGTACGCGTTGAATTAACAACCATGTGCTTTGTTTAATATAAGGTCGCCAATACGGTTGCAATAGTGCATTATTGCAAGCCCTCGCAGAATACTATTGCAACTATTGCTTGGACTGGAATCATTGCGTGAGAAGAAAGGCGTTGACACATACGAAGACTTATTAATAACCAACAGAAATAATGTTTAACTTCAAAGAAAGCTGCAAGAGCTACAGGTTTATCAAAATCTGAGGACTTTATCAATGAAGTGTTGGATAATGCGGCTTCAGTGATGAATTTAACTGAAGAAGATCGCCAAGAATGACTTTGTGAAGAAAAGAACAAATATATATATATATATATATATATATATATATATATAATGTAATAATTCCCTCTAGCATTCTTTTAATTAACTTTTTTAACAATATTGAAATAATCTTTTGATTATTTGGTTCAAAACTAACACCCTGATTTTAATCGTAATCGATGAATATTACTACATCAGAAATTCCTGTCCCGCACTTTCTATCCAATCAGAGCTATGATTACGTAATCATCACGCACTTGCACTGTTGGTAAAGAATAAAAACAACTTGTGTAATGGCGTTCGTCGCTCTTCCTTTTTTTTATCGTCATAATGTAACATTGAATATAGCTGTCTCTCAGTGTTTTTGTGTTGTGTCCGTCAAGATGTCACTTCTGCTTGTCTCTTGTCCCCTGTGATTTAATATCATCATCATTTGAATTTTTAATTCATCATGAAAAGATCGTTGATGTGAAAATGTTCTATAATTTTGTCCTAAGCTTCGATGTGTGCGCCACAATAAAGAAGACATATGTTCACTGAGGATGTGTTTGATGAAAACCTGCTCACACTCGACAAAAATCTACCACTCGGCCAATACTTAACAAATATATATATATATATATATATATATATATATATATATATATATATATATATATATATATATATATATATATATATAAATATATATATACATATATATATACATATATATATGCATATATATATGCATATATATATATGCATATATATATATACATATATATACATATATATATGCATATATATATGCATATATATATATATATATATATATATATATATATATATATATATATATAGCTACACAATACATGCAAATTGCAGCTTTATAATTTGAGCAACGAGTAATAACAGTTGGATAATTTGTACAACGAGGGTTGGCCTGTCATTAAGCGGACGCTCCCCCCTCTTCCACAAGTTTTATTTAAAAAAATAATCACGAAAATAAAATTTATAAAATAATCTGATGAACACACACATCAGTTTCTTTTTATTATTCTTTTAGACATAAAAACTTTTAAAACGGATTATAATTATAAAACAATGTCCCTTTTTAACAGCAACTGAAGAGACACTCAAACAGCAACAAAAACTGAAACAAATGACGGAACAAAAGCAATTTATTACTAAAATTCCAAATAAGAAACACGTCCGCATACATTCACCAAACAAATCGACCGACGCATTGAAAAATTTCCACTATACCCCCCTCTCCAACCCCCGGTATTCTATTTCTGTTCCGAAACAAACTTGACTTGCACTGAAGAAAAGCTGAAATGGAAGAGAAAAAAGAAGCATTGAAAAATGTTGTTTTATAAAATATCTTGTATCTTCCCTACCAGAGAGAATGTTTGTTTGGTATTATAAATAGCGAAACATGCTTTGTGAAATTTACGTGGCTCTAAAACCCAGGGTAACGCGCCGTACATAAATTTATACAAAAATGACACCTCCTCGCGCTATTTCACCTAGTAATGACCGAACTGGAATAGTGACGCTATATTTTAACTTGACAACTCGTATGATGCTTTAAGGTGGTTTTGTTTCCATTCCTGTGGGGTTTCGATTTCAAAAGAAATAAAAGTGATTCTGTTTTTTTTTCTCGTGTAACTGAACCAAATCGCTTGCTTGCATCGTTGATATTTGTTCTTGAATACCGTATACAAGCAAATAAAAATTTTAAAATGAATAATGTGTATGCAAAAGATTCTATTTTTTAAAAAAATATTTCGCTTCCATTTCTATATACCTTTCTTCTTATTTTAAACCTACGTGTTCTGAATATCTTTCCTATATGCTTTCGTGTTTATTGCATTTCATCAGAACCATATGAAATTTTGCTTTGAAGATTCTAGGAATTTTTTTAACAAAGTACTTGCAGCCTTAGCGTTGTGTAGAATTACATAGTATCCATTTTTGTTACCCATTCAAAATATTTCCACAGTATACTTTATTCAAAATGGCAAAAATATTACTGTTTTATTTCGTTACTACGTATTCACATTTCTTCTAAACGAAGAAAATGTTACCAAATTCCAATCTGTTGTAACAAACCAAACATATTTATAGAGGAAGAATATCAATTTTCAGTATCAATAAGTAACAAAGGCAGAATATTTTTTTCATATTGAACTGAACTCAACAAAGCAGCACAGCAGCCCAAGAGAGCCAAGGCCTACTGTGCCTATCTCAGTTTTCATGACTTTAGGCGCTGGGGTGCCTATGCAGAAGTTTCGATCTAGTGGTCAGTCTGACGTGAAACCCCCAGAGTTCAATTCCCAAGCAAGCTTGGTACTCATTTATAGACCCACTGAAGGAATGAAAGGCTCAGTCGACCTTGCCCAGCCCGGTATTTGAACACTAGACCAGTGTCGGAGAAGCGCGATACACTACTATTTAGCCACTGGGTTTTTTATGGATATTTATTGAAAATATTCCTTGAAAAAATTTAAGAATTTTAGATTATAAGAAATTTTACACAAAGAAAAAAGAATGATTTCATTTCTACAACAATAATAAAAAATAAAATTTAGATTTTAATCAGTATAATTTAAATTATTCACTAGTAAAATTAAAGAAAAAAAGTACGATTTGCTTTAATTTCAATCAAGAAATTTCCTTTGTATGTATTTGTAGTCATTCAATTAATAAATATATATTCACTATCAAAATTGCAACACCAGGAAGGAAAGTAAATAGCAAAAAAAAAAAAAAAAAAAAAAATTACGCACTGCACGTTTCCAGTACAATAAAATGAACGCAAGACTAAACTTGTAGGCTGTTTGTGGGTATACAGGGTCCGAAATTAGTACATTACGTGAAACTTACGTGAATCTGGAGTTGCGCGATTTTCTAATCTCATTGATTCGTCTTTTGCTAGAGGAGAAAAATTGGTAAAATTAGAGAAATTGGTAATGTGTGATTGAAGAAAATGCCCCAATCTTCTCAGGCAAATAAATTTATAAGTGAATAGCGATAACGTTTAATAACTGCTGGATTCCCACAATCACGAGCTGACAATTAATGAGCTTACAGAAATGCATGAGCAAAAGCAAGACATTGAAGAAGTCTGAGTCTTTAGACCCAGTTCAATCAGAAGATTGAATGACGGTTGGGCATTTGACACAAGAACGTAGTTTAATTGCAAAAAAAAAGTTTTGCAAGTCTTAGAAAATATGGACTCGAATAATGAGCGTATTTTCCCCCTCAAAACAAGAAATAAAAAAATTATTAGTATACTGCGAGAGAATTTTGCGGGAGAAAAAAAATCTTTGAGCAGGAAGACTACTCTTTGATAGATTTTATGAAACCTTCTACATCAAAATAACTTCGGTTTGCGATTTTGTACGTGTGTTTAACAAGATTTCTCCCATTAAAGCTATTTTTTTAAAAAAAATATATTATTTTCTTTCGTTTTAAGGCATCCGACTACCCTAAAATCATGATTTTTTTCAAAAATTGACAAATTCTTTTTATGACTTTATTTTATAGGCCATCTTATTAGCTTAATAACAATATCAAGTTTTTTTATTTTCCCTCCACTATAACAAAAAGTACAAAGCGTTTTAGTAAAAGCAGATGCCATAACTTTACACAAGATGTCAAACTTTAAAATGCGTTTTACTCGAAATGTGTTTTTTCCGAAAAACTCAAACGGGGACCGCGATTGCTCAAAATATTTTAAAAATAATTGGCTAAAATTTTTTGCTTATGTTCTGCATAACAGTAGAAGTGTTTTGATTTTCAGATTTTTTAACCACTGTGTTTTATTCCAAAATTTGCAGTCCTTTATGTGAATATAGTCAATGTTTTTTTAAGCAATTTCGTACAATGACTAAGATAAAGTGCTCTAGTTTTGGTAAAAATTGAAATATCTCTTATCCTTAAGGTCACTTCAAACGGAAATAACAAAGTAACACATCAAAATTGAAAAATTGAGAATTTGTTCATAAAATCTTTTTGTACAGAGCGGGCCCCGTTTATGTAATTTGTTGTACATTTTTACTGGTTTTTTTCCCATTTTAATAACAATAAATTTTTTTTCTCTTATCAATTTTAGAATTTTTTTCCTTAAAATATATACTAAATAAATATAAAAATCACAAAAAAACTTCCATATCTCCATTTTTTTCAAAAAAAAAGTTGTCGCAAGTAGTCGGATATCTTAAGACCTAAATAAAAATAATTTAAATGTATTTATTTATACAGGAAACCATACCCTACTTACACGAACTCGACTTCAGCGGTTATCACTCATTCCCACGCATCGCGTAAGTTCAGGGTATTACTAAACACACAGTTGCCGAATCAAGCAGCTAAATTAACTTTAATTCTTTTACACCTTGGATCAATCTCGACTCGATTGACGGATATGGGCTAGTTATTCCATGCATCTTTAAACCTATGATCATATTGCCAGGGCAATGATCGAACATTTTCTTCTTCAAAGTAGGTCAGGATATAAAGGGCTACATACCGTCTTAAGAAAAGATGGGGTTCTCAAAGCCTCAAAGACAGTTTTGTCGACGAAACATCAACATTAGATGTTCAAAAGTCCGACAGTGGAAAAATAAGGGGTCGTGCTATGTACCCAAAGGCTGCGTATTTCATCGCTACAAGTGCATAGCCCGTATGGCTGAATTGAATGCAAAAAGGCTAATGTGTGTTCTATGTGGTTCCAGACATGGTTACGTCCAGAGACTGTCTCACGGCATGGGGCAACCTCGGGGGAGGTCTCGTTTCGTTCTCGACTCTGTCTTAAAAAGATCATGATCCAGATAATTTTAAGGGTCATGCACAAGGTCTGGGCTATGTTTGTAGCTGCTAATGCGTGAAAAAACCTTGTAGTAGTGACGAAAGACTCTCCTGATGCATTACAATTAGAGTTGACCACTTGCTATTTCCACATTACTCGTTGCAGAACAAAATACGTTTTGCGATTTTCAAAAGTTTTTGAAGGTACATTTTTAAACCCTTTTTCCACCTAGTACCCATGCAACTTGGAACATTACAGTTAAGCATAATATACACTATACGAATAATAATTTGTTATTCTTCGGTCATTTTTTAGCTAGTAATATTGTGTCCCTCAGTTTAAAGGCTCATTTTCCAAGATGACGTGTCGGGTATTCCATAATACCCGACGTGCAGCAATGCATCATTCTATTCTGACGTGTCATTTGTAAAGGACTTCATGCCATCAACTAAAGAACCAGTAATCTGTATGTTTGTAACTGAAAATTCTCCGAAGACCAAAGAGAGGAAATTTGGATTCAATGCTTCAGCTGTTTTTTGCAGGCTCACCTATAATGTACAGGAGAAGAGAAAGATTATGTTTGTAACTTTTGCAAGTAGACTCAAAACAGAAATGACTTTCACGTATTTTTAAATCTATTACTTTTATAGCTAAAAATAACTACGTTTTATGATGCCTTAATTAGTTTTTCAATGGTTTGAACTACCTGTTCCATGTGGTACCCTCCATTTATCATTTTTCTTTAAAATAAATTTTTTATAAAAACAAAACTAATTATTTCTTTTGTTAAGTGACAATTCTTTACAATCGCTTATAACATGATTTTTGTGGAGATTTTTTATCAAATACCAGTGAAGTTTTTTTTAGAAATGGAGAGAGAAATGGTCTTCCCCATAATACCCGATTCTCATCTATAATAATAAATAACATACAGAAAAGTGTTATAGAAAATACTAAAAAATATTATTAAGGTAATAACTAGAATAAAAAAATAATCTATCTATCTATCTATCTATCTATCTATATATATATATATATATATATATATATAAATGGATGTTTGTGTATATGACCACGCTTCACGCCAACGCCCTTCAACCGATCACTGTGAAAATTTTGTGCTATCCTCTTTGTTGCAGCTCCCCTCCAAGGAGCGCTACAGCATATCAACTTTTGCATCGTTCAATGTATCGCCAAGTTGCCAACATGGTTGTCAAAAATAATGCCAACTTGGCTCTATTGCCAACATTTTGCTATGTTTCCATTGAATCGCCAAGGAACGGCATTGCTTGCGAATATTACAAGTGTTATCATTAAATAAATACAACAGAAAGTAATATTAACGTATTGCACAACCAGATATAAATTATCTACACTATTATAAGCGTTAATTACATAAAATTTGTAGCGATGTGTTACTTTTTCACAGCAGAGATCAGCTTAAGAAGGTGTTTTGAAAAATCGACTCCCAAGAGTGTTACGAGGCATTATAAATAAAAAAAATCCTTCTTAACAGCTGTTAGAACCACAGACTTAAAACTTAACATATATGGGTTTTTTTTCAGCTGAAATTTACTAAAAGCTTTTTTCAATTCCCACTATTAGCTAACAATCTCTATATATTTATTTATATATTTCTTTATCTTAGTGGAATATTCAATCGTTAATAAAATACATTTTAAAGCAGTCAACTGAGCTGACATTTTATGTACAGGATTATTTTGGATGACAATACAATAATATAATAATAATTAATAAAAATTAATTGATTAAAACTAATTATTTAAAGAATTACAAATACAACTACGTTGGCATCATTTTTAGCGACTTAGCGACCCTTTTGGCGACTTGCGTCAAAACATGAAAAGGTTTTTTTCTCACGTGTTAAAGTATACAGTTGAACTGAAATTTATATACACGATTGTTTTGGATGACAATACAATATTTTAATGATAATTAATAAAAATAATTACCACGTAATGTTGCGATTCTGTCATATGTATATATATATTTATATTAATTGTAACTATTTAATAAAAAGTAGCTAAAATAAAATTTTTCCTTGTTGATCTAATTAGGAATTAACTTAAAATTTTTTTTATATTACTTGTGTGTGTGTTTTTGTTTACTTTGCAATTCACGGAAAATTAACTCGTTAAATCTTCTTTGCCCTTCAATCGGTATTGTTCATTTTTTCAATTCACCCGTGCGATGAACGGGTATACCAGCTAGTATTACATAAAATTATAAAACAACATTTTTTAAATGTGAAATGTCCTACTTAAAATTTTTTGAAATCGAAAAATATAAAATATTGTTACGAATTTAGTCTTATTCTAATTGTTTCTACTCATTTGTGTTCATTTCTACAGTTTAATTTGTCGTATCTAATGTGATTTCAACCCTGTTTACCTGTAATATCATTTCCACTGCATTGCACGGCCCCCATGCTTTAACATTGGTTTAAATGGTAAACTCGCCAAATATTGCAGCTAGCGCCAAGTTGGCGATGGATTTGGCGACTTAATTTTTGGCGCCAAATTTGGCGATATATAGCCAAATGTGGGCGATAAGCTTGGCGACCATGGCAACCCTGCTCCTAATAACCCTGTCTGGCAACCCTATCGCGGTATTGTAACACTATTGTATTGAATGTATTACTGTATTGAGCTTTTCTCGTACGTTCCGGATTTTGCTAGACCTTTCTATTTCTCGATTATTCTAGCAAGTGCAAGAGGTTTCTGACCGAAAGGTATAAAAGGGCCCGGGCCGGCTAGTCAGTTAGTCAGATCTCAGCTTTCATGCAAGTGATACCTCTCTGTACTTGAGACAGAGAGAGACGATTGCATAGTGCGTGTGTTATTGCTTTTATTGAGTTATTATTTTTGTGCTGAGTGTTTACTATTGCTTTTGTTAGTGTATTACATCTGTGTTATCAGTATTTTCATCGATTGTACGTGACTTTCTCGAACTGTTCTACAATTTGTGGAGGACTGTTTTGGCCAAGAATAAAATTGTTTTGGATCCCGCTCTTCGGCTTCAATCATTTCGAACCCCCGAAAACGCAACAATTGGTGTCAGAAGTGGGATTGAATGCCAACAACAAGAGCGATGGAGGCCCAGTTCCAGACTCTTCTAGAAAAATTGACTGAAATGAATGCCAATATGGGCGAAATGAAATCGGAGTTGACCGCCAGCATGAATGCCAATATGGGCGAGTTGAATAACAAACTGACCGCGAAAAAGGAAGAGTTGAAAAGTGATTTGAAGGGCATTGGCGACAAATTGACGACTATGGACAAGAAATTTGAAGAAATGGAAGGAAGAATCAAGTCGGTTGAAAATAAATTCGAAGATATGGAGAGCAAACTAGAGGCGAAAATTTTCGAAAAGGTAGAAGAAGTTTCCATGTCGTTCATGAGTGACCTAGAGAAATTGAAGCAGAAAGTCATGACTGGTCAAGGGGATGAATTTAAGTTTCAAGCTCCTTATTCCAAGCCTTCCATCAAGCTTTCTACATATCACGGAAAGTCCTCTTGGCAGGTGTATAAGACCCAATTCTCCATTGTGGCGGATGCAAACCAGTGGGACTCCCAGACCAAGGCCTGCCAGTTAGCTGCTTCTCTTCGAGCCGACGCTGCTGACATTTTGCAAACTTTGCCGGAAACACAGCGGCTGGATTTCGACGCTCTCGTTAATGCTCTGGAGTTACGCTTCGGAGAGAAATGTGTGAAGGATTACAGCAGACTTCAGCGGAAGTCACGGCAGCAGAAAGTGTCCGAAACGCTCCAAGAACTGGCGACGGACGTCGAGAGGCTTTCTCACTTGGCATTTTCTGACTGTCCGACTGAAGTAAGAGAAGTCCTGGCGCTGCAACACTTCATCGACGGGGTGCGTGATCCGGAAATCCAGAAAGCTCTCCGAATGGCGGATCTCAAGGACTTAAAGGGGGCCCTAGTGTTTGCTATGAAATTCGAGGCAGCCCAGCAAGCAACACGAAAGGACAGACACCCCATACGAGCCGTCAACGAATCGGACACGTCGAACTCAAGTGTGGAGCGGTTAGAGCGACAGATGAGAAGCTTCATGAATAGAGTTGAGTCTTTGATGTCCCAGAAAGCAGACGGGAAGAAGACCCTTAAATGCTGGACCTGCGGTCGAGAAGGGCATCTGCAGAGAAGCTGCCGGGCACGCCAAGGCGCTGAAACTAATAAGCGCCTCCCAGAAGGAGGTGTCGGAAAACTAATTAATGGCCATCTCGTGGAGAGGAGGTTGCCAGATTTTGGAAAGCCCCACTTTCAAGTGTGTCAAATTTCGACAAAGAGTACCGGTGAGAATGGAATTTTTATAATGGGACATGTTAACGAGCTTCCTGCAACATGATCATCGATACAGGAGCCAATGTGTCTATTATTCGGAACGATCTGACTCAAAAATTAAAAGAGAAACTTATCTGGACCCCGCCCCGCGTGGTGCTACAGACCGTGACGGGGAAAAAGATTGATATTCACGGAAAATTAAAAGTCAAGATCAAGTTTGGAGACACTACCTACCAACATGCTGTGTATGTCGCAGATATTGCAGACCCTTTCATTCTTGGACTGGACTTTCTAAAGGAGCATGGTTTAACTCTAGACTTCAACAAGAACGAATTACGTTCCATACACGAAGAAGTCACTATATTCAAAATTAAACACAGGACAGAATCTATTCGACAGGTAACCGCTAACGAGAATATTACCATTCCCCCAAGGACTGAAATCATAGTACCTGGATACATCGGTAACGATGTGAGTTTCAACTCTGGCCTAATTGGATCTGCGGAAAATAAAGCGAATGGATTGCTAATAGCTTCGACGCTAGTGGACCTTTCCAGAAAAACTATCCTGGTAAGAATTTGCAACGTAACTGAAAAATCTAGAGTGTTCCAGAAAGGTGAAGTGTTGGCAACCTGCAGTCCAGTAACGTGTGTCTGCAAAAGTTCGAGCTTGCTCCTATCCAACTCGCCTCAACAGTTGACTCCCGACCTTCTAGAAAATGTTGAATTGTCCCCCGAACAGAAAAGCTCCGCAGAAAGACTGTTCCAAGAATTTGAAGACGTGTTTTCTAGAAACAGTAGCGATATTGGCCATACTACAGTGACACAACACAGAATTGATACAGCAGACCATCCGCCGATTAAACAGCACCCAAGACGCTTGCCGTTTGCTAAACAGGAAGAGGTCGGAACACTACTACGAGAGATGCAGGAAAATGACATCATAGAACCGTCTTCGAGTCCGTGGGCATCTCCAATCGTCTTGGTTCGTAAGAAAGATGGCTCCACAAGATTTTGCGTGGACTATCGAAAACTTAACGACGTCACCAAGAAGGACAGCTACCCTCTTCCAAGGATAGATGACACCCTGGATACCCTTTCCGGTCATAAATGGTTTTCGACTTTAGATTTAAAGAGCGGATACTGGCAAGTGGAGATCCATCCCGAAGATAGAGAAAAAACAGCATTCACTTCCGGCCAAGGACTATGGCAGTTCAAAGTCATGCCGTTCGGGCTCTGCAATGCGCCAGCTACTTTCGAGCGCCTGATGGAGACCGTGCTAAAGGGTCTGACTTTTGAAGCTTGCCTTATTTACCTGGATGACGTCATAATAGGAGGGCGTACGTTTGAAGAACATCTTCAAAATATCCGGAAGGTGTTATCAAAATTAAGCGACGCTAACTTGAAGCTAAACCCTTCGAAATGCAAGTTCTTCCAGAAAGAAGTCAATTATCTGGGACACATCATCTCTGCAGAAGGTGTTCGTACGGACCCCGAAAAAGTGTCCGCCGTAAAGAATTGGAAACGCCCTGAAAACCTCCGTGAGCTGCGAAGCTTCCTGGGACTATGTACTTATTACCGAAAGTTTGTGAAAGGGTTCTCTAACATCGCAAGACCCTTGCACAAGCTAACAGAAAGTAAACAAAAGTTTCAGTGGACAAAAGAATGTGAAGATTCCTTCCCCCAGCTTAAAGAAGCTTTGACGTCTTCACCGATCTTAATATATCCACAACCGGACAAGCCATTTATCTTGGACACTGATGCCAGTAATGAGAGTGTCGGAGCAGTATTATCTCAGGAAATAGATGGCCAGGAACGAGTCGTAGCTTATTGGAGTAAGTGTTTATCGAAACCGGAAAGAAATTATTGTGTCACTCGAAAAGAGCTACTGGCTATTGTGAAAGCCATCGAGCATTTCCATCACTATCTCTATGGCCAAAAATTTCTTCTACGTACCGATCATGCCTCTTTAACCTGGCTAATGAATTTTAGAAATACTGAAGGCCAGGTAGCCAGATGGATACAACGGCTCAACGAGTATTACTTTGACATCAGACATCGTAAAGGCTCCTCGCATGGAAATGCTGATGCCCTTTCAAGAAGACCATGCCCAGAAAATTGTCGTCATTGTTCCAGAGTAGAGACCAAATATGACTATGCTATACGCCAGATAACAACTTCAACAGCGACGCCACCCGATCCCTGGAGTGACGAGAAAGTTCGAGAAGACCAGATGGCAGATCCTGATATTAAACCCCTTATAGAGTTTATGGAGTCTTCCAGCAATAAACCAAGTTGGCAGGACATCTCGGCTTATAGTCCTACAACTAAGCAGTATTGGGCCCTCTGGAATTCTCTACATCTCAGGAATGGTGTTCTATACCGAAAATTCGAATCAGAGGATGGAAAGACATTCAGGTGGCAATTAGTACTTCCTCGATCTCGTATCCCAGAGGTACTCAAAGAATTGCATGGCAGCCCAACAGGAGGTCATTTCGGCGTCATGAAAACTTTTGCACCGAGTTCGAGAGCGATTCTGCTGGGGTAAAGTGAGAGCTGACATGGAACAGTGGTGCAAGTCCTGTGATGCCTGTTCAGCTCAGAAGGGGCCAAAGATACGTAGCCGAGGGAAGCTGCATCGCTACAATGTTGGAGCACCCTTCGAACGTATCGCTTTCGATATCCTGGGACCTCTGCCAAGGACTGCGTCTGGTAATAAGTACCTACTTGTTGTCATGGACTACTTCACGAAATGGCCCGAAGTGTACCCCATTCCGGATCAGGAAGCCCCCACCGTAGCGGAGGCTGTAGTGCAGCACTGGATATCGAGATATGGGGTACCTCTTCAACTTCATTCCGATCAGGGAAGAAATTTCGTCTCTGCGGTATTGAAGGGGGTCTGTGAACTACTCGGAATTGACAAGACCAAGACCACACCTTTGCACCCACAGTCAGATGGCATGGTGGAGAGGTTTAATCGTACCATCCTGAATAACCTCTCACTGATGGTCTCCAAGAACCAACAAGACTGGGACCAGAAAGTTCCTCTCTTTTTGCTAGCGTACCGCAGCGCCGTTCACGAGACTACCGGATATTCACCATCCCAGATGCTTTTTGGCCGAGATCTTCGTCTCCCTTGTGACCTGCTGTTTGGTCGCCCTCCGGATACACCTTCATCGCCTGAGGAGTACGTGCAGAATCTCCAGGCACGTTTTGAAGATGTAAACAATTTGGCTCGAGAACGCTTCAACCTGAGGACGGAGAAGATGAAGACTCGGTACGACACAAAAGCCACAGGACATCAATTCAAGGAAGGTGACAAGGTGTGGTTCTACAACCCGACTCGACGCAAAGGACTTTCTCCTAAGCTACAATCGCATTGGGACGGTCCTTATACAATTTTAAAGATAATAAACGACGTCGTAATCCGGATCCGTAAGTCAACGAATTCGAAGCCTAGAGTCGTTCATTACGACAGGCTTGCTCCATATTATGGCCATAATTCTTAGTGTGTCAATTATCGTGTAATTTATTTTGACCATGGTCTTGTATAAATAAGTTAGTGTGTAAATAATCTTGTAAATAATTTTGTTTATTGTTTTGTAAGTGTTTATTTTCTACTATGCATTACGTGTTTATTTTGTACTATGTATTAGGTGTTTATTTTGTACTATGTATTACATGTTTATTATTGCATATTCATTTAATTGTTTTTAATCAATTGCTTTATTATTATGTTAACGTCTGATGAAGGGTTGTACTGCCCGGGACGTGCAGTTCTTGAGAGGGAGGCAATGTTACGAATTTAGTCTTATTCTAATTGTTTCTACTCATTTGTGTTCATTTCTACAGTTTAATTTGTCGTATCTAATGTGATTTCAACCCTGTTTACCTGTAATATCATTTCCACTGCATTGCACGGCCCCCATGCTTTAACATTGGTTTAAATGGTAAACTCGCCAAATATTGCAGCTAGCGCCAAGTTGGCGATGGATTTGGCGACTTAATTTTTGGCGCCAAATTTGGCGATATATCGCCAAATGTGGGCGATAAGCTTGGCGACCATGGCAACCCTGCTCCTAATAACCCTGTCTGGCAACCCTATCGCGGTATTGTAACACTATAGTATTGAATGTATTACTGTATTGAGCTTTTCTCGTACGTTCCGGATTTTGCTAGACCTTTCTATTTCTCGATTATTCTAGCAAGTGCAAGAGGTTTCTGACCGAAAGGTATAAAAGGGCCCGGGCCGGCTAGTCAGTTAGTCAGATCTCAGCTTTCATGCAAGTGATACCTCTCTGTACTTGAGACAGAGAGAGACGATTGCATAGTGCGTGTGTTATTGCTTTTATTGAGTTATTATTTTTGTGCTGAGTGTTTACTATTGCTTTTGTTAGTGTATTACATCTGTGTTATCAGTATTTTCATCGATTGTACGTGACTTTCTCGAACTGTTCTACAATTTGTGGAGGACTGTTTTGGCCAAGAATAAAATTGTTTTGGATCCCGCTCTTCGGCTTCAATCATTTCGAACCCCCGAAAACGCAACAATATATACATGCAATTTTTTTTAATTCTCAATGTTCTAAATTTTCTTAATATACATTTTACACAGATTCTCTCAAAAAAGTATTTCCACTTTACGGTAATGACTATAACATACTCATTAGTTAGGACACTTTAATGGTGAAATTAATGAATTTAATGGTTTCTGGATGCTTTTGTGGACAACTTAAGAGTATCTTAATTAACAATGTGATTTATGTTACGGCGACATAAATTACTACTGTCTAAAAAATCTTCGCAGAAAGTGAGAATAAGCAGATGAATTTTGAAACTACTTCAGTCCTCACATGACACATAATTATTCTTGAAATTGTCTGAAATATTATGAGACAAAAGTTTCTGAATAATTATTTTACTTTTAGTCCCTTATTGTTATTTTAAAACACTGCTTGTCTTATAAGTTGAGAAATTATTGTTGAACTCTTATTATATACAATGCATTAAAATATTGTGTAAGAAGACAGCTTTTCCCCTCAATTAAAACAAGTATTCATATTACAATGGCGAATAAAGTAGCTTAATATATGTTGGAGTGAGTGAGTGTTGAGATTAATGATAAATTACAAAGCAACTCGTACAAAAGTAACAATTGGCGGTGAAACTAGTGATTTGGTGACAGAACCTGCAGGAGTATTCTTCACCTTTTTCAACAGCTTTCGGATCGGCATCCTATTCATCTACAGTGGGTCCCTTCTCATGTAGGCCTTCTGGGGAACGAAGTTGCGGACGTACAAGCAATCCTGTGGATTCGGAATACCACATGGTCCTTATATCGACTGAGATCTACTCCAGGGCTAAATAATTAATATGTAGAACCTGGGTTGTCCCTCCTGTACACCCACGGTACTTTCAAAGACACCCTGAATCCACCATATCATTCAAAGGTTCCAGATCATATCAAACGGTATTCTCACGATTTTCTACTGGTTACCTGAGGTGCATGAATTTTGATGGTGACAAAAGAGGCTTCCCAATTTTCCGCACATGTAACATCAGTCCTTTTTCTCCTCACCACATTCTGCAATGTCTGGGGTTTTCCTGTGAGGAGGCTGTTGCATCCCCCCTGTTGTTCTTAGACTTTGTACAGATTTATGGACTCATGGATCTGGTCCAATTTCACTAGACCAGATGGGGATTAGTCCCACCACCACCACCCAAAAGACGACACCTTAGCTGGCGTTCCTTCTCTAAGCTTCTACACCACGCCACCTGGAGGAATTTAAGCCTCGACAAATTTAAAGAGCAGCAGCCCCTGGGTCTTTAGTGGCACTAGGACTTGAATTCAGGACACGCAGGCCTCGACTTGACTATTAGGTTTCCGCAGCCTAATATATGAGCCGTTTTCTTTGAAAATGGTCTAAGTCAATTTTATATTATGTAGGGATATTCACAGGTTTTTATTTGAAGGGTTTGAAAATTATTGGTATACGTTAATATTGTTACGTTGGTCGGGTCTCGAGGATTTTATGCAAATCATTCGCAAAGAACAAGACGGTTCTTTAAGAGCGATGATAATTTATTGTCAAAAAATCAATCCTTGCAATACGGTATTCTAAGGATACAAAATTCACAGAATCAAGATCAGAAGGTATTTACACCTTCTGCAGCGCTCAGACACAACTACCAGTGTCTGAAATATACGTATGCAAAAGATTATTTCCAAGCATCGCTCGTCCTATTCGACAGACGAGCTAATCGTTAATCGTCTCTTCACAGTCAAGGCAAGAATACTAATCGCTTGTCAAAACAATACCAACTCAGTTCCAGCGACCGTCTCCGTATTTATAGGCCTCGCGGATCCTTCTAGAAAGATCCGCTTGCGTCATATAGATCGTGAAATTAGTCTATATCTCCACTAATTTCTAAAAGAATCCATAGGGTTCCGAACTCGCTAAAAGTCGCCAAAAATGATGCCAATTTGGCTCTAGCTCCAAGATTTTGCTAAGTTCCCAATGGATCGACTTTATGACGTAAGGGACGCCGTGTTGCTAATTTTAACAAAATAAATATAACATAGAGTAATATAAATGCATTATACATCCACATACAAATTATTTACACTATTTTAAACAAAATATGTAACAATTTGGTCATTTCTGTTTAAACTTAAAATCTTCCTTTTCTTAACAAATTCGAACTCAAAGGTCTAAAATTTTTTAAGATTTTCTTTGTTAGGATATTATATATTACTTAAGGGAACTTTCAAATATGTTATACATTGAAGTAAATACAAATGGAACAGACAATTAATGGCATGGTATAATAAAAGGAAACCTATTTTTTACTGCTGTTTTGTAAGCAGACAATAATAAAGAGAAAACTTAAGAATTGCCTTTTACAAAGTATATTTTTTGCTAAAAAGTCTTGAATTTAAAATACTGAATACGTAATTAAATGTTTATATGACCGATTTTTTATAACACTCAGTAACCATTTGAGTCGATTGAAAAACAAATTATATTTGAATTACAGTTTACAGCAAACAAAAACAAAATATATTTGAATTACAATTTACAGCAAACAAAAACAAAAATATCTCTTCCTAATTCTGTTTTTCAGTCAATAGAAAAAAGTCCTTAATCAATAACACTTTGAAAAATTTAGCAATTTTAGAAAAGAAAGCCCTTAAATTGAGCCAAAGCTGTAAATAGAAAGCCAAAAAAAGTTCATTCACCAGTCACAAGGAGTAGAAACCTCAGCTTCAATGAAAGGTTTAAAAACGACAGGTTTTATGTAAGAAAGAAAGAATAAACGGAAAAAAATAACTACTACATGTCGTGATGTCTCAAGTATTACTTCAGCTGGTAAGCGCTTGTCAAATTTTGGTTTTGGAAAAGTTCCAAATGAAATGTTCCAGGCGTAGAAGCTTTTTTTTATTTTTTTTTATCTCGAGCTAGAAGTAATCAGATTGGATTGACAGATGCAGGAATATTCAAAAGCGACCTGTCTATCATAATCGGAACATTTCAAAACTTGTTTTAATTGACGCTAAACTTAGGGTTCATTGAAAAAAAGAAAATCTTTACACTTTCGACGTGATGATTAAATGTTCTTCTGTAAGCCGATAGATTTATTAAAAATATTTGCACAGATTTAAAACTGGATGGAAAAAAATTCTCTTTACTGAACTGGGAATCACAATTTAATGCTGAATTAAATCATTTTGTTTAAAAATGTACTTCGCTGATTCGGTTGCCTCCCTATTGTTCCCCATACAACCGAACAGCAGCACGCCCATTTTCGTTGTCTAGGCTGTAGATGAAATGGATATCCGCTAACTCGGCGTTGGTTTAACGATTCATGCTCATCTCACGCTGTCCGTATCTGAAGTGAGGAAACCATACGCGCTGACCTTACGAGCTCGCGTACAGCGCCACTTATCACTTTTCACCCACGCTTTCTTGCGTAATTATTGCTCTTCAAGATTTTTTTTTTTTTTGTCTTTCCTCCAAGTTTCTACACGGCAGTTGGGGACACCCTGCGTGTGTGTATATATAGTGTAAATTCTTTACTAATGATATATATATATATATATGTTCACGTATACTAGGATAGGCACAGAAGGCCCTCTGTTGCGCCACTGAGTTTGAGTTTATATATATTGTGCTACGTGGTGTGTGTGCTAGATACAACGTAGATCTATATAATTTTCGAAGCAAAACGTAATTTATTCTAAAATTTTCTGGTAATCACTATAAATGTGTCCTTCTAACAAAAAACATATAATACACACGTATATAAATCTACCATGACATAGATTGAAAAATTCTATAAATTACCCAGTAATTCAATTTTTTAATCACAGTTTAGAACAAGATAAGTGAAACGTGCAAAAGTTTGGATTAAAGTTGTTTCTCTACATCGTTCTTATTTAGGCTGGGAAGAACCTTTTAGGCGCTTCTCAATGTTTCTCGTGAAATAATCATCCTAGATTCATCTAGACTGTTCTATACGCCTCTAACTTTGATATTAATTTTTTTTAATTGACGGCATTCAACGACCAAATTTGTCGCCAAAACCACTAATATCCATGTATTATTATTTAAGGATTACTTTCTTATACAGTCTACAAACGATTTTTCTGGCCACAGTGTACTCTTTCGGCAGAGAAGCGAACATAATTTGAAATTTTTGCAATAATTGACGTTTGTAATGCTCAATGCTGTTGGTATAAGTCATTTGATCGAATTGTTATCCCATAATAATTATCGTTCTTATGCTCACACACATATCTATGTTATTCAATGTTTTCAAACCTCTTAGCAATTCTGCATAATCCTTACCAGAGAAACTGAACCCAATTTCGATGCACACAACTGTATGCCCCTCAATTAATTTTCATCACGAATTCAATTATGTACACAGCTCACGAATATTCCTCTAGGGTAAATAGTACATCCAAGTTTCGATATAATTTCGAAGGTGTTCAGAAACAGAAATTGTTTATCCAGACACACCAGATCGATTTTTCGTTTCCACGTAGCCATAGGTAGATTTATTTCAGATTAAATGATATTCGAACATTCCTTTCGGGGATTTATCTCGTACTCTTCGCTTGCCCATTTCCTCACATCTTAGCTTTATTAATATTTTTTTATATATATTTAAGAAGTTTAACGTGTAAAGGTTTTAAAAAGAATAAACAAATTATATACTAGCCTCACTTCTTGTGGTGAATTTCTAATTTTTAAAATGAAATTGACTTTATATAAAGTTTCAAAATATAAGGAACCTCTATTTAAAAACTACTATAACAACGAAAAAGAAGGAAACGTAACTATTGATTTACACTTCTGTGCAAACTTAAGCATCAGTATAAATTTTAAGCAGATAGCCATTTAATGTCAGAAAAGGGGGTTATTGCGATCAGAGTAAAAGGAACCCGCACTTTAGCAGAATGATGATGCGTATGCAAATGTCAGGAACAAAACGTCAGAAGTGACGAGAGAGTACGGAAACGTGTGCTGTCGGCGCGTTCAGCTCAGACTACACAGAGAGGAACGGAAGCGCAATAAAAAACTTCGCGAGAAATTTTTTTCGTGAAGTATGGCTAGAAAAATTACATGGACGATTTCACGTGTGTAAGAATGGCCAGAAAGCAGGAGGAGAGGCGTAGTTTGACCAGTGTAGCTGAAGAATTCGGAATTAACAAAAGTGTCTTCTAGTACGCTTGGAAAGCCTTCCATACCACAGGTACAGCTGTTAGGAAGGTTGGTGGTGGCCGCCCTTGGAACGAAAATGCAGTGGATGACCGATATATCGTTCTGCAGGCGAAAAGAGTCCGATACCAGTTTGCAAGCCCCATTGCTAAGCAACTGTGTACAACAGGGGTGTCAAACTTAAGGCCTAACTTGAGCCAAACAAAGAAGGTTTAACACAAGGTGGAGCGCAAAAAAATCAATATTCCTTTAAACACAAGTTTATTCCGAACAGTACGTTATAGTAAACATAAATAAAAGAACAAGACGAATTTAATGTTTACATCCTGACATTTCAAATATCTTCCTTGCTACCATCTTTCCTACTTTGGGAGAAGTTTTGATGTTTTATTATATATTATTGTGTGCCGATATGGTGGTCTAGGCAAAAATATTTTCGTTGAGGGCCACGAGGTTTTTTTAATGAAAACATTTATAACCCTGTGTAACACAAAGTATCACACGGGGGCTTACATAGAAGTAAGCCTGAAGCCATCACAAAGAAGATAAGGATTACAACACAAACATCTATGTCTTACCCTCAATTCAAACCCATACTCTGCGGCACTTCAGTCAGCGCCACTAACCACTAAACCGGATGGGCGACGGCCGCGTGTTTGACACCTTTGGTGTACAGCAACAGGGGACAAGTATTTCGGTTTATGTGGACAGGGCCTTCACAAAGGTGGTCTTATTCACTCTCCCTCCCTGGACGCTTCATCCCTTTGAAAGGTGGCCATCGGCGGCATCATTTAGAAAGGTGTAAGGAACACGAAAACTCGATAAACTTATTTTGGTTCTATCTATACAATGAAACTGGAAATCTGTGAATAAATTCAAAGAGAGAGAACTCTCTCTATGTGTGATATCCAAAATTTAAAAAAAAGAATAATTTTGATATGGACCAATTTTCATTTTAAATTTTTATAAAGTTTGATTACTAAATTTCAATTTATTGAGTAACTTTAGTAATTGTATGTTCTAGTGTAGTATTAGCCAACCTTTAGGGCATCATGGACCACTAAAAATATGATTTACATTAGGCGAACTGGACTATACTATGGCTGCCTACGATAACTATGTGTTCACTTTTTTACGACTTCCATATTACATTTTCATATTACTGAAAAGGTACTTCGCTAAAAACAAGGCTTACAAGGCAACGCAAAGCAATGTCTACAAACTCAAGTGTTATGCTTCAAAATACAATGACTGCCAACTCTCATTATCAAGTGTTGCTAGATACACCGGCAAAAGTAGCTATAACATCGCTAAGCTCATGAAGAATTTCACTAGAATTAGCAGCTCAATTTTTCTTAACAAGTTATGTAATCTATGTTCTACATTATGTTTTATTACTCGCCATTTTTGAAACAAATGTAATTTCCCAATTTTTCTACGGGTCATCGGAAACTTTTTATTGATCTCCGGTTGGCGACGTTTGTTCTAGTGTCCCTCTCTTTTCCTTACCTTAAAAGGGATTTGCTAGAAAAAATACACAATATTTTTGCAAATTAAGGAGGTTGGACGTTAACTGGCTCATTAACCCGGTAAATCTGTCACGAAATATCTTCCGCGGAAATAATAAGATGTAACAAAGACAGAAATATTTAAATGACATAAACACTTTAATTATATGACTATCAAATCCCTATATAAATTCGACTTAAGCTAGGGAAGCCGTAAGGTTATATATAAGTAGTAATTTTAATATTTATAATAAAATTAATTTGGAATTAGTAATTTATTCTATTTTATAATAAATTTAATAATTATTGTGAATAGCATATCTTCGGCAATAATAAGTTTCCTAAAATGTCCCGTCGCAGTGGCGTAAAGGAGAACATTTGCGCCTCTCTGCAAAGTCAGGTTTTGGGCCCCCAAGTTGAATTTTACAAAGGGTAGGTATTTGGTGACGGTCAGGCTTCGGGTCCGCTAGAAACATGTCAGGGTTGCGGGGGTGTACGCAACGCTACTGCCCCGTCGGATCCTTTGTCTTGAACATCGGTAATTTCAACTATTACTTTTCCAACTACGATTGATAACAATTGCCAAACTCTCTCCTCTAACTTCCCTCTTCACTCGACTTTAAGTAGCAACTTTCATTAACATAAATCGCGGTTCCTTTACATAAAGCGGTTTTATAATCCTATAATGTCATAAAGATATTTTTCCTAGATGAATAGTAAAAATCACAAATTAATTCCGTTACAAATCTCTCTCTCTGAACCACTTATTTAGTTTTATACTTTTGCAAGTTTAAAAATAAGACTGCAAATAACGATTTGTATTTGAATTTTAAGAGCATCAGAATGCAACAACAATAATTAAACATTCGATTAACATAATCCGCAATCAATTATATCGATTGTAAGTTAGTTTAAACGAATGATTTTTAATAAAGACAAACGAATTTTACCAAATCATCCACTACCTTTTCCCGGTATGCAATTTCCACACAGAAGCAAAAAGAGGAAATCTCCCCAACCGTATCCATCATTCCATATTAGAAACCGTAATTTTCGACATTCAGTCTGCTTCTTATTAAGTAAAAGACCTTACCAGGATCCGTTCGTCAATTACATTTCCCAATCGAGAAAGTAAAATGCTGCGTTTGCGTTTACGCCACAGAAAATTGTATTCGCCAATTCTAGCTTCATAATGCACTACTTTGAAATGCAGTTCCTGATTTTCATCTCCTCGTGGAGATGGTGAATTTAAATTGAATTTATTGCTTCTGTAAAATGGGTACTATCTTCGGGGAAGATAGTGTTGAAGAACAAAAACGTTTTCGAGACGCTATTCATCTTCGGTATTTGTTTAGCACGAAAGTAAATTGCAAACTTACCAATTGGGAAATTTGTTGCGGTATCGGTAAAGCGTTTAAAAAGATGAAATCATGAGTAACTCAGATATGCATGTGTAGTTTATTTATAAGATAATAATGAATATGTGTAATTTGAATTTTACTCTGAGACATTGTGCAGTTTATGCAAAATCGTTATTGAGGCTCTCCAATTTACTCGCACGAGTCAATGGTCTTACAACTTAGATTCAGAAGCTTCCAAATGTTAAGGTAAAGTCAATTTTTTAATCCCTTCCAAAATATGCTATACATAAGAAATCCTATGCTATCTCAATAAACCCTTATGGAGCAATTATATCAAACGTTAAGAAAATAATTAAACAGTCATAGGAAAGTGTGAACTTTCCACTTCAGTAATTTTTGTGAATTTCTTTTTTGTTTTTTGACTTACTAACCGTTACCTACCCGCTTCGCTGAGTATTTCAAGATGATGTATGAATGTGTTTTGTTTTAAAGTTATTGATAGAATATTAAGTTTTTGATTGTATTAGAAAACATTCTTACAGCACCTCGACCCATGATTTAATAAGAATAGGACATGAGTTTCTAAAGCGTACGTAATTTAACTTTACGCCTCAGTAAAACCCATTTTTCGCGAATTTCTAATTAACAAAACTACCTATCTATATACAGAGACTACCTAGATCTAGAGACTAGAGATCTATATAGATGACTATACTTATATATATACATATATACACTGCTGGTCACAGAAAATGCAACTCCAAGAAGGTCCAGAGATATCACAACGAAATTTATTTGGCAGATAACGTGTTGTACAAAGATGAAATGATTAAAATTACAGCCTCTTGTTACGTGTGGTTGATGACAAAATCAGTAGTTAGTGTAACTATCATTGTTGGCTATAATCGCTGCTTCACACATCGGTATAGAATCAAAGAGGGTTTGAACGTTTCCTTGAGGTACAGTAGTCCATGCGGCTTCCACATATTGCCAAAGTTGATCTGGTGTAGCAGCAGGTGGTGTATCCCGTGCCAGTTAATGCACAAGAATGGAACACACGTTTTCGATTCTGATAGGAAAAGAACTCTTGAGCGTTGCGTGCCAAGTGTGGTCACACTTTATCCTATTGGAATATAGCTGATGGCAAGCGCTGAATGTATGGGAGACCACGGGCTCCAACACTTCAGATATGTAGCGCTGGCTGTTCAGTGTAACGGCTATGCGTTCTAGTGGGATGCGGTAGTGAAATCCTATACCATTCCAAACCCTGATACCCGGTGCAGAGCCAATGTGGCGATTCATAACGCAACAGTTCAGCAACCACGGTATTTCCAAATTCGAATCTGATCATCGTGATGTTGCAGGCAAAAGAGGGATTCACCAGTAAACACAATGTTACTCCATTCCGTTGTCCACGTCCGTCCTTCATCGGACCATTGGCGACGCAAAGGCATTAGCATGCTACGAGGGAATTCTGCGGAAGAAAAGAAATCTTCGAGCCAAAGCAAGTAGACTACTTTGTTAGATTTTAGGAAATCTTCTACATCAAATTAACTCCCGTTTGCGATTTTGTATTTGAGTTTAATAAGATTTATACATACAATTTAACATTTATATTTCAAAATTACTATTTTCTTTCGTATCCAGCCCCACCTAAAAATAATTCATAAATATTTAGAAGCGAAATTATATCCTTACTCACGTGAATGCGAATTTGACTTACGCGGATACCACTCAGACTCCCCTATCGCATAAGCTCGGGGTATTACTGTATGTATGTATTTACTTTTTCGCAAATTAGTTATCTCTAACATTTTATGTTGTTGTCGTGTGTTTCTTATCCTGAGAAAATATAAATTACAGGTGAAGAAGAACTGACAGCATGCAATGCAACAGAAGAATATAGACATTTATTACAGATGAGAATCCCAGCCTATAACAAGAATGGGTGCGCTACTTTCCTTTCGAGACGGGAATCCATTACAGGCGAAAGACCGACTTCTTTCCCAAAGAAGATATAACCATGTCTTACTTGGGATTCGAACCTGAACCCACTCGGTTACAAGCCTAGGGTCATAGGTACCATACTGGCTGGGCGACTTTAATATTTTATGAACTAGTTTTATAAACAAACTATTTTTATTCATCCGAAACCTGTAACATTGTATCCAATGAGGTCTTCCAGTCAAAAAACAGTTATAACTATGCTATCTTTAAACTATTCGGCTAAAATGGTGTGGAATATTGCGTATAAAAATAATAAAGCGAAAGTCAAAAGTAAGAGTTGGCGATGGAGGAAAATCGGGGGTGACAGTAAAGAGATAAAGTGCAGTAAAAATCAAAATACAGGCGACAGTATTCATAAAAACATTGATGCTCGGCATCTTTTATGAAGGATATTGATTCTGTATAGAGTCCCAATGTATTTCAATCGCACTTCCTTACATGTGCATATTTTTATATGCATTCTTAGAATTGAAATATCTTTTTATGTCACAATCGTAATATTTTTTTAGTGCAAAATGCTCACTTTCTTGAAGATAAAGACTAAGCTGAAGTGTGCAAAGAGGTGCTCCATCATTAAAAACATGTAATAAATTTTATTGCCGTGTGAGAACTCCTCTGAGTTCCGGCCTGGACACTAAGATTGAATTGAGGCAAAGAGAATTACCAGACGTCATTTTTAGAATAACAAATTATATTTATTCAATTGATTCAATTAGCAACCTTCTAAATACAAATATTAAACAATATGTCTACGTCAAAGGGATTTATCTTTAATATTACTTTAAATCTCAAAATATGATATTAATCAACTATTAAGCTCAATATCGAATGGGTTTACCGGAATAAGAGGACCAAGAAATATACGCAACTTGAATTACTAACATTCATTAATTTTTCACTAACTTTATTATATATTAACTCTTGTGGTCAGAGAAACTAAGTTTTAACTATCACCTGACTATAATTTCGTTCTCTCCAGGTAGATCAATCCTTTCAATGGTATTTCGCTGACTAATAACAGTAAGACTCTAATCACGCAATCCACTTGAATCTTTAATTTCGTCACTACTTCTCTTGGCTCAATCGCCTTCTATCTGCTAACTTACAACGCTCTCCTTAAATACCTTAATTCATTTGTATATCCCATTTTCTTCGTTTAGAGCTGGTTGGAAGTACACGCGAATGTACAATCCCCATAGACGCCTAAGAGTATTAGTCATAAGATTCGTCACAGCCGTGATAATTTTTCAAAATGTAACCATATTTCATCAATTTTTGCGTTCTGGATATTTATTATTCGTATTTGTGTCTAACGCATATTCTATATCCTTATATAGCTACAAGTCCAAGAAATATGTAACAATAATATTTTTATAAGATAATATAATTTATTAGATCGAAGACCATCGTGAAAGATTTTTGTAAAATCATGGATGAATAGTCATGAATTTTGAAGATAAAAAAATATATTCCTTGTTATCGATAAATTTCTAATGCATGTCTTCATAAAATGACTTATTCTATCAATTGGTGAAACAGACAGCAATAAAAAGATTGAGATTCATCATTAAAATGTGATGGAAATGTGAACAATTTTAGTCTCGATTTCTTTTCAAAAGAATAAATGTGCTTTTATTAGCGTTGCATTATAAAGCAGCGCAATGGCTATTGACGAGTAACCTCATAATTTTCAACCAGGATAAAGCGACGAGTACGACCTTAGCTGCCCCCACCAAATAATGTGTCCAAACAAAGACCCTAAACTTTATTTTTCTAATTGAGAGTTGAAGGTGCGACAGTAGCTTTCAACCCTCTATCGCAGTTGTTATTAAACTTTCGATTCCCGCGTACACCATTTATGTATCAGACTGACATCAAGGACCCCAAAATGTTGACCTCCCTGACAATATTTGTGATCAAACTATATGCTTTAGTGGAGTTTCTTCATGAAGGGCAATTTAGTGATCAGTCTAGGATAGCACATCTTTCAACTTTTCCGAGCGGGATTTCAGAGTTTGTGAAAGAAAAAATCTTAACGATCAGAAATGATGCTAAATACACAGCTGGACAATTGCTAAGGACGGATAACACTATCATCCATAGCAACCACAAAATGAAAGGTAGCAAAATGTGGAAAATTAGAATAAGTGCGAGATATTAGTAAGAAGAAGTATGAGTATGCAAATTTTTTTTCCACGTCTGTTCATCACGTGATAGCGTTCATAAGAGCTTTAAAGGTTTTGACGCGAGTGGACAGTTGTTGTTTCCAAGTCAAAGTTTTACAGGAAAGATTTAATAGACGAACTTAAAATTTTTGGCATGTCTTCCCGACATCACATACATGATTTTATGCGTGGCCGAATTATTGGAAAGATCGAAGAAGGGCGAAAAATAACAGATGTTGCCAGGGAGTTCGACATAGCTCACAGCGTTGTTTCACGGCTGTGGAAGTCATTTAAAACTACTGGAATGTGTAGTAGACGGCACGGGGGAGGTCGTGTTAGAAGTACGACGCCTGGACAGATATATCGTCCTATCAGCAAAAAGGAACAGGCGCACCACAGCTCAGCAGGTGGCAAATCAGTTTCTTGCTGCCTCAGGAAAGCAGATCTCCCGAAAAACTGTTGCCAGACGTTTAAGGGGAGGAGGACTATACGCACGCAGACCTGTTGTGTGTGTCCCATTGACCAGACAGCACCGTACTGCCCGTTTGCAATGGTGTCGTGAACATCACAATTGGACTGAACAGGACTGGGCATGCGTACTATTCTCAGATGAGAGTAGGTTTAGTTTGTCATCGGATTGTAGACGCCAACTGATCTGGCGCGAGAGTGGTACTGCTTATCGTCCAGAAAATATCCAGGAAAAGGACCGATATCCGACATGCAGTATCATGGTGTGGGCCGGTAACATGATCAATGGCCGCACGCGCCTACATGTGGTTGCGAATTGGACTATGACGCGCCAACGATACATTGATGAAGTTCTACTTCCTCATGTTCGTCTTTTCCGTGGTGCTGTCGGTGATAAATTTGTTTTTACGGACGACAACGCAACATGTCATCGAACACTCGCTGTTCAAGATTGTCTAGACAGCGAGGGTATTCAACTTCTCGTATGGCCAGTGCGTTCTCCAGATCTAACCCCATTGAAAATGTGTGGGATGCTTTGGGGAGGCAAGTTGCTGGTCGAAACTATCCTCCGACAAACAAGAACACTCTCATCCGTGCACTCACAGAGGAATGGGATAAATTGCCTCAACAGCTGCTGGATAATGTTGTGCAAAGTATGGTACGACGTGTAGAATATTGCATCACACTCCACGGTGGACATATCCCGTACTGATACCTTTCTTTAAGGTGCCTGCTGACTTTTAGATGCATTGTTCCATTTCTCCGTACGCAGATCAAATGAACATTTTTTTTTTTTTTCTTTCAGATGTTTCACAGCTTTTGTATTTTCCAGAACAATAAATATTCTTTATTCTAATGTCTGAACAGTGTGGCAACTATATTTTTATCCTACTAGGCCTCATGTCTCGCTTAATGTTATGCTAGATAGCAATTTGTGATCGGTCCTTAGCAATTGTCCAGCAGTATATATATATATATATATATATATATATATATATATATATATATATATATATATATATATATATATATATATATATTATTCCTTTAAAACATAAGTCTATTTTTCCAGACCTGACATTACTGCCGCAGCAAGTCCTGAGTAAGCCCTGTATCAGCTTTCTTTGGGGGCCCTTTTTTGGAAATTCAATAATAATTATCACATCAATAAGACTTATTTGGAAGTGCCGCAATATTACATCTGTTGGGGCCCCTGTAGCTGGGGTCCCCATATCATTGATACGGCTGAGACGGTGGCCTCTGCCTGGTATATATATATATTGAACAAAACTATAATTTCAGTGAAACGTTTCACAGAAAGCAAGAAATAATTACGTACTCAATAGATAAATGTAATAATTTCTAACAGTTTTAGAAATGATATCTTAGAGACATATTAAGGCAATTATCAATTAGCATAGAAAATGATTATTTTTAAAGAAGGAAAAACAACACGGCCTTTCAATGATTGAATTTTAAAACCTAACCAAACATAGAAAAAAAATTCCCAAACGATTATAACCGGTAGGGAAAACGTTCTACGAGCAAAACTCATTGCATTCCTTTTACAACCTGACATTCCATTAATTAGAGTTCTATGATCCAGAATTTATTAACACACACCTCACCTCCAGAGGATATGCACACACACAGTTGAAGAGCGAATGGAAGAATTATTCTTGAAAACTCTCCTGCTGGAACATCATAAAGCGTGGAGCAAGAATCTGGTTTAAACAATAAATTAACTGCCGAGCGTAATTTATTTTGCGCCTTGTAATCTGCTCGAAGTAATTTAGAATGGATCCAACTCGAAATTGTCTAGGCTGGAATCTAATTAGTGAGAATTAACGCGAATTTAAGCTTTTCACGGCATAGCAGGATTTGCAAAATGGAGAGCTTCGTGTCTGCCTCAGATGGGATTTATAATTTCCTTCTGTCTGTTTGTGTGTGTGTCTCAAGTGCGGTCGGTAGATGTATCGGGAATATTACACAAAACGCATTCTTCTCTGACTCGTATCATTGCCTGACATGAGTTGTTGTTTACGGCTGCCTCGATGCACGTTCGAATGCTGAGGAATGCATTAATTAAAACTTTGTTATTCGTGCGAGAGGGCAATGACAGATAATGTAATTTATCTGTTTATGAGTATCTTAAGGTATCCGACTACCTTCGGAACCGTGATTTTGCAAAAGCGCATAAATGGATAATTTTCATGATATTTAGTGTCACTTATATTAGAATATATGCATAAAATTGTTTTAAGGATATTTTGACAAAAGTTTTTTATTTAAATACAATATTTTGGCATAAAATTAACTTAGAATAATCTTTTTTTCCAAATGTTCTCCTTTTGTGAAAAATGCTTCTATTAGAATAATATTTTGCCTGTATATAGCTCAGACCTCTCTCTACAGAGGCTCAACTAGAATTTTTGAAATGTATAATGTATAATTTTTGAAATGAAGTGGGTTTATTCATATTTTACGACAACAGAGGGAAGCAATTTTAAGAAAAAAACGCCAATAATTATTTCAATTTTTGGTAACTCTGAAAATAGAGTGAATTTTTCAAAAATTCTAGTTGAGCCTCTGTAGAGAGGTCAGAGCTATATACAGGCGAAATATTATTATAATAGAAGCATTTTTCACAAAAGGAGAACATTTGGAGAAAAAGATTATTCTAAGTTAATTTTATGCCAAAATATATTATATTTAAATAAAATTTTTTTGTCAAAATGTTCTTAAAACATTTTTATGCATGTATTCTAATCTGAGTGACACTAAATATCATGAAAATTATCTATTTATGCACTTTTTTAAAATCACAGTTCCGAACGTAGTGGGATACCTTAAATGCATCATTTAATTTACTAATGTATATTACCGTATAAAAGCTTAGAATTTTCAGAACATTTTCAAGGTCATGGTATCCTAGTGGTCAAGAATTCGTGCCCAAATTGTCGCGAGTTCAGGTTGTGGCGCCACTGAAGATCCTCTGTGTAGAGAGGACCAATAAATGTTAACCTGGGTGCGGTCGCGCGGGGCCCAGAGTGACCCTAGGCTCACGAAATCTAAGTTTGTTGCCAATGGTCTTGTTAGTATGTGACGGGCTCAGAAGTTAGAGTAAGCTGGTGGGAGGCAATTTGAGGAATGTTATGATAATCCGTGATTCAAGCGTGAAGAGGTTTTGGAAAGATTAAGTGAGACAACCAACATAATTTGTACGTGGCAGAGGGCCCATAGGTCAAGGTGCATATCATTGCACTCCAGTAAACCGCAACTTCATTTAGGATTATATTGATCGCTACTTCAGTCGACATTAAAGGTGGGAGTGACTGTTTAATATTCGGATCTGTGATAGTATTGGAATTGAGTTTAGGCGAGTTATTGATAATGGTCCGGGTTACGCTATTTTGGTATTATATATATTGTGTGTTTAGCCATCGTAGATTCTCTCACATATATTGTTATTATCTAATTTTTTAGAAGTTTAAGTTAAGATCTTAATAAAGTCAAATTAGGACCATGGCAGCTTCTAGTTCTTCCTTTATCCCTACACCTCTAGATCACGCTGATAATCAAGGAGAAGAGCACCCGAGAGGGGCACCCTTACAAGTATCATCTATTTGGCAGTCTTTACGGGATCTAAAATGTATTTGTCATACATATCCCCCTCTTTTTCTGAGAGTGGTAAACGTCTTTTCTTATAATCTTAAGATACTTGGGATGACTAAGTTCCCCGCGCAACCACTTTTGTTCTAAAATATTTTTCATGAACAAGTTACTTCCCTCCCCCCTGTGAACGAATTAGTGGTTTTGACAATCCTTCCAACCCTTTTTCCCTTTACTATAAAGATGACCAATCGTCCTCCTTTAGGACAGTCCTTTTCTAAGTTCTGTCCATCCTCAAAAAGTTTCCTCCTACTTGCTCTCTTTTTCAATATTTCAGAACTAATCTGCTAATCCAGTGTTTCTCAAACTTTCAATACTGGGGACACAATTTTCAATCATAATTTTTGTCGCCCCCTGTTCAACAATAATGTATTTACTGCAATAAAAATGCACTTTGAGAGAGAGACGCTAAAGTTACAATACGATCTTAATTATAAACCGTACAAATTAATACGATAAGTGTATTAAATTTTGTATATGTAACTTTTAAGTAATATATATTTTAAGAAAAAAAATTACTTAAAATATATATTACTTACTTACTATTATGTTATTTTTCTTTCTCTAATTTTTAAATTGGAAGAGATCGCAAAATGATATATTTAATTAAAGATTTATTTCTCCTTCAGCATTCGTCTCTCAAAGTACAAATGTCATTAGAAAAATAGTCTAGTCTATGTTGCTCTCTATCATATCCATCACATTTGGCATTATAAGGTACGTTTGCGTTAGTCTGGGCAACCTATCGGACGTCTACGCAAAACATGTAAAACCTCGTACAATTCCAGTCAATTTTGGTCGACTCGATACTTCTATAGCTACCGAATCTAGCTTGTGAATGTACATTTCTTACATTTACACGTTAATTGTAATTCACGGTAATGAAGTATTTACGGCAGTAGATTAAAGAAAAACCATACATACATTTATAAGTCGTAAGCGAGCATACGATAATAAAGGATCAAAAAGTACACAGACGAGCATGGTTCCGAAAATCAAATCAAGAAAATATTCTCAAAAATACTTAAATTTTGGATTTACCACTACTGAAGTAAGTGACGAGGACGATACTTGAGCTGGCCTCTTTTAACTACCACACCACTCCAACAAGAGGACGTTTGAGCTCTTGACAGATTTAGCGTGCATCTCTCCCCTACACGGCGGGTCTTTAGTTGTACTGGGCTCGAACTTCTGACACCTTTGGTAATCAACAAATCGAGAGTTGAAATTTTTCTTTCTTGTGTCTTTTTGACAAGGTGAACTGAACCTTGTGGTACACATATGGCTTCATATTTTAGGTTGATGAAGTTCTTTAGGAAGCATTTGAAAATTTTCCTTTCGTTTCATGTTCATGGCGTTACTCAATCATGAATAATATGTATTCTTTCAGCAGGTTGTTCTTTTACTTGAGCAGTTTCAACTTCCTTCAATAGAGATCACAAATGACCCGCGCCACCGCTCCCGGTTTAAAAGTGTATCCAGAAAAAAATACGGATGATCTAAAAAACCACACCAGTAAGTTTGAAGGTCAATCAAATGATTAACAAATGTATTATGCAGCCTGGCTGAAAAGTGAATCATGTCTTCCTTTTTTTTCTACAACTAATGTACAGTATTTCAATGCAGCCTGGCTGAAAAAAGTGAATCATGTCTTCCTTTTTTTTTTGTACAACTAATGTACAGTATTTCAATAATAATTACAGTAATGAATTGTTTATCTTCTTAGAATTTTTCTCATGGTCTAGGTTTCGTTTTTCTTTTAAAGAGTAATATTTTATGTTGAAACGTAATAAAAAAATCCCTCATTGAGGAAATGCAGCAAATTAAACTAAATGTTTTTTTTCTTTAATTTGGTTTTGGGATCAAAGATAGCTATTTGATGACGGAAAAAAACCAGATGGTAAACATAAATTATATCAGTGCTGTTGTGCATTTTTTTTATTATGGAAGTATTTTGTTTTACTTCTCTTTCCGGTTATTTTTTTAAAAAATCTTGAAATTTTCGATATGCTCACGCGCCCCCCATTGGGGCGCGCCCCACACTTTGAGAATCGCTGTGCTAATCTCTATTCAGAGACGCCAAGGCCGAACTGTTTCGCGTCTGTTTGAAGAAATTAGAAGATTGAATGTATATTTAAATTCTAATAAATAAAAACAATGGGAAAATCAACATGTTGAAAATGATAAAAGAAGAGTGGAAATATTTAGTTACTTAAAAAATGAGCACATTCCATATGAAAATTGACTTATATATATATATATATATATATATATTCCGATTTAGGTCAAGTATGCACTGTTTTGTTGTATAATTGGTTGACATTTTAAAGGTATCTTCATAATGCCTCTCTCATAGAAATCTTGGTCCTTATTGGCTAAAAACTCTAGTAATCTATCTATATATATATATATATATATATATATATATATATATATATATATTATACATATATATATTATATATATATATATATATATATATATATATATATATTATACATATATATATTATATATATATATATATATATATATATATATATATATATATATATATATTCACAATCTTTTCTTAATTCCAATTTCTTTTCACTCAGGATGTATTGCAATACGAGAAAAAGGTGGTAATCGCTTGGTGTCAGGTTCGGACTGTATGGTGGATGCATTAAAACTTCCCAATCAAGCTCCCAGAGTTTCTGGCGAGTCACTACTGACGAGTGTGGCCTGGGGTTGTCCTGATGGAACACAACACCTCTTCTGTTGGCCGATCCTGGCCATTTCTGGTCAATCGCTAGCAAATCTAGCATAGTTGTTGACAGTAGAGATCTGAATTTAGTGTTTGGCCATACGGAATCAACTCATAATAAATTTTTCCTGTCCAGTCCCCCCAAATACACAGTAGAACCTTCCTGACCGCTAGTTCTGGTTTGGCCACCATTTGAACTGCTTCACCACGCTTTGACCACGATCGTTTTCGCACAATATTATCGTATGTGACCCCTTTCTCCCCCAGTGACCATCCGTTTAAGAAATGGGTCGATTTCATTCCGTTTGGTCAAGGTTTCGCAGATGGAAATTCGATCCATCATGTTTTTTGGTGTTAAATGGTGTGGTACCCAAACATCGAGCTTCTTTTTGAATGCAACTTTGCGCAAATTGTTTAAAACTGTTTTATGGTCAATCTTTAGCTTTTGGATGATGTTACGATTACTAACATGCCGATCAACTTGGATTATTTCCGTGATTTTATCGACATTTTCGACGACGGGCCTGCCTGTGCGAGGTGGATCTTTAACATCAAAAATGCCTGAACGAAATAAACGAAACCAAAATTGCACGTAGTTAGCTGTTACAGTATCGGCACCAAAAACACCATCCACAATTTCAGCTGCCTGGCTTGCATTTTTGCCTTTATCAAAGGGAAAATGGGAAATGTACCGAATTTTCTTTTTGTTGACTTCCATTTTTAATATCCTGTAACTCAAAACTGAATGGACCAAAAAAAAAAAAAGAAGTAAAATATTTCTTTTAGTGTGAAATGTCACCTTGACAATCAGCATAAATTTGAAATTGTTTGAGCGATACCTCACGAGATATCGACACTACAGCCATCTACCGAAAAAATAATGGATTTCCCCCCAACCTAATATATATATATATATATATATATTCTTGATGAATTTACACTGTGCTGCCCAGTAACTAATGCAGCAGTTGAACGAGTTTTTTTTAATTATTAATGATTTTTTGACAAGTGAGAAATCGAGATTGAAAGTTGATACTTATGTCTAGCACTTATCGTAAAATTCAATTTGAAGCATATTTCTTGCTCTGCAACTTCCGATACATTAGAAAATGATACATTGACAAAAGAATCCCATTCAATGGAAAAATATTTGTTTAGGTAAATAATTAAAAGGGCTCTAAGCGTAATTAGTGTATTTTTGTTTGAGTTAGTAAAATATTTAACATATTTACTTTGTAATATTTTCTTAAATTTTTTGTCCTTCTTTTCATTGTAAAAAAAAACTGGTCACCTTATTTACTACTACCCTTTTGGCGTATAGGCACGGTTAACGAAGCTGAGCTCTCCAACATTACCATCAGCTAAAGGTTAACCGTAAAAAAGTGAAATGAAATGTTTGATATATATATATATATATATATATATATATATATATATATATATATATATATATATATATATATATAAAACAAAGGGTTACTACCAAACAGGCCATGCTAATAATAAGAGCATTGGTAAAAAACTTACTTGACACTGATATTCCGCTTCATCATCCATCTGGACATTATGTATTCGGAGATTATATATACCCTTGGCACCATCTACAACCATGCTGTATCGTACATATCCAGGGATAGCTGCATCGAAACCTGCAAAAAGTATAATACACAATGTTAATATTTACTGCTGTTTCAGAAGTATTTAAATAACTCCGTAGAAGATTTTATGAAAAAATTTTGTTTTCTACATTGAATAATAAATACTCTAGAGCCGGGGTGACCATTTAGTAGATCGCGATCTACCGGTGGACTGCCAATACATTTTGAGGCGACCGCCTTCACGTAAGATCTAAGACTCGCATACTAAAAAATATATATTTGTGGAACACCAACGCCAGTTAGATTGCAGCATTGGCTCTAATGCTTGCGACTATGTGTAGACGACACATATATCATTATTGGAAGCATACGATGACGCTTAACGCATTCTCTGCGACTATATTGATCAGCTTTTCCCGCTATAACAAAGGATTGGCTACTGAAACATCTCTTCCCCACATCTCACGCTTCCTCGGGATTGGATTCTCGTGTTGATATTTCGTCCCGCGAAAGAAGGCATCCAGCAGCAAACGTGTTAAGGACATATATCGGTTAATGGACGAAGTAAAGAATCTTAATTTAAAAAATCTGCCTTTCATTTAACATCATGAATGCTCTTGCACTACCTATCTGTGTAAATATGCATTTTCAATGAGGAATATAATTGCATTTCAACGATGCATTTTCAACGATGACCACTTGGAATCCAGTGCAAGATTAGCAGTTAGAAATTATATACTGAGATATTCACGATTGGGGTAGACAGTATGTAGACTAAGTCTTCTACTGAGAGTGTAAAATTCTACGAGAACTAACTTTAAATGAAAATGATTTACTTTTTAATGAATTTTGAGTTGTTTGGTAATATATAAATGCAACATTTGATACCATTAAATTTGTGGGTATAATTATTATGTTTGTATCTTGTGTTTTGCTTAAAAAGTAGTTTTAAAAGGGTAGGTTTTTATTGAAATTATGTAGGTAAGTGTATTAACTGTATTTCTTATTGTTAGAATATAAATATTGTGTTGAGCGCTTTTGTAGCTTACTACACCTACGCTACTACGTGGACCGCAGCTCCTGAAAAAAATTAGAAGTAGACCGTACCATGTAAAAGTCTGCCCATTCCTGCTCTAGAGTAAACGCATTGAGCAATATTTCCAAATTAAGATACAAAAGGTTAAAATCTATCAAAGCAACGACATTTTCGTCTTATAATATAAATGAGTACATATAAATAGGATGTACTTTTATATTATGCAACATTTAGATCGAGGCAACTATTCCATTGAAAACGGAGAAATAATTTAGAATACTGCCCCTATATATATATATATATATATATATATATATATATATATATATATCATTCTTAAATGTTTCGAAGGAACAGGCTCAAAAAGCTAATTCTTAAAGTTCCCGAATACGTTTAAGAGTTTCATCAAAGAATCACCCGCTACTGAAGTCTTTTGTTTATTATAAGGAATAATGGTGTCACTTGTTTTTTTGCATGAATTTCATTCAGAGAAAGTAAAAGAATTTACTATTGAACAAAATATATTGATTTCTGATTATTTCCAGTAAGATGGGGAAATGGCATTGACCAGAATTTTATGGCATTATATATAAATTCGTTTTTTAGGAACTACTAAATAATTCCATTACATTTATTTAAAAATATTAGCTGTACCATTTACTGCTTATTTCCAGGTATACAGAAAAGTAAAGTATAGCAAAACAATAAAGTACTATAATCAATGCATGTAAATCAAGATCTACTGTTAAAAATACAAGCATATATTATAATGCACGTACTTAAAAACCAGTAAGGGAACAACAGCACATTTTTGTTCAACTGAATACAACATTCTCACCATAATTTTTTCATATTCTATCTAATATTCAGCATTCAAAATTCCAACGTCGATCTTTATCAGAGATTTATTTCTATAAGCTCAAATCTTGAACTAACCAGAGTCATAAAAATTCTCCAGTTGTAACTCATATAAATTTCCTCAGAGATAAAGCTAAGCAACTGCATGAATTTCTAACACCAAAGATAGCGTATTATTAATTTAAAAATTTGAGTTTAAAAGAATTAATTTTTTTTGTAATTTAAAATGACTGACAATGTTCAGAACCTTGCAAAAGCGTATGAATGAACAATGAAGCGGGTTGCCTTCAGAATCTGTGTCCTTCCAAATCATACCCAACTGATTGCATGAAGTACAGTTACGTGCAAGGTTATCAGCAATAAGGGTACAGTTGACCGTTCAACATAAGAGTAGAAACATAGCCTGGTGTTATCGTCATCGTACTTGAACCATCGAATGCTTTCGGTTATTGTTCACGAAGAGATATCGTTTCTGTCTGGGGTGGAAAGACGGCCATCGACGGGTATGGTGGCGAAAAGGAGAGCATTAAGAACCAACCCATTTCGTCGAGAGCTAAACTGGTCCTACACCAAACATGATGGATTGGGATGGCCTTATATTTGATCACAGAACGCCTCTGGTGCACATTGATGGCTGTTTGACAGCGGACCGCTATGTCACCCAAAATGTTGAGCCTGTTGTTCCGGCCTTGTTGCAGGGCGCACCCAATACGGTGTTCCAGAAAGACAATTCCAGGCCGCATGTTAAACGACAAACTGTTAAAAGCCTGACTGAATTTGCCATCCTTTCCTGGTCGGCAAACTCTACAGATCTAAATACCATCGAACACCTGGGGGATCTCACGGGACCTGACTTGAACCGAGGACCTCTAGTGCAAACTTTGGATGAGGCTTGGCAACGGTTACCTCAGGCAACCATTAATAGGCTAATTGATAGAATGCCTCTTCGATTTGAAGCCTATATACTGCCTAAAACGGGAACATTAGATACTGAATAAATTGGTTAAAGGGATTTTAAATATGTGGTGGTTTAATTATTTACGTATCCATTTCATCACTATTGCTTCTGAAATTCGCATGACGCTATGCGCATTATTTCTTACTTTTGTAATTTTTCTTTTGAGAAGTGTAGAATGGATTTCTAAGCAAGTCAAATCGGCAAGTCAAGCAATAATGAAAATCCAGTAAACCAAATTTAACCTGAAAATTCTTCATAAATCAGTACAATTATAAGTGTTTATGAAACGACTGGTAATGAACCAAATTTAACCTGTAAATTCTTCATTAATCAGTGCAATGATAAGTGTTCTTGAAACAACTGGTAACGAAAAACAAGCATAAAATGTATCAAAACATTATTTTGATGTAAGAACGCAGCAGACCATAAAACACTGAAGATTTTCCAACTAAATTATTTCGAATGATACTCAGGCATCAGCTAAACAGATATCGATTATTTCCTGTCTAAAATGTGAAAAAAAGGAAGTTTCACATAAAAATTGATGTGTCGCAGTTGGCTTTACCCGCGGCAATCTAAACATCTGTGTATCTCATGATGTCCTTACCTATATTTTATTTCCTTCTAAAGTAGAAAAAAGTAATGGCCGAAAAGAATATGTTCTAAAAAGATTTGTCGAGGCGTGTAAAACTCCCATGCAAAGTCAAAAATCAGCACTTTCTTTCATTCGAGAAATTCATACGTTTCAACAAATTTGGAGAATATATGCGAGGGATCATTTTCTCTCTTTCTTTTAAACAATTGCGATGATTACGAATCGCTAAACCAATTAGAGAACTATTGAAGCTGAGAAGAACTAAAAAAATAGCGCATGGAACGAAAAAGAAGGGAAAAAAACAGAAGTTTTTGTTCCAGAATTGAAGAAAATGACGCGGAAATAAAGAGAGAGATGAAAAAAACTTGCAGTCAAGAAATGGAATTGCGAAATTTCTAGCAAAATATTTGAAACAGGTTTGCATTTTGTACAAGGGTTGTTTTCCTTTACGTGTTCCAAAATGTGCTGAAGTTGTTTTGGAGATATTAATGTGACGGCATATTCACAACTGCTTGAAGCATTAACAAACTAGCTTACTTTGCAGAATTTTAAACCTATATGTAAGATAATTCACAAAATATATAATGCGCTATTAAGTTCTTCATATTTTAGGATTCAGTGACTTAAATGTGTACGTTCTCAAAACATGTCGATTAATAAAAGTTACATTGTGATCATTTATACACGTTTTAGCTGTATTTAAATTAAATAACCTTATTATTTACGCTGAATCATGCTTATTGTATTGGAGTAAGGGTGGCAAATTCTCAAATACTAACTTGAGTCAAACAAGGTTTAACTTGAGGTGGGCTCGCAAAATATCAATATTCATATAAATGTAATTTAATTTCGAATATTACATTATGATAGACATAAATAAAAGGACAAAAACAATTTAATGTTTACGTCGTGATATTTGACATCCTTTCTTTGCTACTATTTTACCTATATTGGGAGAAATTTCGATAGTTTATTATGCTCGTATATTATTGTGTACCAGTGGCCGGGTCAACACACAAGTTTGATACCCTTGCATTAGAGGATATCAGAAGGAAATTATTTAGAATTATTAAAAGGTAAGAGTAAAGTAACTGGTATTTATATTAAAAATCGATGCACATTTAGATTTTTTAATTGAAATTCGAGAAAAACCAGCAAGAAGAACGTTTTTAATGTTCTTTTTTAAATAATATTTATATCATGATTTGTGTTAAGGTATTTTATTTTAAATACATTTTATAATATGTATATAGTCACAATCATTAGCTATACATATAACTAATATGTATTTTCTCATTTTTCTTATGAATATTTGTATTTACTTCTAATTCTTTCATATTTTTCATTTTGCGTCGGTATATTTTATGTATTGAGTAAAAACATGAAATATTTGAGAAATTAAGATATTAGATATAAAATTTCTTATTTCTTAAATGTTCCTCATGGTAATTTTTTTATTTTTAAAATACGGAATATTCTTACACTTCGGATTTCATTTCCCCTTGTCCAGCTAAAATAAATGAAATAAAACAGACTTTTAAAGACTAGAAGATTTAGAAACTAAAAAAAAAGTAGAAATTCAAAAAGACATTGATAAGAAAGTTCAAATATGTGAAACAGGAAGGGTGGGGGCAAGTAATATAAAAAAAAATTAAGTCAATTACTGCTTAGGTCAAGAAAGAAAATTTTGATTTTAGTTACTTTTTTTATTATATAATTACAATTAATATAAATATGACAGTTTCACGCTATTAAGCGACAAAATAGAAAGGGATTTTCCATTTTCCTTTCTATATAAGGTGGTGGACTATTTTTTTGTTTGTTACTATTTATTTTCACTCATTAAATTTAATTATTATAATAAAATAGTATAGTAAAAAAGAAATCACATTCTCACAAATTAGGCCTTCCTAGGTGGAGTTCGACCCCTCGACCTTTGGATTAGAAGTTTAACTTGCTACCCATTGCGCTACAGGGACACAATGAACGCTTTACCTTTCTATATTTGTTACTTGATTATTATTTTTGTTTGTTACTATTTATTCATTTTTTAACTTAATTTTTGAATTAATATTTGAAAAATTTGTACTCTAAACATCAAGTGTCATCCACTCTACAAGTTTAATATATATATATATATATATATATATATATATATATATATATATATATATATATATATATATATATATATATATATATATATATATATAGGAGATTATTAACTAATAGTAGGAATTGAAAAATATGAAGATTTCTATTTTCATTAATAACTATTTTGTATTAAATTGGATAAAATAATTAAAAAAAGGTTATAATGATGGATTCAAATCCAAATGAGCTATTCCATAGTCACAAAATGCTAGGTGAAAGTTCTGAAATTCGCCATGATTCAAATACTTTTGTATTTATAACAAAATATATGCATTTTCAATTCCTTGTGAGGAATGAAGTAATCTCTATCACGAAAGACACGTACTTTTCAAAGAGGTTCGGCATATATGATGTAAACTCCATTTTAAACTGTGAGTAAACAAAATCAAATATTTTATCGCTAAAATTTCGCATATTTCAAAATTGACGTTTCCAATATTGTAGAAACGCAAAACACTTTTCGCTGTTATTAGTCTTTAATATAAAAAATCGATGTGTAGTGCAATGGAACATCTATTCCCCTTTTGATTTCTTATTGTGCTCATATATCCGTGGAATAAAATGATGCATCAGAAAATCGAGAAAATTACTGGGATTCCGGAATTAGCTTTATTCCCAAAATGCTGTCGGCATTTTAGCATTGATTATTCGAATTAGCGAAACAACCATAGAAGTTGGGATCCAGAATATTTGAAACGTCAGTTATGTTGGATGAAAACTTATTTAGATATGCTCTCCTTGTGGGGAATTTTTTTCCCGTATATAAGTTTGGATGTGATATATATTTGTTGTTTTCGACGAGATAGTAGATGTTTTGATGAAAAACAGTATGAAATTGGACAGCTAATTTTTAGCGTTCAGAATTTAGAATGTTGTCATTCAATTCCTGCACTATTAGCTCACACAATCTCCACATATTTATTTATTTATATATTTATCTTGGTGGAATCTTGAATCGTTAATAAAATACATTTTAAAACGATCAATTGAGCTGAAATTTTATAAACAGGATTATTTTGGATGACAATACAATAATATAATAATAATTAATAAAAATTAATTGATTAAAATTAATTATTTATAGAATTACAAATATAAGTATGTTGGCATCCTTTTTGGCGACTTAGCGACCCTTTTGGCGACTTGTATCAAAACTTGAAACGGTTTTTTTTCTCACGTGTTAAAGTATTCAGTTAAACTGAAATTTATATACAAGATTGTTTTGGATGACAATACGATATTTTAATGATAATAAATAAAAATTAATTACCACACTTAATATTGTGATCCTGTCAAATGTATATACATATTTATATTAGTTGTAACTATTTAATCAAAAGTAGTTAAAATAAAAATTTTCCTTGTTGATCTAAGTAGGAATTGACTTAAAATATTTTTTTATATATCTTTTTTTTTGTTTTTGTTTTTTCTGTTACTTTTCCATGGAGCGTTTGTTAATACAGTCGGACCTATATATAACAAAGTCGCTAAAAGGTTCGTTATATGGAAAATTCGTTATATAGAGGTTCATCTTTAAGTATACTTCATAAACCCCACAAAAAATATTTTAAATTCATAAACACTATATATTAAAAAAAGTAATTCACGTCTTTTTTAAAAATAGTATATGTTTAATTTATATATCTTACCCACACACATCAAAAAAGAAAGAAAAACTGCAAGAAAAAAAAAGAATGTCGAAGAATTCAATGTATTTTCAATATTAAAAAATAATTTCATACTAAAATTGATGAATTTTAAGGACATTTTATAATTTAAAGCATACAAGTAATATCAAACATACATTATTTTATAATTCGAACACGGGGACAAGGGACAGCGCCACTGAGGGTGAAAGAGGATATCTAAGATTTTCTAGTGAACTAGGCAATGGGAGTTAAAGGTTTTACTTCTTGAATGAAACATCCATAACTCTATTGCTGTCTGCGAGTAAAGATCTAATAAAACCAGTTCAAGATTTATGACCACCATGAAATGTGTTAAAGAGAGAATAACTTGGAATTTTTTTCAGAAATACTTTGAAAAAAAAAAAAGGGAGAACAAAAATTGAATCACAAAAGAAAAAGTTCGTTACATAGAAAAATTCGTAATATAGAGGTTCAACTGTATTTTGTTAACTGGAAGGTAAGGTATATAAATAAAGTCTAACTAACTCTACACATGGAACCGTTAGGCTTGGTGTGAAGGAGTGGGAATGACCTTGCCTGTGTTGGTGGCACATCATTATATCCCTCTGTCTAGCTCAGTTAGTTTTTCAACCTTGTTTGAGTTAGACGTAGTGGTGTCGAATTGTCGCGATCATATGTTAAAAACAGAGCTGCAAATAAATTTGTATTTCCTCGTGGAGTTAAAAAAAGGAACTCCAACTGAGAATGTTTTAAATTGTTAAAGGAGATAATTGCATGTCACATAGTCAAATTTTTTAATGGCGCAAATGATTTTCAAAAGATCTGGAGGTTGTTGAAGATGCAGAACATTCTGGTCGATCTGCGAAGTCAAGAACTGGTCATGATCATCGTTTTTGTACGATATTAATGGCATCATCATGACTTAAGGTATCCGAATACGTTAGCAAACGGGATTTTAAAAAGGCGCATAAATACATAATTTTCATGATATTTAGTGTCACTTAGATTATAATGCATGTATAAAATTTTTTTAAGGACATTTTGACAAAAAATTATTTAATTACAATATTTCGGCAAAAAATTAACTTAGAATAACCCATTTTCCAAATGTTCTCCTTTTGTGAAAAATGCTTCTATTATAATAATATTTTGCCTGTATATAGCTCAGACCTCTGTAGAGAGTTTAACTATGATATATGTTATATATTTCAATCTAAATGACACTAAATATAAATATTGTCCATTTATACGCTTTTGCAAAATCACGGTTCCTAACGTAGTCCGATACCTTAATTTGTTCTTCAAGGGCAAACGATAAGACAGCAGTACTACATTGAGGTCCTGAAAGAGCTGAGAAAAAGAGTGAGAACGAAAAGGCAAGATCTGCAGAGTAATAACCAGTGGCGTAACGTACATCCCCAGGGGATCTAGAGGGTCCTAAAGCCTGACCGCCGCCAAGTATCTACCCCTTGTAAAAGCCCAAAACCTGTCTTAGGTGAAGGGGATGTTCTCCGTTACGCCACTGGCAACAAAACGCGAACTTTGCACAAAGCCAGCATTCCGGTGCACACTGCTCTCCCTGTAAAACTGTTCTTGGCAAACAAATGCATTACTGTGCTCAAGAATCTACCGTACTCACTAGATCTCGTAGCATATGACTTTTAACTGTTTCTTAAAATGAAAAATGCATTGATGGAAACACAGTTTCAGTCTATAGAAAAGGTGAAGTCAAAAACGACAGACTTACTGACGACGGTTGCAGCTAACACGAGCTGCAGCACTGTTTTGGATGGTGGAAAACACATATGCAACTATGTATTGGTAGGGAAGGGGAGTATGTTGAAGGGGTTTAAAAGCTATTTGTGTATTGCTTTCAATGAAGCTAATTTTTAAAACCAGCCAGTTTATTTAATTGCCACACCTTCAATAGGGAGTATTTTTATGACAATAAGTATCAGAGCTACACATCGCAATCTTAATTTGTTGTAAATATGTAGATATTATCAGAAAAGCAACGCATAAAAGTAAAAATTAAACGAATAAAATAAATTAAAATTATATTTCCGTGGATGCTTTAAGACCAAAAATCAATAAGAAAATTTTAGAAAGACTATATATATATGTAGGATTTTCCCTTTGAAACATTTTGTTAAAAGGTTGAGTCATATCCTTTTCAGAGGACCATAAATCTCAATTTTATTTATTACTGCATTCCGAAGCAGCTTCGTCTAGTGAGCTTTCGTAGCTCCAGCTTGAATAATTTTTCGGCAGAGGCCTACTAACCACTGCTTGTTCATCACGTCACGTCTTTACCGCAATTTCGCGCCCTGCGCGGCACCACCAGTCCTAACGTCCAAGAATGAGAAAAGTAGTTAAATTTCCCCGTCTTCTAAAGGTATAACTCAACTTTTAATTAACCTAATTCCTGCATGTCTTTCTCTTTTTTTAAATATCCCCTTTTGTAAGTATTTCCCTTTAACTCTTTAAATAAATTCTTTTTTTACTTAAATGAAGTATCTGTGTGAAGTATCTGTGTCAATTAATAATTCATCACACTCACCCTTAAATACTTACCCCTAGACAAACCACCTCGCCAATCTAAAATCCCGCCTTCTGAAGAGTCTGATTTTTATTCGAAGATTTTTTCGGACTCCCACATATATTAAGTGTGCTTAATATTAATAAACGGACACTGCATGACAATACAGGTAATTATTAGACACTCTATTTATCATGTTCTATCATATTACTCTACCTATACATTTCATCTCTAACATATTAATATGCTATTTGTGCCCCTATTTTATAAATCGACATTTGGTTCTTATATAAAAAATTAACATTTAAAATGATATAATACATTAATGAAGCACATGATGCTCGATATACAAGCATGAGCGTAATCTTATCATCGATAATAGTATCATGCCTAATATCGATAATTTAAGCCATCCATATTGTCTATTAGATTAACCAACCCTTAGGGTGTCTTATTATATCAAACTGTACTTAGTATTTGTCATATTAACGTACGTTTAGTGTCTATCACATTAAAGTACACTAGGTGTCTATTTTAAATGAGCATTTAGTGCTTATCATATTAATCTGTACTGAGTACCTATCAGATATTAATAAAAAATAAGTAAATTATCAAGTAAACACATTAAGTGTTATAATTTCCATTATATTAATTTACTCTTACCATAGAAGCCTGCAGTTTATGTCAATTATCTCGTACATTTGCCTATGTTACTGGAACGAAAAAGAAGACGTTTGTTCCAGAGTAAGTTTCCTAACAGGAAGATGAAACAACAATCCTGGAACTTCAACATAAAGCAGTGCTTCTCAAACATTCAATTTGCAATCAGAAATTCCTCGCCCCCCCATACAATAACTATGTATTGAATGAAGTAATAATGTACTTTGATGGTAAAGCTACAATCCGACCTTAATTATAAGCCGTACAAATTATCAAAACTATTAAAATTCATCCAAGTTCCTTTTAAGGTATCCGACTACGTTCGGAACCGTGATTTTTTAAAAAAAGTGCATAAATGGATAATTATCATGATGTTTAAGGCCGTATCACACGTATACATTTCAAGCAATTTTTCGTCCAATTCGAGCAATTTTTACTCAGTTGCCATAGCAACCGCTTTAGAGCAATTTCTTGCTAGTGAGCTCAAGAAATTGCCCGGAATAAAAAATTGCTTGGAATTCCAGCCAATAGGAATCCTGTAAGCTCGAGCGGTATAAAAAAAATAATGTATGGTTGTTTCCGAAGGAGAAAAATCGGCGAGTAACATTTCAATGTGGTGAAAGTGCGCGGTTGACGTCAGATCATGTCGTTTTGTTTACGGCAACCCTTCACCCTCAGTAGGAGGAAAAATTGCTTGAAATAAGTCTGCGTGTGATACGGCCTTTAGTGTCACTTAGATTAGAAAACATGTATAAAATTGTTTTAAGGACATTTTGACAAAAAATATTTAAATATAATACTTCGGCAAAAAATTAACTTAGAATAATCATTTTAAAAATGTTCTCCTTTTGTGAAAAATGCTTCTATTATAATAATATTTTGCCTGTATATAGCCCAGACCTCTGTACAGAGGCTCAATTATAATTTTTGAATTATATAACTTGGAAGTGGGTTTATCCATGTTTTACGACAACAGAGGGGAGAAATTTAACGCCGATAATTATTTCAAATGGCTGCAACTCTAAAAATGTGATTTTTTCAAAAATTCTAGTTCAGCCTCTGTAGAGAGGTCTGAGCTATATACAGGCAAAATATTATTATAATCAAAGCATTTTTCACAAAAGGAGAACATTTTGAAAAAGGTTATTCTGAGTTAATTTTTTGCTGAAATATTGTATTTAAATAATTTTTTCGCCAAAATGTTTTTAAAACAGTTTCATACATGTATTCTAATCTAAGTGACCCTAAATATCATGTGAATTATCCATATATGCACCTTTTTTAAAATCACAGTTCCGAACGTAGTCGGATACCTTAGGTCAGCGTTTCTCAAACTGTGGGGCGCTGCCCCCTTGGGGGCCGTGATAACCTTACAAGGGGGGCGCGAGCATATCAAAAATAAAATATTTGAAAAATTGCAAATTTATTGAAAGGAAACAAAACAAAATACATTCTGACATAATAAAAAAGTAAAATACACATTTACATTGATATAATGTACTTATAAATGCATCTGCTCTGTAAAATGTGTTTGATGATTAATTTATCAATACTAAGTTAACAACAAGATTAATAACTACTAGTGACTCCCATGGACTTGTCATATACAAAATTATACACAAAATTTAATACTTATCTTGATAATTTGTACGGTTTTATAATTAAAGTCATATTGTGGCTTTGGCATGCAGCTTTCAGTATGTTATTTTTTAAATCAATACATTGTTATTTTATGGAAGGGGGCGCGATGAAAATTATGATTAAAAATTGGGTCGCAAGTATTGAAAGTTTGAGAAGCACTGCCTTAATTGATAGATATTTTAAGTAAGTTAACTTTAAGTAATATGATAAGTATTATATATATATAAAGATAATTATTGTTATTAGAAATAAGTATAAGTAGATAAGTATTATTTTCTTTCTAACTTTTAAATTAGAATGAATTGCAAAATAATTAACTATCCATTTCTATAAGTATAAAAGTCAAGAGAAAAATAGTCTAGTCTCTGTTGCTCTCGATCTTATATCCATTTACAACTGGCGTTCTCGCGGACTTCGGTGCAACCGTCTGGCGATCTATCTGACGTCTGTGCAACCGGTTTCCTTTGAAAAAATTTGCTCTGAAATACAAGCCCATGAGAGTCAGTAGTAATTATTAAAGTTTTTTTAAATTAACATTGATAAATTAATTATCACATATATTGTGCTATACTGATACGTTTATAAGTAAATAAATAATGTGTATATATATTTTAATTTTTTTATTATGTCATAATTTTTGTTTTTCTTCCTTTCAGTAAATTACTAATTTCTTAAAATTATCTTTTACTTTCAACTTTTCGATATGCTCACGCCTTCACATAGTGCTATTATGCCCCCCTCTAGAGCTAGGGGAACGCACCCCACTTTTGCTGCTATACAGGAAAGAAACAACATCCTCTTTATACAACATATGTTTTTACATGCAAAAGTTACTGCAACAAGGTGCAGATCAGACAACCATGGCTACAAACTCCGAGACCAAAAATTCGAAATGTGGAATTATTTTTTTTTCAGACATTCCACTTTTTATAAATCAGTTAGGGAAACAGTTATTAGTTAAAGAGTAATGAGAAACGGTTTTTTAATAAATATATAATGATTATATAAATAACTTCAAGACGAGAGAGATACTTTGTATAAAATATAAAATTAATGTACTCTAAAAGACACTTTAATAACTATTTTGAAAAATTAATCGATGACAAGTGTTCCGCATTACCAAAACAATAGCCTTTAAGTGGCTAGTAGATCTATCTTAAATGTTTTGCCGAGAAGGATTGTAGGGTGTAAAGCTGTATGATTCATAGATATTAAGAAATATTTTAGATGAAATGTATGATAATTATACTTCTCTTTTCCTCCTTTTTTCCATCATAGACATTTTTAATATTGATCAGAGTAAAATGTATACGAAAAATTAATGAAATTTTAGAATTCTTTCTATTTTTTATACTTTAATCAAGTATTTTTTATAGCTTTTAAATGGGAGATGAATTTTTATAAAGTTAAAAGAAAAAAATATTCATGGAAATTTAGAAGTGAAATAATTTAACTGAAATGATGAAGCAATTTCTTCTATTGCTTCATACAATGAAACTATTTAAATAATGTCAATAATACTGTAGACCAGTTACTTCCCAAAGAGGTCTATATCAACCCCCATATGCCTATGACGACCTGCAAGGATCTACCTAAGCGAAGAAATAATTTGAGGGTTCCATGAGGTGTAAATGGAGGTCTATGATATTGGCTCTCATTACAGCAGATCGTGCTAATTTTAAAAGAAAATTTACTTAAATGGACACCAGTTTTTACCTATTCAACATATCTATTTTCTAAATTTAATGAGATTCATTTGACAATTTAATGAGATTCATTACAAAGTGGCAGCATAAATTTTATTAAAACAAGGACCATTTCAGCATTTCTTTCCAGAATTAAGCTAAAGCAGTATAATATTTGAGGTCGCAAATTTTCTCAATTTGTCACAGACAATCCGTCAGGACGTTTTCATCTAATTTCAGCATTTAAATGCCCTTTATTCAGATCTTGAAACTAGGTTTGAGAATGATTTGACTATGGTAATACCACATCAGACTACAAATTTACATGGTCATATTGGAAAAAAATTTATATTACAATAGGAACTGATCGGAATAGGCACCGACAAAGAGCTTAAAGTAAAGTTCAGAAATGGATACAAGCAATTTTGTTTTTCCTTGTAAAGAGTTACCGCGCGGTTGCCAATTTACAAAACACAAAAAGAAAACGGAAAGAAAGTAAGAAAAAGAAAAGCTAGTCACTACAAATAGAGGAGATTTAGGGTTAAGTCTGATAAGATTGAGAGAGAGAGTGAGAGAGATACAAATGTTGAAAATTTTTTATTGAAGTACCAGATTCATCGCTCCCATTAAAAACATTTGTTTGTTGTTCAGTTATTTTATGCCACAATTAAAGTTTAATCTAATTAACACGTGCATCTTAAGTTTTAAACACTATACCTCGCTACAGTTAGAAATGTAATTCTTTTAAAGGAGGTAGCTCTATATTAGCTGTCAAATAGAGTTTTAATTGATAAATTTGCAAAAACTCAATATTAGGTAAGCAGGAGTCTACCCTAAACTGAAAAACATGGCAAGGGGTCTATGAGACAAGAATGTTTTGGAAACCTGTGCTTTAGACCATGAATGGGCAAATTAAGATCCGCGTACCACATGCAGCCCCTCCAAGACAATCACAAAACCAAATATAGAGAAATGCCTTTTATATTTGGGTCGACATATATTTGTGAAAAATGTTTTTTTTTCTGCATGAAGTTCAACAAAAATATATATAGATGCAAGTTGATTGATATTATCTTGCAATATGTGATAGGAATTTCAACAATCTCACTCATGGTTTAAAAAGAAAAGTGAGTGTGTGTGTGTGTGTGATAGGGTACATCTATCTCATTAAACTGATTCTAAAATTAAATTTGCTTGCAGCTATAGATGGTATAAATTAGCAAAATAAATAATTTGAAAAAAAAACTGTCACTGTTTTATTTAACTTGTATTTATTGTTTTTATCGTACAATGTCTGTTTTATCGTCTTTTCTGAAATGCAAAATTACCTAATAAATGCAATCATTTAAAAAAAGGCGCTTCCTTCACTTCGACAATGTGGCTGATGAACCAAACAATTGTCCGTCCCTCCTTTAGACAAAATAGTTGTAACTGTTTTTTAATGTCTAAGAAAACTTTGTGACAAATCTATACGGAACTTTATCACTAACCTTCTGAGTCGTCTTTTTTAGGGAAATTTAATTCCCTACCTATTTCCAATCAGCTCCAAAAAGAGGACAGGATTCCTTGTTATGTAGATTAGATAAAGTATTTAAGTCAAACGGAATAGTAAAGTTAGAGCAGTAGGAGAGAGAGATTGAAGCAGAAAGTTATAGTGAAGTTAAATTTATTATTGAAGATTTCTTGTTGGATAATTTAATCTCAGAGAAAAGCTGAGCTGAACTGCAGTGTGGTAAATATTAATTAAAGTCTCATTAAAGCTTATTATTACGAGTGAGATTAAAATTAAATGTTCAATAAGAACATTAAATATAAATCTGGGATCTCTTATCGTGGTAATCTCTGCGTGATCGATATTCTAACTGTTAATTAATTGGATCATTTAATATTTAAGTTAATTTAAAGGACACATTCCCTTTAAAACCTCATAATACTATTTAGATATATTTGTTAATAAGTCTTTGATTCTATTTGGATAAGATAACCAAATAAAGAAAGTTATTTATAAAAATGGCTACTGGCTCTTATCTGACTCCTACTTATTCTCGTTCTCAAAGTGAGGTCCAAGGGGACCTTCACAACTTTAAAAATAAGTCAAAACTGTACCTCTTTATGTCTATGATAAGCAAAAGAAAAGTTCAAGGTTCACATAATTTACTGCATGTATAAGAAGAAAAGTATTACTTAAGGTCAAATGCCATGTGTTCTAAACAATACGTAGATGTACGATTATAAATAATCAAAAAATAAAAATTATATTAACTCGAAAAAACCTTTGTGCTTTAGCTTTGTAGCAAAAATTTATCAAATTTTCTAACCGGAAACCGTACCTCAAGATTTAATGCACCAAACCACGTTGCCATTGAAAAACTGCAAACATCTGCGCCACTTAGTTTCGCTTACGTTCTTTCTCCACTACTGAATTCCGGGAAAAAATTGCTGGGAAGAATATGTTTTAAAAAGGATTGACGAGGCGTGTAAAATTCATATGAAAAGTCAAAAATCAGCATTTCTTTTTTCTTTTTTTACCCTGATAAATTTATACGTTTCAACAATTTTAAAGAATACGACGAGATCGTTTTTTTTTTCTTCTAGTTGCTGAGATTTTCTTTTTTAAAAAACAATCGCAAGGATTGTGAATAGCTAAACCCAATTAAAGAACTGCTGAAGAACAAAAGGGCGTTTAAGACGAAAAGGAGCAAAAAAGCTAAAATTTTCACTCTGGAATTGAAGAAAACGACGCGGAAACATGGACAGGTGTAAAGAATTTTTTTTTATTTAAGGTATCCGACTACGTTCGGAACCGTAATTTTGCAAAAGCATATAAACGGATAATATTTATGATATTTAGTGTCATTTAGATTAGAAAATGTATAGAAAATTGTTTTAGGAATATTATTACAATAAAAAATTATTGAAGTACAATATTTTGACAAAAAATGAACATAGAATGACCCATTTTCAAAATATTCTCCTTTTGTGAAAAGGGCTTCTATTATAATAATATTTTGCCTGCGCATAGTTTAGACCTCTGTACAGAGGCTTAACTAAAAAGTTTTTGAAATATATAACTTAGAAGTGGGCTTATCCGTGTTTTACGACAACAGAGAGGAGCAATTTTAAGAAAAAAAACGCCGATAATTATTTCAATTGGTTGTAACTTTGAAAATAATGTGAATTTTTCAAAAGTCATTGTTGAGTCACTGTACAGAGATCTGAGATATATACGGGCAAAGTATTATTATAATAGAAGTATTTTTCACAAAAGGAGAACATTTTGAAAAAAGGTTATTATAAGTTAATTTTTTGCCAAAATATTGTATTTAAATAAATTGTTTTTGTCAAAATGTCCTTAAAACAACTTTATGCATGTATTCTAATCTAAGTGAAACTAAATATCATGAAAATTATCCATTTTTTAAATCACTGTTCTGAATGTAGTCAGATACCTTAAGAACAGGATTTTAATGTTTCTATTAAAAAATATTTGAAATAGACTTGATTTTCATATGTCAAGTTATTTTATATGTTCGGTAATAAAAAAAACCCTAAAAATATAAAAAAGTAATTGACAAAAATGTAAAAAACGATTACAAATGTTTAGTTTTTTCACTTTTTCTCCAAAACATAATTTTTTGCTTTTAGGTACATTTTTTTAAAAAACGCTCTTGCACTATATGGTTCCCAATTTTTTATACTTCTATACAGGATACCTATGCATATAGTGAACCTGTTTTTTTTAATCGAAGTAGTAAATATTTTTTAAAAAATAATTTTATGTGTGAAAGGGGGGGTAGTAAAAATTTTCCAAATTACAAAGTTTTATAAATTTTTTAAAGAATTTATCTTAATATTTTGCTACAAAAGAGTTCACTACATTTTGAGTATTGCTTTATATACGTGCAAAAAATATTTTACTTATTTAAGGATACCTTTTAAAAAAATGATACCTAAACGATTATGAATTCTCAAATCGTTTGTATAATCGTAGAAATATGTATTATGAGATCTTAAAAATTATGTCAAACTTAAACAGAAATTTTTTTTTTAACTAAAACAATTATTTTGTATTTCTACAGAATAAATAAAACATTTGTATTATATAAGATCACACACAAAAACATACGCTCTATTGGAAATTTTTAAACATATATGTCCCATAAGCAAAGGGTCTTATCTTTGGCATTTTACTCTTTGGAATATGCTCTGGTTCGCTTAAATTATTTCTGTTTATATAATTTCTTAGTAAATCACTAAAAGGCACGCGTGAATATGTGTTCTGATGATGATAATATTCAATTCACCGTTTATTTAAAAGGAAATAAATTATTAATTCCAAATAATGAAATTATTATCTTTCTTCAGGGGTTTCAAATAAATATAAAAAATATCCTATGAGCAATATAGGTGAAAATTTTGTAGCAATTATAAGAAATTCATTAAGTGGCGAAAATTTAGAAAATTGCCTGCGTCACCTATAAAATAGGACTGTAACAAATCTTATAATTTTTTTAAAAAAATCAAGAGCATGTGTACTTTTTTCCGAGTATATATTAGTATTAAACTTTTAAGGGAAACTTAATATGAAACTTTCTTTTAAGAACATATCGTGACATCGCCATGTGGGATAAACGAATCGTAATGATGCCTACAATGATGATCGAGGTACAAATACTTTTCAACAGTTCCTATTTCTAATAACTTTTCAATGCAAACGAAAAAATTAATTTGTCTAATTTGTTGAAGGTATCCAAATACCCTAAAATTATGAATTTTGCAGACAATTGACAATTTTGTTATGATTTTATTTTATAGGTCATTTTATTAGCTTTATAAAAATATCAAACTTATTATTTTCCTTTCACTAGAACAAAAACTACAAGTGTTTTAGAAAAGCAGATGTCACTATTTTAAGCAAAATGTCATACTGTAAAATACATCTTACTCGAAATGTGTGTGTGTGTTTTAAATGCTGAAACGGGGACAGCGATTGCTCAAAAAGTTTAGAAAATAGTTAACTGAAATTTGTTGTTTGTGTTATGTGTAATAGCAGAAGTGTCTTAACCTTCAGATTTATCAATCACTGTTTTATTACAAAATTTTCAGTCCCTTATGTAAATATAATCACTATTTTTAAGCAATTTTATATAATAATTAAGATAAAGTGCTAATGTTTTTGTAAAAATTAAAATATCTCTTACCCTGAAGGTAATTTAAAAATGGATAGGAAAGCAACACATGAAAATTGAAAATTTGCTCATAAACTTTTTGTACAAAATGTGCCCCATTTATGATTTTTTTTTTTTTTTTGTAAATTTTTGTCAATTTTGTTTTCCATTTTAGTAACAATAATTTCTTTTTCTCTTCTTAATTTTAGCATATTTTTCTTAAAATGTACTCATAAAATTTAAAATAATCCACACACACACAGAAAATCTCCATGTCTACTTTTTTTTTTTAAAAAAAAAGTTGTCTCAATTAGTCAGATACCTTAATAATGGGAAATATATTAGTCCTTAAGCAACAAATTTTCATTGCACGCATTTCTCGGAATCTATTTTTAAATGTAATACTTTTTTCAGGATTTCTCGTGTACTTCTATGATTTATCTAGAGAAGCTGTACGTATCTATATATAGATATATATGATCAAAAAATATTGATTTATCCTAAGCATATGTGTACAAATTCAAGATTGTAAAAATTTCGAAATAATGTTGACAGTTTCAAATCCTAATAACAGTATTTAACATTTAAAAAAATAAAATTTTATACGAATAATATCTTACCTTAAAATACTATGAAAATTATAATATTGTGAATATAAAACATTTATGTTCTGATTTGTATGTAGGAAAAGTTTAGTAAAACCAAAAGATATGTTTGGCCTTTGGCTGCTAGGTGTAATGAAATTCACCTAATGCTTTTAAATATTTAAAATATAGAATGTAATAATGAGAGAAGAAATCTAGTTAATGAATTTTAATAAAAGCAGTCTAATAAAATATATGTTTTGGAAACCAAAATGTCCGTTTAATTTTATTTGCGCCCTCTCAAACGGATAATAAGTTATAAAGTATAATGCATTATAGTTAAGAAATAATTATTTATCATAGATGCGTATTAGAGCAAATAAAAATGTTGCTATTTTTAGAATTTTTTTTTCTTTTCGAGACTGTTTTTAAGTTAAAATTCGTAAATTGAACTTTAATGGAATGTTTCACTTTTAAAGACTTAGTTTAAATATTTTTTTTAGAAAAATGTGTACATAATACAAATATATAAGCGTTCCGATATGAAAAACGCACTAACATTTAGTTTGAAAAGTTATTACCACTTTCTCAAACAATTTACATTACATAAATACTCATAATTTTTATTCTTGTATTACATACGTCATTTAGTACAATTTAATTGTATTCAATTGATTCTACTTTTTCCATTAAATCTCCGTTCATTTCCAAAAGTTGGCTTATGCAAAAAAATTGAAGAGAAATGCATCTTTTAGTCACATATACAGAGAAATTCGTTTAATATAAAAACGCTTAAGACGAAATATCAGTTAACATGAAATACAATATTGGAATAAATCGTTTAAAATGTTGACATTCGTGTTTTAAATCTTTTGTTTACAGGAGCGGTCCTCCTCTTAAACTTCTTTGAAAAAAATTACAATTTGAATTTATGCATGCAATCTTAATTTGACTAAAATTAAAATATTCGACAAACATTAAATAGGTAAATTTTTTTGTGTTAATTAAGCCTCGCGCAGAAAAGCTCTTCAAAAGATATACCGATTTGTTTGCGTATTGAACAATTCTCGAAGTCTATTCTTCCTCGGTTGAAATGTCCATATAGTACAAGAGTCAGTGCGCTTCATAATTTTGATCCACAATCAAATGACGAGGACAAACTTGAGCCTGCACATAATGCCAACATGAGGAATCTTAGCCAATGTTCTATTTATACGACTAACTTTGTTTAGAATTAGGGCTCATTCGCACCAGTCAACTTGTGCCACACATAATAAAGAGAGGACAGTCGAGAGCTAATTTTGAATAGAAACGCATGGGTCCCTTAACACGCGGTCAGTTGGCACTCCTTGCTGCACTCGAAAATAAATTCCCTCAAACACTCGAAAATAAAACCCCACGTTCTCCTTCGCACTAGTTAAGTCCACTAAAAGGATGTAGGGGATGCTACACACTCTTGTGTATTGATGGTTTCTATGATTTCAATATGGAATTCTTCATAGCAGGAAGAAATCTTCCAGTGAAGGGGCAAACGATACGAGACGTACAAAAATCGAATCGGCACTCCTTTTTCAGTTAACTTTGGATCCGTGTGGGAAAGGAATTAACCTTCCTCTTCAAACTAGAGGATTTGGTTTATTAGAAACGAGTTGAAGGGTGAAAAGTTGTTTTGTGTGATACCAGACTTAAAATATTTGAACTCAATATCGCCGATTACAAATCCTTTATTGCTTCAGCTAAGCTGCCATTGGCCAATTTGACTATGGAATGAGCGTGGCAAAAAATAAATGTTAATGTTTTTAAAATAAAAGAGCTGTTGAATATCAATTAAAATGAATATTCAGTCGTTCTTACCGAATAAATGAGGAATGCGGTAAAAAACTTATTTCTAACAGTGTATAAAAAACTAACCACAAATCCAACGAACAATTTTAAGAAAGCGTTAATTTATGCATGCATTGGAGAATCTAAATGTATATAAATAAAGGATAACTACATTCTTAAAAAGTGTAATTTGTTTTTTTATTGTATATTTTGAAGAATAATTAATGCTGACACAATTGAAACCTTTTTTGATTATACTACGAGGCGTTATAAATCACTCCACAAAAAATAAAGTGAAAGGTATATTTCGCAATGTAATACGTCAAAATGTTACAAATCACAAAAGGCAGCCAAAACTGGCGCCATATATCCTTCTGCGATATTTCATATCTTTAAAACACAAAAATAAGAAGGGAAAAAGGAACTGAAAAAAAAAGATAGTTTGAAAAGTCTAGACGAGGCGTGTCATATTCAAATACAAATTCAAAAACCCTTTTCTCTGTCTTTCGTAAGAAACTTATATTTTTCGACTATGTAGAAGAAAATATTAGAGGATCATTTATTCTATTAACCGAATATGTCTAGATGATTGATTCTGCTCGCTAAATCAATTAGTAAACTACTGAAGCTTGTGACGAATCTATACGCGACCTCTAATTAATCATCTTGGGGAATCTTTGGGCTCTAAAATTCGCGTTTAATTCACAGCCATTTCTCTCAAGAAGAAATCTTGATATTTAGATAAGTTCGACTATATATAGTCAGAGTTTTGTAATTGTAGAAGGAACTAAGAAGCTGTTACCTTCACTACGCAGGTGAGATGGAGTAAAGTTGATTTTCGTGCGTAAAGATTAAAAGTGAGATTTAGCCAATGCGTTGAATTAGTAGATTTAAAGTTAGGAATTATCCTGATATCGTAAGGAAAACTGTCGGGCTCCAGATGTAGTCATTGAACCACCCACCAGTCTTGCAATTTCAGTATATGCAAGACCCCTTTCTCGTAACACAATAATTTTATAACTCTTTATAGGTGTCTAATATACTCTTTTATTTGATGTCATTTCATCTTGACTGATTGTTGTCCTAGCCAGGACAACAAGCAGTCCTGACCTCAATCCTACCGAAAACGTGTGGCACTCTTTGAAACCTTTCGTCCAAGCTAGTTTCCTATCAAATGAAAGTGAACTAATTGAGGCTATAATTGTTTCCTGATATCATGTAATAACAAAGGAATAGCTTAAGACCATTGGTCGTATTAAATGGTATATATGACTATGTTCAGTATTATATGGTGTTCTGTAAAATTGTATATACCACTTTGTATTTTATGAAAAGTAAAATTTTCTATTAACATACAGATTTTAAGAAAAACATCCCAATGTGTCTATAATTCTTGCTATCACTGTATATGTATTGAATAGCCTATGTAGCATAATAACAAATTCTAAGCCTTAGAAACTAATAGTGTATGGTTGAACCTAGTTTTAAGGTCAACCAACCTTCTTCTTCATTAACTAAAGCTAGTTTTGCTCATTTTTCTTAAAACTTACTTGATTTGGGTAATATCTTTTCTATAACAAATAGTTATTACTTTTTAAAAAAATTGTTTAAGATACATAAACCATGTTTCTTGAGAAAATTAATCAGGATTGCAAATAATTCAATTACAATACTCAGCATCGTAGAACTATTGAATCCCACATCTTTTACTTTTCATCCCTCGGACTCGTAAACAAAATAAGCAAACACAAACAAATCAAAACTGCACAAAGGTGCTAGAAGACTGACACAATCTCTTTTAATTACTTTCCAGAACATAACAAATTAGCTGTCAATTTCATTTTTAAATCGTCTTCCAGCTATTACGACACCAAAAACAACAAACATAAATCCCATACGCACACACACACACAAACGAAAAAAATTCTATTAAAGCGTATCCAAACTAGTTTTCAACTAACATAACATCTATCTCCAATATTCCATTTCCGGACTTGCACAGTAATTTCGCTAATTCGAATAATCAATGATAAAACGCCAGGGGCATTTTTGGAATGAAGCTAATTCAGGATTCCGTCTAATTTTTCCAATTTCCTGATGCGTGATTTTATTCCTGGGAGATATGCGAACACGATAAGATATTCAAGCACAGAATAAACGTTTCACTGCACTCTGTGCATTGATTTGCCTTATTAAGGACCAAATAACAACGGAACATTTTTCACGTATTGTTGCTGGCGTATTGGAAACGTCCGTGTTGCGATGCCAGGTTGTCATGATAGAAATTTTTCGTTTTGTTCGTAACGAATTAGATGATGGATTTGATTGTGTGCGGAAAATGTTGGAGGGAAATGTACTTTGTTTCGTGGGAATAGTTTCGCATCTTATAAAAGTGTTGAAATGAGTAATTTTCTCTGAATAAAAGGAGTTGCAAGGCAAGGAATTATGGCTCGTGTTTTGTCTGTATATATAAACGACAATTTTATAACCTATTTATATTTATTGGGTAGTAATAGTATTTAAACAAATAATTGGGAAATTAACAATAGTACTTGAAAGTAGAATTTTATATTACTGTTAACAAAATTTTTTATATATATATATATATATATATATATATATATATATATATATATATATATAAATATTCTTTTTTATTCTCTCTCTCTCTCTCACACGCACACACATACGCACACACACTTTCCACTTTCAAGGGCTACGGTAACCCAGTGTGGTCAAGGTATCGGATCACATAGCAGGCATGTTCGAGCCCAGTACCACTAAAGATCCGATGTACGTTAAATCTGTAGAGAGCTTAAACGTCCTCCCGTTGGTGTGGTGTGGTAGTTAGGAGAGGAGGGGGTGCCAGCTCAGGTGTCGTCCACGTCACTTGTCCATGGTTCAAAATTACGTGGTCCGTCGCCAAAAGCCCTCGTGTAGCTGATCAGTGTGACGTTAATATTCACTCACTCACTCATTCCACTTTCAAAATGATGTTAAAAAGAATCGTTGCTCACACACACACACAAAATTACTTTAAATTTAAGCTGAATGCATTTGAGGAAAAGTGGAAAAGTATATCATTAGAACAAATTCATTTCGAATATCATTGTTGCTTTTTGCGCTGTTTTTTTTACCAAAGTCCAGTTAGAAGCCTATTTTTTCCCTTCCAGTGTAGCACGCCCTTGTTGTTGTGGATGGGCCATTCATTTATAGTGGAATAACTATTGAATGTCTTGGAAATCATTTTTCCCGTCAAAAAACCGATCCAATCATGCACTTTATTCTGTACAACTGCTTTAATGTGCCGAAGCCGTCGTAATTCGATTTAAAATACCACGTGTAACCGAATCCACATTCATTACGCAACTTTAAGCGCTATCTGTTGATACAGTTAGGAACTTTTTTCTTATGGCGTACCGCTTACTCCCTTTTCAATTATATTCATTTTAAATTTGAAGTCATTCTGACCTGTGGTTATTTTTTACAGTATTTTGAAAGGGGAACTTTAATTATAATTACCTTGCAGTTAAAATTAACAATGGAACAATTTTTGTATCTTAAAATTTACATTAGATTAAAATGTAACCATTTTTATAAAAAGAATAATAAAATATCTGTTAAGAAATTATAAACTCACTTGAAAAAGTATTATACTATACGGTCACGTCAGAATAATTACAAAACGCAGGTGTTAGGAATACGTGAAAATAAAGAGTGTTTTTTATCCAGGTATAGAAGTTTAAGTTGGCATTACTTTCCAAGATGGCGACCGATTTAACAGCTGTCAAGTGATTTATTCTCAGTTTGGTTTGGCAATTCATCAAAACGATCATCAAGCAAGGTGTAGATTCGTCGAATGGGCCCAAAACGAGATTGCTGTTGTTCCCGATTTTCATAAGCGAATTTTGTTTAGCGATGAAGCGCACTTCTGGTTGAATGGCTACGTCAGCAAACAAAACTACCGCATTTGGAGTGAAGCTAATCCACAAGTGTATGTCGAAACGTCGTTACATCCAGAAAAACTGACGGTTTGGTGCGCTTTATAGGCTGGTGGAATCCTTCTTCAAAAACGATGAAGGCCACAACGTTACAGTCAATGGTGATCGGTATAGAGCCATGATTACTAACTTTTTCATTCCTGAATTGAACAATCATGATGTCCAGGAGCTGTGGTTCCAACAAGACGGCGCAACATGTCACACAGCTCGTGCCACAATCGATTTATTGAAAGACACGTTTGGTGACCGCCTAATTTCACGTTTTGGACCTATGAATTGGCCTCCAAGATCTTGTGATTTAACACCGCTAGACTATTTTCTGTGGGGCTATGTAAAGTCATTGGTCTATGCGGATAAGCCACAAACACTTGACCATTTGGAAGACAACATTCGCCGTGTTATTGCCGATATACGTCACAAATGTTGGAAACAGTCATCGAGAGAAAATTGGACGTCCAGATTGGACTACATCCGAGCCAGCCGTGGCAGTTATATGCCAGAAATCATATTTAAAATGCAATGCCACAAGATTATCTTTCGAATAAAAAAAAATCATGTCAATCGAATAATACATCGCTGTTTTATTGCAATTTAAAGTTCTATACCTCTAAAAAAACACCCTTTATTATCTTAGACGCAAAAATGCGAGTTTTCACTGTATTATTCACGATTATGTTATTTAATAAGATGTGCGGTAAATCTAAGAGAACAATAGTTAGGTTAATAGTGAGTTCCAAAGTTACTATTCACAATCTCACTATTGCAAAAAAATGATACAAGCAGAAAATCAAATAAACCAATCTTAAAGGAAATAGATTTTGCCATTACGGGACAATCAACACATTTTTCGACTATCAACTAAAAAACTCATAAAGTTTTCAAACATTTAAAAAAAAACCTACACATGCTAATTTTAAATAAAATATTATTACACAATTAATAAAAAATGTAGAAAACGCCAAAATTACTGAAATATCATCGAAACGAAAGAGTAAAACGAGGTGAATATATATATATATGTGGAGGAAAGACAAAGGGGAATAAATCACATCTTATGATGAAAAGATATTTCATCTTTACGATACTGATGTCTACTATTGGAATAATTTCAGGTATAGCCACAATAATGCTTTAATCGACAAATGGTAGGAGGATTATTACTAAATGGTTTGGAGATGATGAATACGCGATTTACTATGATGAATTGTAGGATTTACAGCGAATTTCTGGACGTTTGAGCACTGCTCAATATCAAGTTATTCTATCTGAATGTTTCTGGATAGATATTTCAGCGGAGCATTATTTTTTACCATCCATTAAAATCAGTGATTTTAGATTATTTTTTGTTTTGTTTGTTGCAGTACACTATAAACAATTTTAAAATTTGGCGGCACACTTACAATAAAATTGGCTTAAAAGAACTTTACTTATTTATAATTCAAAACGTAAAATAGTTTATGATAATAATGTTCAACGTTAAATAAAGTAATATCTACCACAAATACAGCAAAGTTTTATTGAGTAATTAATTATAAGAATACACATACATGAGAAATTTGAGCTTGATGACTTTTGATCATTTCTTCAATAATTGGTCACAAAAATGATATCACCACCCTCATTTCGTCACCTACATTTAAAAAAGTCTTGGATCGTTTTTCATTTTTATATTTATTTATGCTGAAAATTCGAATTTATATAAATAAGATGTAGAAAATTATAACAATAGTTTTAAAGTTTTTTTTTGGCTATTATGGAATAATTGACTGTCATTTTAATCTATAACGAATTAATTGACTTTTCCGAATGTTTTGGAATTAAATCTCGATTATTACAGAGCAAAATCAGTTCTTCCTCTTCATTTAAAGTTTCTTCATATACAGATGTATTAGAATCTTTGTTTCATAATTTCCAAAACTAAAGTGGTCTTACAGGTTTTTAACGGACTGTAAAACTTGATATTTTTCGGTTGTAAGACCATCTTAATTGTGTGAAGTGTATTTAATACTTCCTTGAAATTATTTACAATTTTTAAACGAATAAATGACATGAATGATTTGAGATTCAATTTTCTATTGTATAGCATTATATTTATCAAAGTGCTAGGTTAGTGCTTTTAACGTCCAATTTTTTTTTCTTTCAGTTTGCAAAACTTTTGCAGTGACATGATAAATGAAACCAAACATTTTCCTGTATTGCCCAAATAAATTTACTTAATTATCGGAAGCAATTCGAAATATGTTGACTCTCTCTCTCTCTCTCTCTCTCTCTCTTAGAACTTAGAATAATTCCAAACATATCAAATTATTTAGTTGCAATTTACATACTCTTCAATTTCTGTAGAGTTGTACAATTAATCTATTTATCTCCGACAAAATGCTTAGTATTAGTTTGCATCTCATGTTGAGAATCTTGAGACATTTATTTATTTAAATTAAATAATGCTTTCAATTATAATAACAAATTGATGAAATATTTGCAGCAACTATGAGGCAGGCCAAGTAATACGTATAAATTCCAAAATCTAAAAACTTTGTTTCCCTAATAAGAACATTAAATGTTGTTTTGTATAATAACGTAAGGATAAGGACAAATGGAAATTCTGGTGAATATTTGGAGAAAGTCAAGTAAGGAAAATTGTTGAAATCAAAATTACAAAAAGAATAGATCATTCATAAATGATTTAAGGAAGCCACACATTCTGCATTGTATTTTAAATATGGGATTTAATGTAAACAATTATACTTTTAGTATTAATTATAAAAAATGTCATTGTATTCAATTAAGCCAGGAATTGAAAGCTTTTTCCCAACACTCTTATCCTGAAATCTTTATCAAGTCATATCCTTGGCGCTACTCGTAAGTCTTGCCGATGGCAAGGAGTAGAGTTGTGTAAATTAAAACTTAGAACAAATTATAACAGAATAGTTGTTATAATGCCTTTTTTAAAAACATGATTTGATATACCACCCCTCTCAAAGAGTTAGGATAACATAAAAACTATTTATAAAAATGAATTTTCTATAGGTAGATAGTCAAAAATATATGATATATCATAGAACAACAGAAAGAGTTATGCAGAGATTATAAAATATCAAAGCCAGGAAGGAAATGGGACATTATATAACTTTTCAAAGTGTAGTTATTTATCCTGTAATAGATTAAAAGCATACGAAATTAAATAAAAAAATGTTAATAGATAATTATCCATTGAGTCTTTCGTTAAATAATAATACATATATTAAATTTTGTAACTCAACTAAATAGTTTACTTTAGCAATCAAGTTTATACGTAATCAGCAGTCAGTCAGATTCAGACGTAAAAATTACTTGTTAAATTTCTCGAACAAGAATCAGAACGATATTCCAAGCTCTTTATCGCAAAAGCGATTTTAGCCTATGAATGTTAACGAAGCGTGGTTGATAACTGCATTCTGTAACGCACAAGCAGCAGCGCAAATGTGAGATTTAAAGATATTTTTTTGCCTTTCAAAGATATTCAAAATACCAATAGAAAAATGAAACTAATTAAACCCATTACTTATTAGTAATTACATGTTATTGGATAAACTTTAGATCGCTTCAAGTTATCTAGAATAAAACGATCTAAATATTTCACGATTACATAATTTCTATTCAATGAGAGCTTCATAACACATGCACTCGCGTATGCACACACAAATGTTAAAAGAACAAAAAAAAATATTTTAAAATTCAAAAAATAATAAAGAAACAATTTCAGTTTTTTCTTCATTACAATTAATACAAAATTATAAAAAAAACAGCATGTTTAAAAAATCGTTTGGATTGAAAAACCAAAATAAAAAGTGAAAAAGTACAATTTTAATAAATATTAATATTTTAATTCTGTTTTATTTATATTCTGTCATTAAAATTGTCAAAAAAATCAAATTCTTTTATATATTTCAAGCATTCGATAAGTGTAAGGTAAATTAAGACAAATTTAAAAAAAAAATTTACATAAAATATAACAAGAAAATGTCTCAAATAAAAAACGAAATAAAATGAGAAATAGAATGAAAAATAATTTACCAGTGGGAAATTTAACACCTGGTTGTAGAAAATATTACAGACGATTTTACATCTTTATTTGCCTTTCGAATGCAAAATACTAAATAACTATTGAACGGTATGGAAGATATATGCTTATTATGTTGAATCAAACGTGTAATTATTGTCTTACATGATATGCTATTAAAATAATATCAGTCTAAGTAAAATATCCTTTTCATCAGATGAATTATATTATAAAGAAATATCAAAGAGATCGTGACTTTGTATTAAAACAATATTTTCAGTTTTGTATGTAATTGAAACACATTCATATTATTAATGGAATTTTATTCTAATTTCAGAAAATTTTTTACCGTTTGAGAATAACGCATTGAAGAACTTAATATATGAAAAAGTCTTAATAAAAACTAAAAACAATTACTTTGAATGATTACCTAAGATTTTTTTTAAGTGATTTTTAACACTTTATAACATATTATTATTACCATTTAATCTTGAGAGGACAGATATTTTAATATTATTCCGAAGATAATTAATAAAAAAGAGAATATATCTATTTTCAATTTATATATTTCTTCTATCTCACATAAAATTTTAATAAAAAAGTATGCCTTGAGATTTTTTTTAAAAAGGAGATTAAGAGCTATTTTTAGTTATTTTAATTTAATCTTTTTCACATCAATAGAGATTGCTGTATACATACAAAAAATCATCTAATTGGAATGAATTAATATTAATGACGACAAAAAAAGTTTTTTTTTCGTTCTCTAAACAACAAAAATGCATCCCCATAAGAGTTTTCGGTACATTGCTTCACTAAATTATGTTGCAGTTGGTAGGAGAATAATTCATTAGACTATTGATTTTCAATTTCTTTCTTATCGACATAAAACATACCTTCATATTCATTAGCAAAAAAAAGCATAAGACTTCAAAAACATATTTTAGTGATGTATTACATGAGTGTCTTGACGCATAAAAATCATTTTATTTATAACTCCTAGCAAAAAACGGCACAAGGAAATCTCTTTATCATTTAACATATTATATTTAAACACGTATTTAATGCAGAAAAAATTAATGTAGAAGAATGTTAACACATTGTTTCAAAGTGCTTCTAATTCTAGTATTTTAACTTTTTATTTGAATGGTTTTTTTTGTTCAATTCTTTGTATCTTTTTATTAATGAAATTAAATACAGATGATTTCTAGTTCTAAAAAAATTTTTTCCATCTAGCTTCTAAAACAATTTTTAATCTCACATTTTGCCTTCCAAATTCAATAAATGCACAACTTTATGAAATGCTTTAAAGTCGAAGGAAAAATGATTAATGACAGACGAAAAAGTGGAAGAAAATAAAATATTTCGGATCTGGCAACAGTAATGGAGACTCTCTCGGACAGACGCTGAACTGAAATGAATATTTTTTTTCCAGTAATCATTTGTTTCCATTTCCTCCATTAAGAATGAAAAAAGGAAAAAGAAAAAGAAGAAAAAAAGAACGTTTATCATAAGGAGAAATTTACGAAGTAAACTGGAAAACATATTGTAATGGTAACTCCCAGGAACTTTTTAATGACTTTTTCGGGATTATGGGAGATTTCAAATTGCTTTTATTGATTTATTACGGGATCGTAGTCTAGAACCAGAATTTGAATCATCGTAAATTCTAAATGGATTCTGCTTCAGTATAGGCGGCTGGGCTTTGATGACGACTATAAATTTTTAATATTTTTAATGTTCTAAAAACATCGAAGAATGTACAGTTAATAACAGTGAATTTTAATAGCCTCGTTATTAAAAGAAATAAAATTTCCAGGGGCATATACAACTGGTACTCAAGATGGAAAAATTGGTTAAATTTGAACCCACATCAATCAAAATTATTATTATGAAAGATTCTTGGAATAAATTTTTGAAATGAGATATTTTTTTGTTGCTTCTTAAATCTTTTATACCTGGAAGTTTTTCATAAGCTTTGCTTAAAGCATTTGAGTGCATTTATTCAGTAACGAAAAATATAATTTAAAGCGTTTATGGCTACTATTAAATATGTCAAAGTAATTGCCAGTTAGTTGCCTCAGAATTTTGAGAAGATATTCATCAGTTTGATATTGTTTAGACTAAATGAACAATCGTATACTTCGTATACAATTCCAGAATTTATAAAGGGTGTTTTTTTAGAGGTATAGAACTTTAAATTGCACTAAAACAACGATGTATTATTCGATTGACATGAATTTTTTTTATTCGAAAGATAAACTTGTGGCATTACATTTTAAATATGATTTCTGGCATATGACTGCCACGGCTGGCTCGGATGTAGTCCAATCTGGACGTCCAATTTTCGATGACTTTTTCCAACATTTGTGACGTATATCGGCAATAACACGGCGAATGTTGTCTTCCAAATGGTCAAGCGTTTGTGGCTTATCCGCATAGACCAATGACTTTACATAGCCCCATAGAAAATAGTCTAGCGGTGTTAAATCACAAGATCTTGGACGCCAATTCACAGGTCCAAAACGTGAAATTAGGCGGTCACCAAACGTGTCTTTCAATAAATCGATTGTGGCACGAGCTATGTGACATGTTGCGCCTTCTTGTTGGAACCACAGCTCCTGGGCATCATGATTGTTCAATTCAGGAATGAAAAAGTTAGTAATCATGGCTCTATACCGATCACCATTGACTGTAACGTTGTGGCCTTCATCGTTTTTGAAGAAGGATTCCACCAGCCTATAAAGCGCACCAAACAGTCAGTTTTTCTGGATGTAACGGCGTTTCGACATACACTTGTGGATTAGCTTCACTCCAAATGCGGCAGTTTTGTTTGTTGACGTAGCCATTCAACCAGAAGTGCGCTTCATCGCTAAACAAAATTCGCTTATGAAAATCGGGAACAACGGCAATCTCGTTTTAGGCCCATTCGACGAATCTAAGCCTTGCTTGATGATCGTTTTGATGAATTGTCAAACCAAACCTTGAATAAATCACTTGATAGCTGTTAAATCGGTCGCCATCTTGGAAAGTAATGCCAATTAAACTTCTATACCTGGAAAAAAACACTCTTTATTACTATTTTAAAGTTAAAGCAAAAGGTGGTCGGTGTTTACATTTATTACGGAAAAACATAGTTTAGGGAAAACGATAATTTTTTTTAACAATTACCGTTAGCTATTCGCAACCGATTTCGATTTTTTTAACTAATTGTGTGATTAGAATGAAAGTGTTATTCTAAAAAGAAAAAAAAAGTTTGTTATATATATTTTTTAAATCTGTATCTGAATCCGAGTTTCTAAATAGTTCTTAAAATTTGCATTCACTCATTTGGATGTTTAAATGCATATGTTCATCATGCAGCGAGTTTATACTTGGGAGCTAAAATATAGGTGGATTATGTGCCGTATACAAAAGTTCCAAACAAAAAATGGCGCAGAAAGTCTGACAAACAAAGGTAGTCTGACAACAAAGGTACAAGACACAAAGCCTATCAGCTTCAGAGGAGGCTACTAAAAATAAAACTTTCTTCATTGACGTCTAGCGTATTACTTTACTGCAAGTTAATTGGAAAATATTCCTCCATTTGACAGTATCTTTGTCTTTATGGCGGCATGTTTAAAAATTACAGTGAACTGAAGGTTTAATTTTTCAATTCGGCATATCATTGGGTTGCATATTCGGTTTTGAATAGTAGGAAAAATTTTGAAGAATAAACGAACACTCAGCTTAAACATAGTTCGGCTCATATTTAAAATAATTTAGTCCTTAGACGTTTTTTATTTTTATATTTTGTTTCGAAAATATTTTAACTGCCCAGTTTTCTTGACATTTTTATATATATTTTAAATACGAACAAATAAATTATGAAAAAATATACCAGCATTAATTTAGAAGAAGATTTAGAATCTAGAATATTATATATAATATTAACAGAAACAATTAAATGTTTCTTATTATTAAATTTAAACTCCTTCATATATATGCCATAACGTATCATAGGAATTCAATTTCGTTGGATTAAAACATATCTGAAAAGGAGGAAAGATATACATTTCATCAAACTGGCAACAATTTATTCAATTTTTCAAGTATTCTTTTTCTTATACCTATCCAATAATAAAATGAAGACATTAATGTCGACGAAAAAAATCAATTCTCTCTAGTATAGTTTTTCACTTTTTAAAAAATCTTCTCAAATATTGTATTTCAAACTCTGGAAACTCATATACTTTCTTTATCTTTTTCTTCAATGATATTGCCTGTCACGCGAAGAAGAGAAAAATTGCATGTTTGAAGATGGAAAAAGTAATCATTTTGCATTTTCTGCAATTTCTCTTTGTTTAGTTTTTCTTGCATAGTGATGATAATTTTTCACACGTAGCATGATATCAGTTAGAATTTATGTTAAAATAAATTATTCAAGATATATTTGGTATTCGTAACCATTTTTTTGCCAAAGTAAATAATGAAATAATATCCATGTAATTTTTTTGTATGCTCCGAGGAACAAGAAAGACAGCAGCATTGTTCTCACGACAAGAATGTAAGACAATTTTCCAAATAAATATTTTATGTTTTTAATACTAATTTTTAAGTAGATATTTACCTTAAGTACTTCAAAGCAATGGGCGTGAAAAATATAATGTCATAGAGTACGTTTTTAAAATTTTAAAACTGAACGCTTTGAAGGAAACATTTGAGATCAGCGAAAAGTATGATAGCCAGAATGACGGTAAAGAATTGCTTAATGATAAATTCTAAATTTTCGAATTCAGGGTAAAACACATATTGATTTTAAGCAATAAAAATGTTTTTTTATCGGGAATTCGAAAAGAAAATTGACCAAGGAGGGGTTTAATAAATATATTACCAGAAAAAAAATAGTCACTCCACCTTTAGATTTGAGGATTTTGATCTTGAATTCTCGTTCACAGGAAGAGATGGAATAAATAAAAAAATTATCGCATGTGTTTTTAATGTTTTATACAGAAAAACCTTCAGAATATCCAATAGTTTGTAAGATCTTATCGGCTATATTCTTAAAGGTATATTCTTAACATGTTAACATTTCAGATTGAATAAAAGTATTTTAAGTTTTGGCTAATCATAACCAGAAAATTTTCAATGACTGAAGCTCAGACAATAGGTTAATTGAAGAAAATGTTTATGGTACAGGTCAGAGGAAACTGAAGACAATTTCGAAACATGTAAACATGTATTAACGTGTTGAAATATTGTGGACAGATAAACGGTACAAATGCTAAATATTGGTAACCCGTAGTTGGATATGATCAATCCCACTGATCAATTATGACCAAGCTGTTAGATGTAGAGTATGCTGCATCACCAGCGTATATGCTTGACCTGTAATCAACTAACTTAACCAGTATGGGACATTTTAATTGGTTGAAAATGTCATACACGTTGGCTATCATCAGTGTGGTCTAGATAAAAACGAGATTCGTCGGTAACTGTTGCACCTCTCTATTATTTGATACTCTTACGTTGATTGTCGACCCCGGCAGATGATTTCTTTCATGGATCATTGTCAAAAGATAATAATTGTTTTGTGCTCGACCACTCACAATAAAACTATTGAAAATGACATTTGCAACAGATATTTCAATCTGAAATTGTCGTCCATGTTGTGATGAGTAATGATAAAATAACTTGCTATCAGGGGAGAGGCTTTGGGAAATTTGTCCTTGAAGGCAATATTCTTCAGAATTAACTATCAGTTTATTTATAAATGTAACAATATCCTCTTGATTAATGGCTCATACACTGATTATTGACTTCAGATTTAGAAAAAAAGGGTTGGTATTACCCATTATAATTTTGAAATACAGATCACAAAGATCTGAGCAATACTACTTTCTGTAAAGTGTTTATACAGCGTCCGTGTCAACACGAGAATTTTTCGAAATTAAACAAATTTAATGTGCATCAGTCTTACTAAACGAAGGGTCTTTAGTGACTAAAAGACTTCAAACCTACTACAAGTAGGAAAGAAATGAGAGTATTATTTATAAACTGTGTGCATAAGATTCCTCACAGAAACAGTAAAAAATATATCCGAGTAGATTAAAGATCGATCGTGCTTAAGCTCTGAGAGAAAAGTATTTATTTAATAGAGTTGAGTGAAATACCTTTAACGCTAAGCGAAATATAGATTAACGCGAAATAATACAACAGTCCCGACAATCTACTCTGCATTTTTTTCTCTTAACACGAAACGAAAACCACTTAGTACATCACTTAGTACGAAAAGGCCTTTTTCTTCTGGGAATGAACAAAATACGGAAATTCAGCTGACTCACAAATTTTCACATTTTCAAAATAACACGAAACGAAAACCACTTAGTACATCACTTAGTACGAAAAGGCCTTTTTCTTCTGGGAATGAACAAAATACGGAAATTCAGCTGACTCACAAATTTTCACATTTTCAAAATGTGAGCTTAAATTCTCGGCGGATGTAATGTGCACATCATTATTCATTGCGTAAAATCGATTCATGTAAATTGGTGAAGAGTTGAAGTGTTCCACCCCACTTTCACTGTTACTTTTCCACATGTAATACTCTTCGTAGAAATACTAGAAATGTAGTATTAAAGAACAAATACAATAAATGGGGTTTATATACCATAAAAATGTGATAGCATTTGTTTTCTTTTGAGTATTTGTGTTATTCCTCTCAAATTTGGAGTTAAAAGTACAAATTTTGAAATCACTAATTAATTTTTAGGCACAATCTGTCGAATTTGATAATTCGAATCTCGAAGCATTTTGTTAATGATTCGAGAAACAGCAGAACTCTACTAGTTTTTCGTGGAATAGGGTCTAGAATCCTCGATTCGACTCCTGTACCTAAAAGGTATGAAGCTCGCGATTTTGACCCCTACCTCGAATAAAAAAAAACACACACACAAGCAAGACTATACCATCAAAAGAAAAATGTTTACCTGTATTTATTTATTATATCTGCGACCAATTTCGTCGATTCAAAGGACATTTCCAAATGTTGCGATAGGCAGCCAATTGTGGAAAACTATACCCGAGCAATTTCAAAAACAATAATAGCAATGACAGCATTAGGCAACACCTTTTATTTTTGTAAAATTGGTCAACGGTTTTATTTGTAAGTACAGAAAAATGGGATGGTTATAGCCCTTGTATCATAATCGTTTTTAGGTAAAATTCAGAAATCGAACCTGGTACGTATTTGGCATATGATCCCGATTGTACCATTTCGGTCTCTCACTATATACACTTCCGCGTTTATATTAATGAAATCATTTCAAAATTTGGAAAAAAATTGAAACATTTTATTTCCATTCGTATCATGTTTTTTTATAAATGTGGTGCCTCACATTCTAAGCTTTACGAACTGCAGTACTTAAATATAGTAGAATATATTTAATATTCCTTTATAAGCATTTTTTTTTCATTTTAAATAATGAAAAGTTCATAAATTAAACATATTAACAGCGAAACAGTTTGGAAGCAAACGATACAGCATAAAGAAGTCTTTTTTATTATTTTTATAGCCATTCAGTTGGATAGGAATGCATAAACGTAATTCATGTTAAATGAATGACGATAATTAGTGGTTCTCTGTCAAAAACTTCGTGCGAAAACTAAATATTTTGATATTCTCTATTTATACAAACATTTCGGTATTCGTAAAAAAATAAATAAAATTTTTAAGTGGAAAACCAAAACTCCAAATATATTGTGTCTCTAGAAACATAATTAATTTCTCGCTGGAAACTTAATCCCTACTTATGGAACACACTAGTTTTATTTATCAGAAAGAACGCTTGGAAACTTTAAAGATTTTGCTTTGCTTACTTTAAAGAAGGAATTCTCAATGTATAATTCTTCGGAACGGTCGGTAAAATATATTTACCCAAAAATATTATTCTAATAGTTTTTTCTTCAAAATATAGGAATTGATCTGAAATTTTTTGAAAACGTTTAAATGAGCCAGAGAACGCGCGTGGTATCTTTTAATTCTTTTAAAGTACGTTGAATTTATCGTTTGCTTTTATTGACGTGTTTTATTCTAAAACTTTGAAATGTTAAGTCAAATATTAGTTCACTGCTTCACAGTGTAAATAGAATAAATAAATTAACTAAGACATGTATATTTGGGGACATAATTTAGAAGAAAGAAACATTGTAATTTATTGTTAGCCTATGTTAGTTTGACATACTTTGTTAAGTAACAAGCATTATCGATCAATTTCGCCAAATTAAAAAAATAAATAAACCGTCACTAACTCAAAAGATGTCGTCGAATCCAACCATCTTGTTCGAATATAGACGGAAACATTTTTCCACTATTGGCTGTTTATCGTGGCATTTGGCAACGTAATCTGATTTGATGAAATTGATTTATTATGGTATTTGTTATAATATACCATACTGGTTATATAAAATTAGAATTCGGTATTTTTATCACCTGTATATGTTATGCTTTCTATGTAAAACAGATACATTAAGACTTAATTATCAATACATTGATTATGAATGCATTAGCATAATTAAATCTAATGAGTTTTCTCCCTAAGTTAACTTAGAAGTTCTGCCCATTGCTCTTAAATAATTAATATTTAGTTTTAAAAAATAATAAAAAATAGTGTTTATTTATGTTGTTTAAAACACATTATTCAAACCAAGTTCAAAGTACTGTAAAAATGATTTTGCTGTTACATATGGCAGAAAAAGAAGCCAAACCACGAGGCTTAGCTTTATGTAATTACGAGAAGCAAACATGTAGAACTTTTAACTTCTGTTCTTTTTGCTGAATGTAAAAAAAAAAAAAAAAAAATCTTCTTGCGACATTTGAAGAAATGTACATATAACCACAAGCCGAAAATAATTAGTGCAAAATACTTTGTTATTTATCAGAATTATTTAAATTTTTTTGAGAAGAAATTACATTGAAAAACACACATCTTCAGACAGCTTGTAGTGGAATACCTGAGACTGTTGAAGAGTTTCTGTTATAAAGTGTTATTTAAATACTGTTAAGTTTATTAGTTAAAAAGGAGTCGTTTTAGATGAATAATTTATGGAGAATTTTAAATTGTAGAAATAAATAAAAAGAGAGGGGAAAATGTTATAATTATTCAGATTAATGAGAAAAAATAATCTGATGCCTGCTTATTTATAATAAAAAAATTTTCCACACATAATTAAAAACTGACTTGACATTAGAAAATAATTAATTACTCAATTTTCAACTTTTAAATTTCTATAGAGTAATACTTTAAATATACTGTAGTGGAAAATTCTTAAAATTCCTTTTAAGCGTGTGTTATACGTTTATTTAATAAATAGCGCATACAATTTAGCATATTTACAAATAGCTGAATTACAAATTTTTAATTGCATTCCTTGCTAAAAATAGAGAAAAGTTTGCAATTTTATAATTAATGTAAAAGGAAATTAGATATTTATGAAAAAAGGATATATTTTAAAATACAGTAAGATACTGCTTTTTTAGGTACTTTTCCGTTTAGCCGCCACAGGCGATAAAGTCGCCAAAATTGAAGCAACCGAAGCCAACAGAATATTCTCGCTAGTAAACTTAAACCATTACACATTTTCTAAACAAAAGCCGGGTTTTTTTCTTATCTTTTACTTCTTTTTCATAATACATCAAGAAAAGATGAAAGTCTAATGAGAACTCAAATATTTATTGACATTTTTATGTGTACATTGTGTGTAGTCACCAATAAAGCCTTCTTGGCCAGATTTGTGTCGGCGAAGTCGAAAAGTACCACGTTTCTTTATTAATTGTAATTTTAAAAGTAGCTTATGTTAAAAAAATATTCGACAAGTCTGTTTTCTTTCGCAGATTTTAGAATACAGTTAAATGAATATTAGTTACATATTTGTTTTTTTATTGAGACTATTTTTTAGTACGAAAAGATGTCGACATTACGAGTTGCAATGCGAAAAAAAAAAAATTACATGGCAAAATAGCTTTGTTTTTAATGCATGCAAAATATAACATCTAATTACTGAAATAACTTAGAATAAATAAGCTTTAATCGAAATTATATGTCTTACTTATTTGATATCGGCATGCTACAATTCTTTTCTGCCAAATAATATCGCCAATTTAGAGTAATAACATTACAATACATCATTATTTTGCCCGTCAAAGATCCGTTTGGGATGGTTTCAACCTCCCCCCAAAAAAAAAAATAACACATGAATATCAAATTTGTTCCATAATTAATTTATTATATTGGAGTGCATTCAAATAACTGAAAACAATTAATATAAAAAACAATTTTAAGTTAATTTCTACTTAGATCAACAAAGAATAATTTTATTTTAGCTACTTTTTATTAAATAGTTACAATTAATATAAATATGTATATGCATAGGACAGAATCGCAACATTAAGTGGTAATTAATTTTTATTAATTATCATTAAAGTATCGTATTGTCATCCAAAACAGTGGTGTATGTAAAATTGCAGTTCAACTGAGTGCTTTAAAACGTGAGAAAAAAAACCTTTTCAATTTTTGACACAAGTCCTCAAAAATGATGCCAACGTGGCTGTTTTTGTAATTCTTTAAATAATTAGTTTTAATCAATTAATTTTTATTAATTATAACTAAATTACTGTATTGTCATCCAAAATAATCATTTATATATAATTTCAGCTCAATTGAGTGCTTTAAAATGTATTTTATTAACGATTGAAAATTCCACCAAGATAAATAAATATATAGAGTGTGAGCTAATAGTAGGAATTGAAAAAAAGAAATAAATTTCAATGCATTCATTAATATTGGCAGAGCAAACCATAATTTACTTATTTATTTATCGTTAGTTCGATACTAAAATTTTTCTTTTGCTATTTTCTATACTCCGTTTGTATAAAAGAGAGTCCCATTTTTTTTAAATTGACGGAATAAATGATTTATATGGATTTAAATACATAATATTGTAAACGTGTTTACAGCTAACATTTACAACGGGACATTCGGCGAAAATTATGAGCCTGAATTGTTCGTATTTGTATGAAACATTTCAGCATTAATTTATATATGAATAATAATTTTTCGCTGCCAAATGCACTATTTTGTGAAATTTGTTAAAAGTCCGATTACCTTTGGAATTAATTTAATATTTATAAGCTACGTATTTTTCAGCCAAATACTTGTAAGACTTCGCCACATTCAAACGAGAATATAAGACTTAGTTAGATTGATCTATCGTTGGCTACCAAAGATCTATTTGGCACGATTTCAAAATCACGCCAAAAATGAGTAGCGCACCGATAACAAATTACAACCTTATTTTCACTCTAACAAAATTGTAAAGAAAATGACACTGCTATGCTTAAATTTAATCCCTGTTTGAAGAAGTCTACTTTCGTTTAATTGAAGTAGAATAAGTAATGCAAAAATTTTACATTTCGTGTCTTAGTAAAAGATATAATTCTGGAGTACCAGACGAATAATTTTATTTGCAAATGGAATAATCATGATTTTTTGAATATATAAATAAAATGTACAGCATTTTGAAAATGATTAAATATGGTCTTGAGTCCACGCTTTTAAATTATTTTAAATAGGTTCATTTAATTCATCGAATAAAGTTAAGCTTTACATTTTAAAGAGGAATTTATAAATAATTTATAAGAAAGACATACATGTGGGAATTAAGGTTTCTGTTAAAAAATATTTATTTCGATAAAATTTACATTTATGGCGATATAAAATGTGTCAGATTTTGACATGTCCTTTTGAAAGAATAGTTTTACTTTTAATTTATGCATATATTTCGAAATAGTTTTAAATTACATTTATTTTACGCTTCAGGGTTTTTAAAATTATAAATTGCACTCAGAGATTCATAGGTGTTACTAAAACATTAAGTTTCTATTAAAATTTAGAGTATGTTCTACAAGTAAGAATGAAACACTTTATGATATGTATACAAGCTTGTTATCAAAATAATGGAAACACCTGGAAATAAAAGGGATATTTTTCAATGCGCTTCATAAGCATTGAAATATAATAAAACTACCATATTTTTCATAAATAGAAATGTATATATTCTGGCAGTAGTATGTGGTAGCTTTGTTGAAATTCTGTAAATCTTGGTTTTTTTCAAAATCGTAAAATATCAGACCTCTCAGATTTTCATGGAGGCCAAATTGTAGTAGCCCATATGGCTACATCAAGTATGACCGAAAAATCCCAAATTTTAGGCGCTTGTAGATGTATGGTGGCTAAACTGATGAGATCATACACACAGCGCGGCAAGACAAGTTCGGCAAAGCAAAATAGTGGATCGAAAGAGAAGCACAGTATAAGAGACCGAAGTGTATTTAAGCAGATTGTAATGTCTAAAAAGTGACCGCAGAGCTCAATTAGCATCATGATTTTCCAGTATCAATGATTATAGTTAAAAGGCACCTTCATAAACAGAACATGTACGGCAGAGCAGTAATTCTCAAACCAATTGTCACAAATGTTAATGCCAAATGTCATCTACAGTGGTGTCACATTCTCAAAACCTGATCGATTGATAATTAAAAGAAACAAATAGGGTCTGATGAATCATTTTAACCCAAATTTAATCTCTTTCACCGAAATACTTTGACCTATTTCCCACTTTCCATTTACTAAAACTCTTTCAAAGATATTTAAGTCGAGCTCATTGAACTCTGTAATGCTCAAAACAGACTTGACAACTGCACTACCCGATTTCAGCGGGTTTCTGAGATGCGAAGCAGCTCTCAGTTCCATTTCCCATATTTTATGCAGAAACATATCGTTGGTGGGATTTTAAACTTAATAGAAGAAATGTGTGTGACTAGATGCCATACGAGGGGAGAAAAAAAGGCATGGGTGGTGACAACAGTCCTAGCAACCTGTTGTATGAAGGCGTTACTGACCACATCCATTTGTATTCATTGGTTACACAATTCTGTTTTATTTGCATTGATGTCATTGCGCCACTTTTTCTGATATTTCAGTTTACACACATACTACGAACAAATGAAATGAAGTGAACGGAATTTTAAAGCAGATATTGCTACAAACACATTTAGGTAAAATATGTTTGGAATATACATTAATGTATGTTAACGTGTGATTAAATATAAGAATTATCAAATAAATTATTTTATAATCACAAGGATTACTTAGATTTATTTTGAAAAAATAAAATAAAATGAATTTTAATTCACGACTATTTCTTTTTAGTTATAGTTTTTCATGAAATATGTGAATTTTTCCAATACATGAAATTTGAAAGTGGCAAAACACATCATCTTGGTTCAACTCAAAGAAAGTAAGCCTTCTTTCGAAAAACATTTTGAAACCATTCACTTCAAATGTGTATTCCCTCTTATTTAAAGACAAAAACAATTTCTTAAGTGAAATTAATGAAAAATTGCAGATTTTGTGTTATTATTTTATTTTATTTTCCTTTAACATTTTGTAAGAATTCTAAAGAGAATAATGTGAAAGGCGAATTTTATGCATGGTAAGTAGAAAAATTTATTAATTTTTAGAGTATGTAAATATAATACTTGTGAAAATATACACTTTATAATTTGTTTTTAATTATAACTATTAGAATTTACAATGAAGTATCAACATAATTCTTTAAAAAAAAAAAAAAAAAAAAAAAAAACAGTAAAATATGGGAAATATTGAGTATTCCAATATTCAGTGTTTTTTTAATGTAGAGTTAATGAGTAATTTAAAAGGAAATATTCGAACAAATATTATCTGACAGAATTATTCATCTAGAATGAAAGAGAAAAAAAGTAAGATTTTTATATTAAATCTAAGTTTTTTCCACTTATTAGAGTCTGCTTATAATATAAAACTCAGGCTGGAGAAACATTTTTATTCGAATAATGTTATCAGCTTTAAATCAGAAATTATGCATGATTTTTATTAAAAAAGTTTTATACAAACGATTTTTACATTTTAGTGTTTTTTCTATATAATTTATTCGCTAATAGAATTATTTTTTAAAAATAATTATATTTTTATTCCTATTTATAATCTTCTTTATTTATAATAAAATTAAATAATTCCGTCTAAAATTGTAGGATAGATCCGAACCAGGCACCTTCCGTTCCGATCGCCAGTACTTTATCGATCACGCCAAAACGATCGTCTTCGCGTGATGTCTTACGTACTGGTTTTTATTTAGATACCGCTACAAAATGTTATTTGCTTCATTATTTTATTTATTCATTTATAATTGATACATTTTAAAATTTTGTGTTGTATATATTGGCTCGTAAATTTTTTTGCATTTGGTCATAACATGGTAACGTTTACGTAAAGTATATATCGTTATTTATTTATTAGTAGTAATTTTTAAACCAATAATCATCCGTTATTTTTGCTGAAAAATATTTTGTAAAAACAAATTATTCCACGGCAAACTTATTCATATTTAGTCTGATTGATTGATTGTTTATAGACGTCATACTTCGAAACAATAGTAATTTATGCTTAGAAACTGGTCCACTGCGCTTATAACTATACTGAACGGATTTTTATAAATTGTTGATGAAAATTATTCAAAATTATTTATGTAAAAGTCTTGCTTTTATAATTAAATACTTAATTAATCTATAATTTTAAAACTTAAGACATGACAAACACCAAACTATGAATTTTTGTAATAACTAAACGTTATAATTGGAACTTATTACGAGGTTAAAATGTTATTTTTTTATTCTTTTATGAATTCCATTATTCTTATTCGATGAAATTCTCACAAAATGGAAATACATACTAAGTTTTACAATTCTGTTTAGTAGAAGTTTGAAAACACACACACTTTCGGCAATCTATAGATATCAAAGATGTACTTAAGTTAAAAATGAAAATTACAAAGTGAAATCAGATTTAAATATTGAAGATTTTATTCAAAACTATAGTTGTTTTTTGAGAAATAAAACACATGTGAAGATATCTTAAATATTTGCTCAATGGCTTTTTATTAAATGTTGTAACTGGATTAAATATTTCTTCCAGGATATATTGGATATTGATGTATTTAAGTAATTTATACGAGCAAATAAGTATTCAGGAAAAAAATGTAGTATTTTAAAATTGTTCAGAATTTTACGACAATTGCAAGGACCCTATTTTCATTTCGAGCGTTGTATCTTTGTAATTTGGCTTTATTTTTGGCAAACATTCGAATCAAACGATTTAGCAAAAACTTGTTGCTGCGGACTTCAACAACCTGTCAGCGAAAAAATAATCAAAGTATATTACCATGCGTAGTAAAAGCAAGAAATTAAATTTAATTACTTCGGGTATGATATGTATTGTTTTATGTTTCATATATATAAACACTGAAATTTAATTCAAAAATTTTATTGCATAAATTCAATTTTTCTTGATGGAGAAAAATGTTTTTTGCAAACCTATGAATAGAAAAATTTCTCTCCCCGTTATTTCATAAAGCAATAAGTACTTCGAAATAAATTTGATAAGCTGCTTAAAAAGATGGAATTTAGCTTAAAAGCGGGAAAAGAGAGCATTACTCGGGTAGTAAATTATTTTTAAAAAGTTTAATAAAGGCTTCTTTTTATAATTTTTTCGGTACTTTCGTATAATCACAACCGTATGGGCGACATTATATGAAAGGAAGCACGGGGTTGCCAATTCAGCGCATATGATACATGTAAAATCGGGCTTGCCAAATTGGCGAGTTATCTTGAACGTTTGCATTGTTGCGATCATACGTAAGTACCTTTGTTTCTTTTTCTACATACTAAAATGCTTTACAATATATATATATATATATATATATATATATATAAAATGTCAGGTTTGAAAAGTTTAGATTCAAAATTAAAAGTAATAAATGAAAATAGAACGAACTCTTTACCATCGCGTAAATATTTGTGGGTAAATAAGCCTATTTAAAGGTGGAGCGAGTACTGATGAAGGAGAAATCCAGAAAGCCTTCGACCGTGTTTGGATTAATGGTCTTACTTTTAAGCTTATTACCTTTAAAATTCCACATCCTCTGATTCATCTTATTCACTCATACCTCACTAATCGCTCCTTCCGAATCAGAATTAATGAGACCCTTTCTAATGAACACTCTGTTTCTGCAGGGTGTCCCCAAGGTTCCTTGCTCGGTCCCTTGCTATTTACCCTCTACATCAACGATATCCCTGACTATTCACTCACTAAAATCAATCTTTACGCTGATGATACTGCCATTCACGCCACGTATAAAAAACTTGAAACAATTTCCTTCGCATTAAACAAACACCTTCTACTCTTGCAAAATTTCTACGACAAATGGAAAATAAGTATTAACGTCGAAAAATCTACTGCCATTATTTTCACGAAAAAACAGTCTCTCCCACCACCTATTATCATGTACAACACTCAAATCCCCTGGTCTCAGGAAGCCAAATACCTTGGAATTATCTTTGATACACACCTAACTTGGAAACAACACATTTATTACGTTCGCGACAACTTCCGGTAAATAATGTTTAAACTTTACCCCCTAATTGGCCGGAATTCTCATTTAAGTATAGAAAACAAAGTGCTTCTCTATACAGCCGTTATGCGTCCCATCTTAGCTTATGCATGTCCAGTTTGGGGTTATACCACTAAAACAAATATTAATATACTTGATATCCTGCAAAATTCTTTAATACGTATGATCGTCAAAGCCATAAGATACATGCGTAATGACGACATACGTAATGCTCTTAAGATTAAAAGTTTCAAATCTCACATTCAGAATATAGCTATTAACTTTTTTAACGATTTAGAAGCTACCAATAATATAAATATGCAAAATTTATCTCAATATACCCCTAATGACAATACAAAGAGACCAAGAAGAATTCTTCTTGACTCCTATAATCCCCCGTAATTCTATTTCCTCGTGCAATTTTTATTGCACACCATATTTACTAAAAATTAACTTTCTTTATTTTTGTCAATATTTTTCTCCTGCTCTCCCCACTGGACATGCTCCTCCCCATAATTTAAATCTCAGCCCCCGGGGCAGCCAATCGGAGTCAATGTTCACTCTACCCAACATCCAATCAGAGAGCAATCTCTTAGCTCTCAGCCAAGCCAAGAAACTCAAAAACTTTCCACCCAGATGAAGAACCATAGCCACTCCTCCCGGATTCCATCGCCCGACCAATCGCCATCATGCCACTCAGCAGAAAGAAAAACTCCACTTTTGCCATGCCCAACATCATAGACTCTCACGATATGGGATTGAGGACTGTTTAACAGTCCAGACGCCCAAAAGAAAACGCCTATTCAACGCCTATAATGATGAAGGAGAACGCATGCTCGAAAAGGCTTAGCTGGTAACTCCTCCCCGAGATGTTGTCTTTTGTGCGCGCCAAAGGGCCGCCATGCTGGATTTTATATGATTGAAGCGAAATAAAGACGTTCTTATTGAGATGATGCCCTCCTCATTTTACCAGCAGGCCTGGGGCCTGTCATATATATATATATATATATATATATATATATATATATATATATATATTCCGTTGGAATTTAGTATATGAAATTTCTTTACATGCCAATAGTTGACTGAATCAAATCATATAGTTTGGTGAATTTTTTTAAGGGGAAACAACTGTTTAAAACCACATAATTTTTGCAAGGGATCTTAGTAAAATCGCTTCCCAGTTAAATTTTGAATTTTTATTGAAGTAAACTAGTGAATAAAAGAATTTTTAAAAAAGTGATCGATTATAATTTTGTGTTTTGATAATTTAAAAAGTAGAGAGAAAAAATTAATCTAAATTATTTTTGAGTTTTTAAGTGAAATTAAGTCACTGCGAGTATGAATAGTGAGTGTATTAACGTCGTATTATAAGGCGTCTATTGGCGACGGACCTCGTAAATTCAATCCCAGGTCAAGTGACAAGGATGAAACCTGATCTTGAGTCCCTCTCTCTGAACTTCCCTACCACGCCACAAAATGAATTTGAGCCTTGACTGACTTTACGTGCATCAGCCATACACGAGTATTCAGCGGAACTTCGCTCAAACTCACGACACGCAGGTCTTGAGTCCGAGGCGAACACTGGGTATGAAATTGGTACATTTATCAATATGTCGTACAGATAAATATTCCAGAGAAAAGCTTTAATTATTTTAACGTTGTGATACCTTAGTTGTAAGGAAATATGATGTTACGTATATCCAAGAAGATATTATGGTATTTACGTATTATCGCAACCGATTGGCGATATTATGTGAAAAAAGCACCTGGTTGCCAGTTCAGCACATACGACATGTAGGAAATCGGGATTGTCAACTTGGCGAGTTATAAATAGAGTTGGCGATTGTTGGGATAATACGTAAGCACCGATATTGTTAATTTTCATAACCTTCTTTACAGCTACGCAACATTGATTACTAAATTCATAAAAGTAAGCTATTTGATACATAAAATAGCTTTAAAAGTGTATATTTAGGTTAAGTTAAAATATAATTTTTTCAAGTAAACATCCTTACACAAATACACAATACAATTTGCATATCAATAGCCTTAATTTAAAGATAACATTTATCTTCGAAATAAATAAAATGATTTAAATATGAAAGAACGCATGAAATTTTTAAATGTTAAGAAAGAATGAATGTAGTATATATTTGAACTATAAAATTAAAACAGCTTTTGAATGAATCCCTCAAGAAATTCATTAAGTTCGCACTAAATTAAAAAAAAAAAACCTCAAATTAATTTAACATGGTGAGAAAAATAAATCATTTCTTTAAATTGATCTTGCAACTATACTCACCAAACGAACGAATATTAGTTACACAATATAGTTTTTAAACTCTGCGTATATATACTCTGTCTTATTCAATAGCATTTAAATCTTTTAATGCATGTTTATGTATACTTTAATTTAAAATTGAATGTTTGAATGTAATTTCTACCTGAAACTTTTTCTTTTAAACTGAATTTAGTTTTATTTATTTGTTTCTTATGTTCCCCGCAGTTGTAAAGCTGCACTTTTTAAATATATAATTCAGTTTACTTTAATTTGAATTCAATTTTAATAAGGATTTGAAATCTTGCTTAGCTATATCCAATTATACTTACATATAATCAAACAAACAAAAATATTACAATGTTATTTATAAATATTTAATGAAAAGAGAAAATATTTTTAAGTAAATTTTCATAATGAATGAAGTGAAAAAAGAATTATATAGATATAATATTGCTTTATTAAAAAAACCCGTACTATGTAATTATAGAATATTGTAGTTTTATGCGACGTGTTTTAATATAAATTGCATTAAATTTATTCTCTAGAATTAAACTTCATTGAAAAAGAAGTTAAGATTTCTTAATCAGAGGAAAAAAGTCCTGTATTCATTAATATAATAAATTTAGTACTAATTTTTAAATCACATTAAATGGATTTAATTTAATGAAAGATAGCTACATATCACATTATAAATATTTACACTAATTTCTGAGATAATTCGAAGAATATAAATAAAATAATTACTAATAATTGTAAGCTTCTTTAGTCTAAATTAAAAACAAATCTGAATTAGTAGCATATTTATCCTCTTTATACTGCCAAAAACTATAAAGTGTGAAACAATGGCGCACAATTTAATTAATATTAAATTTTTTATAGCAATCTTGATATTTTTATGGAACAAAAGATAAGGAAGTCTTATCAATACCGAGACATCCGCTATAATTTCATAGTCGCTCGTGTTTTTCTGAAAAGAAAATGCATGCAAAACTTAACGATAACACTCTTCCGTTCTTAAACTTAATTAAAACTCGTACATCTTTTGTAAATAGCTTATCTAACACCAGAAGAAGATAAACAACGAAGAAACTTCGTTTTTGGAGGCTTCCTCTTTGCTTGGGAATCTCTTTAGCGTGTTTTTTTAAAAACTGTCTACTCTCTTTTAAGATTATTTTTTATCTCGTTTCATAAACAAAATCCAATTAAAAATAAGTTTTGTCTTTGCATTTACATGCTTGTTTGTGCACATAACAAGTTTTTGAAGAATGCCATTGCAAAGAACTTAGAAAATAGTTCTAATAAGAAGACTAAATAATTTGATGGGACTTAAATGATTTTAAGACAAAAGGAATTTCTAAACATATAACATCAAATAATTAAATAAGTTATTTTGCGCAATTTATAATTCAAATATGTGATATAAGAGATATAACAGTGCAACGGGTCTATTCGCGTTCTTCTTACAAATAATCATCTTGGGGAATATTGGGTCTTTAAATGTTATTCTATTGAAAACGTTCCTCCGAAGAAGACGTGATTATTCAAATCAAGGCTTGTATTTAAAGATTAACTTTTAAGCTCGTAGAGACAAGCTTGGTGAGTGCACTTTGTAGATTATTTGATTAACCCTCTGGCCGGAACATCAATTTTTTTGCCGCTCTTAGAAACATATGTCTGACAGACGGGTAAGCCATATTTTTGGATTTTATTACCTTAAGAACTGTTTTAAATGTCCTTATCGCTCACGAAATTGAGTAGAATTTTTAATATTTAAGTCTTTATGAAACCCACTATATTAATATATTTTTATCATAAGAATTGTTACTAGTATTTCTATAAAAACTGATAAGAAATTATTTATATTTATTTTTTAAAAAAAATTTAAAATAATACCAAAAAAAACGAAAAAGCTTTTGGAATATCCGTATGATAGACGGTGATAGATAAGAAAAATAGCACTTATCGTGAGTTGAAACAAATCGCCAAGTACCACCACGTGATCCTCTCACTGGGTAGAGATCAACTGAAAATTGCAAGGCAGCCCACCTCAAAAATCACACCACAGAGTTATCTACAGGCATCAAAGCAAATCATCGCCGTCTGAGAGACGGATGTTCCAATCAGAGGGTTAATATTAAGATTGACGATTTGGTCAATTAGTTGTTAAATTGGATTCGGGACAGTTTGATTTAGATTACTTTAGAAATTAACTTCAAATACAAGAAGGTGTATTGCTTGGACGTGTTAAGTGTAGGTGATCCGATTTATTATTATTATTATATATCTCCAATTATCTCGTGTACTTCGTTATTACTCCCATATTAGTCAATTGGTGCATTTCTTAACTTGGGTTGCTGAATTTGTGTCGTTGTTGAGAATTGTTAATAAATAGAGTTTGTATTGACTATGGCTAATCTTCCTTCTGACCCTCTTACACTAATAGAAGGGATAGCCCATCTATTATAATAGGTAAAAAAAACCCTGCAATAATAATATCTGTAATCAATGCTTATGCCTTCTTTTAAATAATTTTACAATTTGAATGATAATTATAATGATTTTCAAATAATTGCTCGTAGAGTAAGTCAGTGTTTACTAACGTCGCTTTATAAAGCAATGCTAGGGTGGTTGGCGACGGACTTCGTAATTCTAAACCACAGTCAAGAGAGGAGGATATGACCCTGAATTAAAACCCTACTATCTTAATTTCCACATCTTGCCAACGTGTACACTTTGAACCATGATAGATTTAGCGTGCTTCAACACCTCTACACGGCTGGTTTTCAGTGGAACTAAGGATCGAATTCATGATACGCCTGCTATGAGTTTGAGACCATGACCCCCTAAGCTAACGTGGCGACATAGTTGTCTGGAAGTTTTTGAAGAATGATGGTAATTTTTTATAACAAAGCGGCGAAAAAACGCCTTTGTCTTATTGTTGTTTTCTTCCGAAGGGAAGGAAAGAAAGTTGCGAAAGCCTGAGACAGGTAGGACTTCTGCACGACAAATGGCAGCACCACCTATCCCCACCTCCACAATTTAGGCAAGGATCTGGAGGGAAGGGAAATATTCTTGAGCCCCCTGCACCGTGGTTTCTGCTGCAATCGCCCACAAGACTTTCGGACCCGGAGATTTAACGAGCACGCACTCCGTATGTACTCAGAGGGTATGTGGTGGCATCGAGCATTGAATCCAGGCCCTCCAGTCTGGAATCCGATGTTCTAACCACTAGGCTACCAACGGCCATTTAAAGCCTTATTAATTTTATAAAGCACAAATAAGGGAATATAGCTTATGTATATCCTATGAGCGGTGTAGTACAAAGAGGGAAATTCTCATATGGACGAAATTTGATACACTGAAGGTATGAGTGAGTGATGTTGGTATGTATCTCAAAGCAGGTATTTGGAAAATTCAGGTTTGATTGCCTAGTCGTCTTATCTCTGGCATGGTACGCCCAAAGTAGTGAGTTCAACCTCGACACAAGTCGGTGGATTTTTATGATGCAGAAAATCGACAACGTGAATGTTGTATCATTATATGACACGTGAAAGATTTTTAGTGTCTGTTTGGCTTAGGTGCTTTTGGCAAAATTAAATTCCTAATTACGGTTCCGCATCGTCAGAGCTGAGGTGCCTCTTTCTGGGGAGGAAACTGAACGTCCAAATTACTTGCGGTGATTGGTATTCGCACCTAAAAGACGCCGACACCAGCTCCCGGGGAATGTACTAGGTCTGCAATGGTAAAATACAAATCTGCGCCCCCTATTGGAAATTTTTAAAAAAGTATTTCGAAGTTCCCTTTAGATGTTTTTGAATCATTTTTATTGTGAATTTTGCATACTTTGGGTATATTTTGCAGTCTAACAGAGTATCACAAGATCAGCCACGTACATAGACTTCTACCACAGGGGGAGAGAGAGGGAGCCACTCAACAAGATTATGATTTTTGCACCCTCTGAAAGAAAAAAAAATCTTTTTGTACGAAGACTGATTCTGTATCGGGAGTGTAAGCTACCGTTTTAGGTGAGTTTTTTTTAAAATGGCGCAGAGAGTATAAATTTTCACTATGATATTTTTAATTGTTTCGTGTTATAGATCCAAATGATAGATCATGATGTTTCTATGCTGTATAAAATGAATAATCGATTCTTTTTAAAAAAAATGGGCGAAATGTCATTAACGACTTTTACGAAGAATTTTAATTACACAATTACTAAACAAAAGTTTGGAGTTTATTTTCTTTCTCAGCGTCCAGGAATTTTACTGTTATAGGTCGTTAAGTTGCTTTTTACTATGTCAGAAAATATAACCATATATTTGATACCGACAACTTATTTTCTGTGAAATTTTGAAGATCATTTTTTAAATGGTTGAGGTTAAAACTTATACTTGTTGTTTGAATTGTTGAGACTTATTTTAAAAATTGTTGTATATCTGAATTTCCACTTATACTGCAACTAGCTTAATAACTCTTTCTTTTTTTTAAGAAAAAGAGAGGAAATAGAATATAACATTATATATAATTTATATAAAAGTTCAGGAGTTTTGAAGAGTTAAATTTAAGTTTTCCGTCTTATTTCATGTAAATTACGTGGCAAATTATAAATATCGTTAGATATTATGATCAAAAATATTCGATGATTCTAAAATTATTGTTGTTATACATATTAAAAGAAAGTAAAAATGCTAGAAAATAGAATTAACATTTGATGATCGTTATTTGGAAAGATTTTGAGGTATCTTCCACTATTCTAATTATTTATGCTTTGGCATTTAGTTTTAAATAAACCATTTCGAAAACATTATGCCTTTTAAAATAAAAAATTCATTCATTAAAAAATTTAAAAAAGACTAATATTTGTTTTGAAGGTCATTTTTAAGTTTAGAGAATGCAGTATAATATAATCACACCTTTTATAAATCATGAAATAACAATTTAATAATTTCTTTCACGAATTTTGTAATTAAATGAATTTATTTGTAGAATGTTCATTTATTTTATAAGCGCATGTATTCAAACGCAATAACACCGCACTAAGCAGACAGAATACCAATATTTTAAAAAGCCTTTAAAAACTTCAGTTTTGCATCAACGCTTTCATTGTATGTATAACAATTTAGTTTATGAAACAATCTTCATTTAAATAACGACACGCTTACAAAATTTCTGGAGCATTTTTACTATTATGAAAATGGCAACGTTTCATCCCGAAGCATTTTGTCACATTCTTCGTTCGATAGCATCATTTTTGTGAAGTATAGTGCGATTATGTCACATCATTTTTATGTTTTTAACGATCAAATTGGTAGCAAAATGGTACGGGAAGCAATAATTTGCAAATTCTAACGGTTCTTTGTCTCTTTAAGTAAACCTTACTTTCGGGGTCGATCCTGTAATAACATAATAAGTTTTTACCACTTAATTTTCAGTTTCGTGGAAGCAATTTACCTTCATTATCTCTTTTAACTAATGTTATATTCGTCTTTATACTTTGTCTCATCACTTTTGTGTTTGAATGAGCTATTTCAAAACGACTGTTTTGTCTTTTATTTTGAAATTGCAAAATGTTTCTCAAATGTTTAGTTTAATGAATTGTGTATTGTTCTAAGTTTTGTCAAGTTATTCATAATATGTTTTTAATAAATCAACATATCTTATATCATTTTACACATAAATATTCGTAAGTAATTAATAAGGTAGTCTCAATTCTCATTGATGCCCGCTATGATGGAGTGAAACATTTCTCTCGAAGAGTTGCTGATAAAGGTCAAAGATGTAAAATTGACTTATGTTCGAAGAAATCCACACATTCTTGAGTCAAATATTAATGCATTGATGGAAAATTTGACTGTTTTTATCCTTTTCCTGCCGAATGGTTTAAAAATTAAATATATTTAAAACAAAGTCATTTAAAACAAAACTTACATAAAATTAATTTTTCATTACTTAACATGCTTCTTTTAAATGGAAGAAACGCAACATTTTAGTATAACTTTTTAATATTATTCGTATGCAACACATGGTTAAGTAGTTGTATGAAATAAGTTTTGACTAAGAGATCTACAAACTAACTTCTGACGGGTTCTAATCAGGTTTTTCAACTAATCTTGTTGGGGAAACTATTGTTTATCTGTGATTTTAGTTTAAAAACTACTTTTTGAAGAGATGGCTTGATTTTATGTAAATGTAAATACTATTTAAACCTGGGTCTTTGGGTGAGTGAGGTTAATCATGAAATCTAGGAATAATAGAAAGGAAATTACTAATGGGAAGTCACGTGGTTTGAAATTATTATTCATCTTAGAATCCACCGGGAGTTATGGAAGGAAATAGCACTAGAGATGACTGAGCTATCGTTGGTCAAGAACTGTCATAAGGAGCTCCAACTTAAGTCATTTTGTGATTAATCTTACAATTTATATAAGTTAAGTATTAGGATTTGAGATTGCTCCCAAGGTTAGGCAGTATAGCTGTATGTCATTCATAAAGTGTTAGATATAAATAAACGTATATAGTTTTAAGACCAAGTCTGCTTCTTCCTCAAACCCTCTTACACCTATGACCTTCGGTTCGCGACAATTTTTGCGTTCGGAAAGCGTAGATTTACTAAACATTCTCTCTGTTTAGAAAGAACCATTAGCAAGCGTTTTAATAGGCAGAAAGATTCGCATGCTTTTCGTTTTCCATTGATTACTAAAAGAAGCTGTTGGGATCCCTCCATTCAACTTGACATAAGACATTTCTTTTGATTTTGCTTTTATAAAGTGTTCAGTAACAGATCAGTTTAGCTGGTTGTCAAATGGAATTGTTCAGTGCCTTTTTCCTGTCATTTAGGGAATTTAACCTATTCCTTTCCTCAATAAACCGTATAGAAGCATGCCAAATAGCAGGACAGGATTGCAGATTCCGCAATTGTCAAAATGAATTTTCAGCATATGAAAAAATCCTTGTGACAGAGGCAGGGAGTTTCATCGCAATCAATATACCATTAAAATCTCAATCAGTAACAAAATTAAAAAAAACAACAGGAAAGAATGACGAATAGTTATTTTATGCATTCAGTAACATTGATATAGTATTGTTACGATGATAGAGGTTCGAGGATTTTATGCAATCAGTCTCAAAAAGCAAGACAGTTCTTCAGGAGCTATGGAAATTTATTGTCAAAAACCAATCCTTTAAAAACAGGATAAAGTACTCAAATTCACTCAATTAATCTCAGAAGGCCTTTATTTATATACCTCTATTTATAAGCCTCATGGAGTTTTCTTGAAATATTTGCTTGCGTCATAGATTGTGATAAAAATAGATTTCACCCGTAATCTCTGGAAGAATCCATTGGATCACGAACTCGCCATCATAATCGCCAAGTCACCAAAAATGATGCCAACTTGGCTCTGTCATTAAGATTTCGCCAAGTTTCCAGTGAATCACCATTGTAATGAAAGGAACGGCTTTGGTTGCGATTATTAAAATCTTAACATAAAATAACATAGAGTAATATAAACACGTATTGCACATCCAAATATAAATTTTTTACATAATTTTAAGTATTTTTTACAAAAAACTCATAACAGTATTAATGGAAAGAACTTTAATATTCGCAATATATAAAGTTTGTACATACATGTATTGTTTGATTAAAAATATATATATACTATAAAAATACACAAATAATTCCACACAAAAAATAGGATTGATACAGTTCCTTAGAAACTCAAAAATGTATTACGTCAAAAATTGAAAAACCTGGTAGCATACCAAAGAAATAATGCTATAGTGGATTTTACTTTAAAGATTAACTTTAAAAATAGTGTGTGGAATGAAATATTATTTTTTAATGCTTCAAAATCTATATGATATGTGTTCAAAGACAACTTTAAGCCCATGTTCCGTTATCGATTTCAAATATCACTTGAATGTAGAAAGAAATGATACAAGACATTCGAAATCACACATTATTCGTTACAAATAAAGAATAATAGATGACAAATGTTTGGTAAGAATCGGAAAAACTTCCCAAGACAAATGTTATAAAGGTTATAGATATTGTTGCTACACAGAATCGAGAACATTGATTAAAAAGGTTAGGTTTTAGTTAAGTTTATTTATTTTTAACTACTACTATTATTTTGTATAAATTTAGTAATTTGTTTGAAAGTGTTATTTTACTCTTCCAAGTTATTTAATGGACTCGATTCATCTGACGTCCTAATCACATAATAACATGCTAAACAAATAGCCACGTGTTTCATTCGATTAAGTATGTTGGCGGCATTTTTGGATTTCCATCTACTATCATATAACAAACAAAATGAAACATTACAGCTTATCAATTTACCATAATGACTGTAGGATGAAGTGTTTTTTAGCTTCCACTGAAGAAACCATATTTATTTTATAAAAATGCATACAACACTTATATATAGGTCGAACAAAATTCAAACCATCTAACTATTCATCAATATGCTCCGATCACTTTACAGAAGCATGCTTTATGTATCCGCCTTTCACAAACAGGTCATTAAAACAAAATTCAATTCCTACAAAATTCTCTTTTTGCGAGCTACCATCTACCCGAAGAATTTTGCAGAGAAGGAATAAATCTTCCGTGGCACAGAAATTAAAAGATGTTCGAAAAGACACTTCGACTGAATTGTGAGTACTTTTTAATTATATATATATATATATATATATATATATATATATATATATATATATATATATATATATATATATATATATATATATATATATATATATATATATATATATATATATATATATATATATATATATATATATATATATATATATATATATATATATATATATATATATATATATATATATATATATATATTTCAGTACATACGTACTATCGCAACAATCACCAACGTTCAAGGTAACTCGCCAAGTTGGCGACATCCCATTTCGCATGTGCCGTAAGCGCTGAATTAGCAATCATTTTACTTCATTTCATATAATGTTGCCGATAGGTTGCGATAATACGCAAATACTAGGAATCGAATTACGGGACCAAAAGTCCAATACCGGTATTCGGTATTTTTTAGATCTTAATACCGGGATAAAGGTTCTTAATACCGGTAGTAGAAATTTTAAAAAAATATAGAGAAAACAGAAGTGTATCTTTATTTTATTTGCCAGTTTTATTAAATGTCACAAAAAATAATGTTTAACTTATAAATTACAGCAGTATATAAAGAATCACAGAAAAGTAAAGGAACATTTTATTTATTTAAATTACAAAAAACTGTAAAAATCACTATGTGTGTGGTACTATTAGAAATTTTTGAAATGTGAACTTAAAAAAACATAATGTATCAATTGTATTTTATGATATGTAAATACAATGTGAATAACAAACTCACTTATTGAAAAAAATATCGAAATATTACGCACTTTCTTCACAACTACAATCTTGTTTTCACAGATATAAATATCATATAAGACTACAAATCCTACGCGTGTACTGTATCGCTTTGAGATGTAATACTATAGTTTTGGCCCACCTCCATGAATGATTCACATATTTTATCCCTTTTCTTAATATTGTACGATATAACTTTATATTCACAGTCAAATTATTTTTATCCGCTAGAGAGACATAAAAACAAAAACCTATACTATTTTGCTATGTTAGCGATTCCTGAACATATAGTTGAGATAATTTTAAAAACTTCTAGTAAATACCGAAAAAACGGTATTTAAAATTGTGAATACCCCGGTATTACAAAATCGTACAAATGGCTCAAACTACCGGTATTCAGTATCCCTGTATACCGGTATTGCAATACCTAGTAAGTATCAAAATTTCACATTTTCAATATTTTTTGTTTTTTTATCAAATAAGGCAACGATATTTACTGTTTTAAAAACAGGTCTATTTCCGTGTTTGAAAAGCGTGGTTTTTAGAGCTTAAGAAAAGTAAAATGATTATGTGAAATATAATTAATTATATGAAGTAGTTAATATATTTTCTAGAAGAAGATTTAAAGCTCCATAAAATATTTCTCAAGAACAACATACTTGTTGAATAATTAGGATGGCAAAATCTAAAAACTTTGAAATTAGCTTTTCTACTAAAAAAATCTAGCTGAACTCATGACAGAAGATTATTATTTTATTTAATTACACACCACATTTCGGTAATAAGCTACTTTATTACCACATTTCTTATTCATTAATATATTAAAAATACTGTGCTATTTTATGATTTGCATATAATGACTCAAGTGTAGTTTTAATTAGAGTTTTTTCAAACAAACATTAAACAATGATTTTTAGTAAAAATCCTGACAATTAATGAACAAAACTTACTGTGCAATGGATAATACGAGTAGTGCAAAAGAATATGGAGCAATAAAACAAACAAATGAGTAGAAATAACAATGGCTCTTTATAATTGTGACCACCCTACTCAAAATGATGAGGGAAAGTTAAATGACTCAAATTACAACTTCAGTGCAGTTGGTGAAACGTTTATGTCAAAGGAAGTTATCTCAACTCACTTCACTTCATGTTAAGTTAAAATGTGGATAATGAAGAACACTATTTCATACCGCATTTGGAAAAATGAAAGTGAAACGTCATCATTATGTGGCGTAAAATATGAGAACGTAAATACTGAAGTAAAGTGAAATGAGCCTCATTTTAAGCAGAGAATAAAGGTCTGTTCGAAAACGGAGCTAACATAACCATATGTAATTTAATTGAAATGAATATATGAGGACGAATAGTTTAAGGAAATATGGTACTCAAATTGTTAAAATATCATTTTTACGTAATTGTTCGTAGAAATTTAGTCTAAATGTTCTGTAATATGGACTTAAATCTTGCAAAATTTTAACTTGGAATGCATTTGAAACTATATATCATTAAAATTGTTCTCCTATTCAAGATACATAATTAAATTAATAAGAATTTGAACTGTTTTCCCTATAGAGTTAAAACTCAATACTTGGAGTTGGAAACCCAGCAATTTTCTGTTGAAAAAGTACGATAAATATACTCAGAATGTGGAATAAAAATACATTATAGTAATCAAAAAGTGTACTTTTTTATACGAAGGAAATGTCCACATGGAAAATTTAATGACTAAGAATAGTTGAATAAAAATACTTGAAATTTTTTTTCATTTTAATAAAACTGAACGTAACCATAACACGTAAAGTTATAAAAAAAAGTGCTTTGTGCCACTTCACACACACAAAAAATGATAGTGAACAATTGGATATTTGCCTGATGTATAAGAAGTTTCTGTTTTAAATGAAAGATAAATACTTGCAATATTTTTATCTGTAGCCCCCCTTGTCATAAAATTGGGTGGTCAATTTATTTGCCCAAAATGTTCCAAAAAAAAGGCACATTTTTATAGCATAAAACTAAGCATAACAATTAACAGAATGAAGAAAATAAGAAAATTTTATTCTAACTTGAAACTTTTTAAAATGTTCACATAATTTTTTTTATTTTATAAAGGGAGAACACAAAACCCCCTACAATTTGAAACATGGTGTAATGATATCTTGCATCGCAATGGGGAAAGGAAAAATATTGGCTTTTTTCATTATGTTTCCATTTTTATTTCTGCCACAAATTGCGTATTGTCTTGTCAACCAATGTTCTCTACCGAATATTTTCAAGAATATAAATCCCTGCCATCACCCCCCAAAAAAAAAAGAAATCTCGGATGAGAAGTATTTTGGTAGCACGGACACATTGCATCTCTAAAAATACTAGCATTAAAAATCTCGCAATAAGAAATAAAAATATGTACAAATTAAAGATAGCCAGAATAAAACTTCGGTGTCCGTACAGCATACGGTCAAACTGTCACCAGATTTCGGTAGTCCATACGGTGTACGTGCAATCCAGGCAATCCAGTTGAGGGATCAATAATTTGTGTCCTTTTGCATTACTAAACATCATAAAAAACATAAGTTGTGTTTCACTAAGATATTGAAGAAAAAATAATTTAAACAAGTAATATAAAAAAAATTAAGTCAATTCCTACTTAAATAAACAAAGTAAAATTTTATATTAACTACGTTTTATTAAATAGTTACATTTAATATAAATATGTACATACAAATACAGAATAACAACGTTAAGTGGTAATTAATTTTTATTAATTATCATTAAAATATCATATTGTCATTCAAAACAATCGTGTATATAAAATTTCAGCTCAACTGAATGCTTTAAAACGTGAGAAAAAAACCTTTTCAATTTTTGACACAAGTCGCCAACGTGGCTGTATTTGTAATTCTTTAAATAATTAGTTTTAATCAATTAATTTTTATTAATTATGATTAAATTACTTTATTGTCATCCAAAATAATCATGTATATAAAATTGCAGCTCAGTGTAGCGCTTTACAATTTATATTATTAACGATTGAAAATTCCACCAAGATAAATAAATATATAGAGAGTGTGAGCTAATAGTAGGAATTAAAAAAAGGCTTTTGCTAAGTTAATGATAATTTTAAAGCTCATCCTATGTTTCTGTTTTTAGTAATACTAGTTTCATGGTATTGTGTAGCCGCTTTTTGCTTAATACGTGCTCTTGATATGACTTAATATGGTAATTCCAAACAGTTCTAAATCAAAAGTCTTTCATTTTGAATGTAAAGCTAATAAATTTGAGACCTTTATCACTGTTTAGATAAGTATTGTTTTAAACGCACTAAGCCTTTTCAAAGCATACCGATATTTTGCAACATATTAGTAATTAAACGTTAGTCCAATGTTACAAGTTATGGATGAGAAAGAGTGAGTAAAAATCATGAACCCGATTTTAAAAAATTATGTTTTCGAAACTATTGCATATATTACAGTAAGTAATACATGGATGTAAAGAGAAATAAACAAAGTTTATTTTCCACGAATGAACAAAAACACATTCAAGATCACTGAGACTGAAATCCAAACATAACGACAATGACAGAGAAGAGTTTTTCAGTATCAGAGTATGCACGGACTTATTCAGTTATTTCGGTTCACAACGTGCATTTAGAAATTGCTACGGAAAAGAAGTATCAACCAACGAAAGCATCCTGCGATGGTATCATCAATTTAAGAAAACAAGTTGCTTGTGTAGAAAGAAAGCAGATGTCAGCCAAGCGTACCGGAAGAAGCAGTGGAGAGGGAGAGGCAGAATTTTGTTCGAATTCCACAGAAGTCTACGAGAATTGCCGCCTGTGAACTAGAAATGCCCCAGAAAATGGTACAGAAAATTTTACGAAAAAAGTTAAATTTCAAGCTGTATTATTTGCAATTGACACAACAAATAACATAGGACAAGTAAGCATTTGTGCAGCATTACGAACCGTTGATAGAGTGATGCTACAAAATGAATGGAACGATCTGGATTACAGATTGGACTTATGCCGTGTAACAAGAGTGTCACACGTGGCACATTATTAACCAACAAAAAAAAAAACTTGATGTATTTCTTTTTCCACTCATGTATCAGTTATCGTAATATGTGCAGTCGTTTCGATAATATGATTTTTAAAATCGGGCTCATCATATGTACACACCTTGTATTTAGTCATATAATTCCCTAGTTTTTTTTATTTCCCTTAGGTGGGTTTTCGGTGGGTTTCGTATACTTTGAATGAACAAAATAGTTTTTTAAAAAATATTCTAATATTATTGTTTTATACACTCTGTCGCAAAAATATATGCACCCAGAAGAAATTGAGCTACATTCACGAAATTTGGTATGCATGTAGTGTATATGAAAATAAACAAATGATTAAAATTCAGAACAAAGTATCATTTTATTAAGCGGTTACAGCTTGCAAAAAGGTTAAAAATCAGTAAGTAATAAAGCCACCTCTGGCAGCTATACAAGCCGAAATTCGGCGTGGCATCGATTCAATTAGATCACTTATGACCCCCTGTGGAAGATCCTGCCATAGTCTTTGCATCTGCGCAGTTAATTCTCCCGTATCTCGGGACGGCTGCAGTTGCCTTCCCAGCGCGTCCAGGCATGCTCTATTGGCGAAAGATCTGGTGACCTGGCAGGCCATAGTAGGACGTCATATCCTTGAAGACATTGTTGGGAGAGTCGCGCAGTATGTGGACGAGCATTATCCTGTTGATAAATGGCACCTGGGCGACTTGATAGCATGGGTAGCACAATCGGCGTTAAAATATCGTCCACGTATCTGCGAGCTGTAAAAGTGCCTTGAAGGACCACTAAAGATGATCGTGTGTCCCAAGAAATTGCTCCCCACACTGTCACACCTTGTGAAATTGCTGTATGCCGCTCGACAATAAATGCCGGATCGGACCGCTGGCCGGTGCGCCTCCAGACACGTGTGCGGTGGTCATCAGCACTGAGACTGAATCGGGATTCATCACTGAAGATGACACGTCTCCAGTCTGTCACACTCCAAGTTGCCCGAGGTCGGCAAAAATCCAGTCGACACTGCCTATGATGTGGGGTCAGTGGTAAGCGTCTTAGCGGACGTCGGCTCCTCAAGCCAACTTCGGTCAGTCGTCTCCTTATGGTTTCTCTTGATGGCACTGGATGTCTGGAAGGAGGTAAGTGGCGTTGAATCGATGCTAGCTACGTTGTTGGTGCAGAAGTGGCCACTCTTCTGATTGCACGATCCTCGCGATCATTTGTGTTCCTGGGACGTCCTGACCCTCCGCGACGGTACACTCTACCTTCTGTGATCCACTGTTGCCAACACCGAGCAACTACCATATCGCTCTGACCGAGGTGGCGGCCGATACGTCTATCCGACCAACCTGCTGCTCTGAGGCCTATTATACGGCCCCTATCAAAGTCCGTCAGCTGCTCGTACTGCCGCCGGTTACGTCTTAGAGGCATCCTAAGTCTCAATATCGTCTATCAAAGTCATCAGATTCGTTTGGATAGCCATACGGTGCTCGTACTCATGCTTTTAAACTCTCCCAGTTGCGCAACTAATATGCGCATAGCACACTTAGCCTTGTCTCATTGGCTTCGAAATTTTAATCATTTGCATATCTCTTACCAGACTACATTCTTGCCGAGTTTCGTGATTGTAGCTTGATTTCTTCTGGGTGCATATATTTTTTGCGACAGAGTGTATATGAAATACAAAATATCTTCAATTTATTTTGAAAATATAGTGAAAAGTACGAGTTATGTATTAGGAAATCTATTTCGTAAGGAATTCGATTAAATAAAATAAAGAAGTAAAAAGAAACATTTCTATAAGGAATTTCGTATCTCATTCAGATGATCTAGAATGATTCCCGTTTTAGCGAAAACCTCTTGCTTGATATTCAAAAAATGATGTAATTCTTGACAGTTATACACAAGGTGTCCGGGCTTAAAGTATCTTAAGGCAACAGAACACCTTCGAAGAAAATTTTTTGAATTAACCTAAATTTTGCCTGTAAATGCACATTGTATGACCTTATGGGTCTCTAAAATTAGAAAAATACCCAAGAAAAGTTTTGTTAGTGTACATTTTTAGAGTCAAAGGGGTATTTTATAAAAAAAATAAGCAAAAATAAGACTTTACGCAAAACATGATAACTGAAAATAAAATAAATATATTGACATTTTGTAAATTGAATAATATAGCATACAACCTTATCTAGGGAATAGACTCTTATTTTGGTAATATAACTATTACGTGGGAAGTTATTGTGTTTCGAGCTTCTATACGTTGACATTTTCTTTAAAAGCTATTGTAGTTTTCATTTTATTACTATATAAAATAATTTCTACTCAACACAAACTCTTAAGAAAGGTCTATTCCCTGTATAAGTATTTAAAAAACATACATGTAAAATTTTTATTTCATTCAAGCATAATTTTTTGAGATATTGTGTTTTGCGGTAAGAAAAAATGTGAAAAAACTCATTTTGAGAAAATGACAAAAATAACATTAAACTATTCTGATTACAAGAAAAACACTTACTTTCTTATTAAAATACACCAGATTTATAATCCTTTCCCTCTTTAACTTCTAAAACACTATTTTTTTTCTTTTTAAGTGCTCTTAAAATTTTTCTGTGTTTCTTTGTTTTGGGGTCTGCGTTATGAATCGATTCACAGATTCTGCATCTATCTAAATGTTTATACACTTTTGAAGAAAATTTTTTGAATTAACCTGAATTTTGCCAGTAAATGCATATTTTATGACCTTATGGGTCTCTAAAATTAGAAAAACACCCAAGAAAAGTTTTATTAGTGCACATTTTTACTATCAAAGGGGTATTTTATAAAAAAATAAGCAAAAATAAGATTTTATGCAAAACATGATAACTAAAAATAAAATAAATATATTGACATTTTGTAAATTGAATAATATAGCATACAACCTTATCTAGGGAATAGACTCTTATTTTGGTAATATGACCATTACATGGGAACTTATTGTGTTTCGAACTTCTATACGTTGAAATTTTCTTAAAAGCTATTGTAATTTTTACTTTATTGCTATATAAAAAAATTTCTACTCAACACAAAATCTTAAGAAAGGTCTATTCCCTGTATAAGTATTTAAAAAACATACATGTAAAATTTTTATTACATTCAAGCATAACTTTTTGAGATATTGTGTTTTGTGGTAAGAAAAAATGTAAAAAAACTCATTTTGAGAAAACGACAAAAATAACATTAAAATATTCTGATTACAAGAAAAACACTTAATTTCTTATTAAAATGCACCAGATTTATAATTCTCTCCATCTGTGACTTCTAAAACACTAATTTTTTTCTTTTTAAGTGCTCTTATAATTTTCCTGTTTTTCTTTGTTTTGGGGTCTGCAATATGAATTGATTCACGGATTCTGCATTTATCTAAATGTTTATATCCCCGTAAGGTAAACACCCCAGGGTTTTCTATATTCATTTTATTAAAAACTTTTAGACACCCATTTAATCCTTTATTGAAGTGTATAATAGCATTATACGACCCAAATTTAATTGTTTTGAGCGAAACAAAAACTTCCTTCGGTACTTTTTGCCGAACTATTCCATTAAAACACTCGTTGGCATTTTGCGTGCGTCCATGCAAGCACTTACTTAATATCTGTTTGTCACATAGTTCTAAATATACTGGTTTAATTTTATTTAAAACATCATTTGATATACCAGCATATTTTTTGTGGAACATTGTGTTCCATTTGCCATCCCCCGCTGAAAATAACACCAGCTTTCTTTCCCTATTGGGCATTGACCATGCATCGGTTTCTTATTACTTGATGCACAGTGATATAACGCAGCAATTACATTTTACTGCATGGCATTTAAGTTACCGACATTGCTGTGAACAGAAATTCCGTAATAGTTTTGAAGTATGTCAATAAAATTATCAGCTAATTTGCCTTTACCAGACAGTCCTTTAGTTTTAGTTTTCACAGACGCGAACCCACTCTCTTTTGTACATGGCCAATGCACTCAAACTTGGTCACACTGTTTAATCCATAAGTGTCTTTTACACTCATGAAAGCTTTTGAGTCGCCATCCCCATAATATTGAGTGTAATGCAGTCTGCGGTTTTTTTCAGATCGAAGAAATATTCGGGAAGCCCCCACAATTTCCATTTTTGATGAAGAGCCTGTGAAATTACACTGACATATGTGGTCGGCTTTTGACGACTCATGTTCAAAGTTTCTTGGCATAGTCTGAAGTCTCTTACATGTTGGACAGTAGGAAGACATAACTTCTATGTCTAACACCTTACCAGTATCAACTGATATTGCAGCAACACAGCCATTCATAGATGTATAGCCTGTTCGCTGTCATGTGCCATCCACCGATATGCCACATTTTACAATATCGGATGAGAGATTTCGTTTTTTCTTCTCCACAATTTCAGTAGCAGCTTTTATCATGGATTCCTCAGCTACTTCCTGAACCACTTTTAAAAGATTTGCATCCTGATTTTTGTAAGCAGTTTTGGTTAGTCGAGGCAAATTTAATGTTGAGCATAATTTAAATGCCCCAGCAAAAAACCTTTGTCTATCTGCCGCATATCATATACTAGCCCGGTATTTATGACAGGTGCACTACAACTTTTTTTGATGAAGCAAATGCAAAAAAAAAGTCACAACACTTACATTTTAGTGTAAAATGGGAGAACAATCCATATCTGGAATCCTCGAATAGTTCTACTTTTTCAGCAAAATATTTTGGGCAGCAAAGTTGAGCAAACGCTTCCACAATAAGTTCAAGGTCAACAATTCTGTTACCAAACACAGGAGCAGGCAATTATTTCTTCTGCAGTTGACAAACTCTCATTTCCCAACAGCTGACAGTACATTCAGGAACTGCTGAAGTGCTATTATTTTTCGAGTGTTTGTGAATTTATTACCATAAAATTGCCGCTTGCGCTTTTTTAGCAATACTTTTAACTATTTTTAAGTTAAAATAAAACAATCAAATAAACTTTTTACGCTGTCAATTCTTTCAGCGTGAAAATCAAACGCATATGTAAACAAAGTCAAAACAACAAACTTGCTGCCAGGTTTTACACATAAAAAAGGAAAAATGTATTTCCAAATACATTTATATTTATTCTTAAATGTTCTATTTTAATTTATGACTAAATATTTGTATATTAATTATAATATTTCATGTCATATACTATGAAGAGAAACGTAAACAAACAACTCGGCCACTTCCGGTTAGCAGAAACTATTTCGGGTCCGAGAATTTATGATTAAGTAATATTGAAAAAACTGTAACTCGGCTTCTAATTAAGATAGAAACAAAATTTAAACAGATTTACAAAGATAAAAGATTGAACTTTAATATAAGACCAAAAACGAAAAATCGATATTTTGACCAAAAATTGAGTTTTAGAGGTGTTCTGTCATCTTAAGCTTATTTTTACAGATCTACTCAACGAAATGTAATAAATTGTTCATCAGTGAATTAGAAACCACTGCGAGATGTTTTTAGTCTAATCTGATCGGCGTGCATTATTTGGCAATCGCAGACGATAAACTTGTCACACTGACTTCATTAGCAAAGATGTGGATGCAAGAGCAAAAGATGCAGTTCGTACATTGGTTAACGGAATTTAAATCAGACACGCATGTACATAGGTGGCGCCCACAAGGGAGGAGTCCGAGGGTCCGGACCCCCAAAGTTCTTGATTATTTTTCGATTGGCTATAATCCTATGTATATATTAGGTAAAATTTAATTACGTGTTTCTTATTAAAAAGTAATTTTATTAATTAATGCTAATTGTTTATTCAATAATTAATTTTGTATTGTTTTTGTTCCCGAAAATCGACAAAATCAAAAGAATATGTTGGGCAGAGTTTTGGAGCATGATACCAAAATGGTGGACTTTCGAACCTGGACACTTCCCTTGAAAAATTTTTGTCTGCACTACTGATGTACATTGACGTGTTTGAAAACAAATGGAATGCAGTTACTGGTTTGCCTAATAGACTAATCAGAATTCTTAGAAAATTAATCACGCACACCTTCAACAGTGTCTTCAATCACGAAAAATTACTAATACAGTTTGAGATACCCAGGTTCTCATCTCCTTTAAAGTTCTTTCCCAATGGTGGATAGATTTTGATGTAATACTGGCCAGTTTGAGATACCCAAGTTCCCGTCTCCTTTAAAGTTCTTTCCCATTGGTGGATAGATTTTGATGTAATACTGGCCAGTTTGAGATACCCAAGTTCCCGTCTCCTTTACAGTTCTTTCCCATTGATGGATAGATTTTGATGTAATACTGACCAGTTTGAAATACCCAAGTTCCCGTCTCCTTTAAAATTCTTTCCCATTGGTGGATAGATTTTGATGTAATACTGGCCAGTTTGAAATACCCAAGTTCCCGTCTCCTTTAAAGTTCTTTCCCATTGGTGGATAGATTTTGATTAAATACTGGCCAGTTTGAAATACCCAAGTTCCCGTCTCCTTTAAAGTTCTTTCCCATTGGTGGATAGATTTTGGATTAATACTGACCAGTTTAAAATACCCAAGTTCCCCTCTTTTATTCCCATTAGTGGATAGATTTTGATGCCGAGGGATCGACATTCCATTCTGATCGAACACGTCACTGTACACGCGTGACTCATTTAAATTCCGTTTAACAAAGTACGCACCGCTCCTTTTGCTGTGGCACCCACATCTGTACTGATAAGGTCAGTTTTCGCCTGCGATTCTGAATAATGCACGCACGTGCGACCAATCGGACTAAACTTATAAAATCTGGGAGGAGTTTCCAATCTACAGATGAACAGTTGATTACATTCCGATCGGTAGTTCCGTAATAATCTATAACTTTTGGATACTTTCAGCCCAGACAGCCTGTATTCACTCAATATATTTTGCGTTTTATTTCCTTTTTTTATATTTTGAATTATTAATAAAACTCTAATAATAATAATGGGTGTTTCTAAAAGAATATCGGAATTTTAACGCTTTATAGTTTTTATCACATATAAGTTACAAGTATAAATCATACTTTGAATGAAAGAGTAACTGAAACAGTTTACCTGCAAGTTTACAAATGTTCAATGTGAGCCCTACTCGTCACACTGCACAAATTAAGTCGATAGGCGAGTTCGTCCTAAACCTTTTTCAGTGTGTTTGAGGAAACTCTTGCAACATCTGCTTACATCCTGTGTCTTAAGTTTGAAATGCCAGCTGGTAACGGAGGAACGTACAGTACACACAATCCTTTATGAACCCCTACAGATAAAAGTCACTTGACCTCAGATCGGATGAACGTGGAGGCCATGCGATACAAGCTTTATCGGGAGGTTCTTAGAACACATTCCATTGGTTGGGTAGAGTGATATTTAACCAATCGCATACTGAGAGATGCCATTGAGGCGGTGCACCAATTGCTGCCAAATGAAATTATTTGGTACAGTTTCTTCCAATTGAGGAAATAGCCATAGTTGTAGATCATCAAGATAGGCAGAATCAGCTACAGTCTTGGTCATCCCGTACTTTTCCATTTACAAAGACAGCCAGTTGTTTCGAACTGATGATACCACCTAAGAATGTTATCATTTGGAGGTTGACAAAAAAACTTAATACGGAACGCGCGTTGCTCAGTAGCACAATAGCAGATTCTGTGTTTGCAAACTGGAGAACACAAAATGCTTTCTGTTGACTTGTCGTTTTTTTCTACTAGCGTGTTGATAGGCAACAAAGGAGCATACGTTTTGTGAACACGCACACACATGTTAACAAACAAAACTGTCCCAGTTGCTCTTTCATTCGATGTATGAGTCATACTAATATGTTATATGTAATGAATACTATAAAGTGTTAAAACTCTGATATTCTTTTAAAAACACCCAGTACCTTCTTTTTTATTACAAATCTAAGAAAACATAGATAACATCTTGTAATCAGACTTGCTTACGTTATATACCTGATGAAACATATCTGTACCATAATTAAACCTTATCATTACACTAAATCAACAGTAATAAAAATAAATGAAATAAAAACAAAAAATGAGAAAAAAGTAACAAAATATTTGCTGTCATGTAACAAATCCATTATTTAATTCCAGCAAACAAATTAATTAGCAATACTAACAAAAAATGAAACTCTCTCCCATTTTTTTCAGATCCATCATAATTCCCCGAATTAAAACAACTGCGCACCTACAGAAAAACAACGTCTGCAAAGAAATCGAGCTTAAGCGAACTAAACAAAAACAGCATTCTCCTTTTTTGAGCAATTTGATCGCGAAGGCTACTATCTATAAATTATTCCTCCTTTCTTTTTCCTTTTATGGAACAAAAACAAAGTTTCTGACATTTTTTTTCAGTTCTAAACGTTCGGAGTATGGACCGTAAACAAAGGACAGCGAAAAAAAATTCCATTGCCGAAAAGAATGAGAGAACAGACGAAAAAGAAAAGCACTGATGCCAACAAAGTCCTGTCGCAAAAGAAAATGGGATATTCCGTGAGGTCCATTAATTTACCATTTCTGGAACAACAGACTGTAAACAGCCTTCAGGGCGATATATATCCATTGTTAAGGAAGAAGGGAATTGGTCAGCGACCTGACCAAGAGGTCCAGAGACCAAAAGTTTCCACTACAAGATTTCGAAAGGAAATAGCGTTGGAGTAGGTACAGCGTTTTTGGTGCTTGAACATTGCTGTTCGTTTCAAGCTTTTTATTTGTGTTTGGGGAATTAAAATGGGCAGAGGAAAAATACTGGGGAACTCTGGAATTTAATGTTTTCAGTTTACTATTGTAATATTGTAGTGCATTTTAAATCAATGCATAATGTTCATTACTATCTATCATTTAATATTAAACTTTCCAGTTATATGTTTGAATTTGGAATTCCTCAGACTTTCCTTTTATATTACACTATTTGATGAATTTAATGCGCTAATTACTTCAAAAAGTATTCATCATTACTCGATCCTTAAAATTATGGATTTTTCTTAACATTCTCGTACCTTATTACTGCCTATATGCATTTGTGTACACATGGTGGTGGTGGGGTGGGGAGGAGTTTGGTGTTCAACCCCCCAAATCCCAAAAGATTTTTAATTTTTATCGCAGATGTTTCATTTTACTTTCGGCACTTTCGTTCTTGTGTTTCTTAGAATGTACCCCCCCCTAATAGAGAGGTATCGGTCCTTTCTTTATATCACACTATTTGATGATTTTAAGATAGTGCTGAATTTTTAATATGCTAAGTATTTCAACAAATAATCATCATTATTCGATCCCTTAAATTATGGATCCTTTGAAACATTATCTTGCCGTATTAGTACCCATATGTGAAGGCGTGGATAAAAAGGGGAGGGGGAGTTTTGTGCTCAACCTGCCTTCCCCTTCATAGATCAACAGATTTTTAACTTTTACTATAGAGATTATACCTCGACACTTTAGTTTACGTGTTTCTTAGAATGTACCACAACATACCCTCCGTACGCCACTACTAAATATCTCATGGATTAGGAATATATTGAGTTAAATATAAACTCAGTGTCGCCATTGCCCTCTAAGGTTGATAACGATGAAATACAAACCAATAAATATATCATGTGTAAATAAGAGCTAAGCTTTTTTCATTCAGTATTCATAGTGAAAATCCACAAATATTTAGTTAAAATGGTCGTCGAAAACGATTATTAACAGTCTGCAATCGACTTTTGTTTGAAAATTCAAGACCTACTTTTGGAAAAATGTCAAAACAAAGACTATTACGAACATCTGAGTTCTTGCATGTCATTTGAGAATTCCTACAGGAGGGTATGAACTGCAATCATTAACGCCTTAACTGCTACCGGAGTATATATTCGTCTTGCTAAACCTGTATGTTGTGTGCCCCGGACGTATATATCCGTCCTTCCAAAGTATGATGCTTTTCGTTGCGCTGTTATCAGTAAAACTATTCCGAAGGCTTGGTGTTGCAATAAAAAATGACTTAGACAGTGTTTGTGAAGGACTTATTATTTCAGAGAATAATTGACTTATTTGTGTCAATGTGAAAAACGCTGGTACTGAGGAGCAAATCGCGTTACTTTTAATCGGTAGTTACAGGGTTAAATCGCTATACGAAAACTGGCTTAAATTTTCGTCTTGTTCTCAATTCTGTTTCCTTACGGAATATTATTATTTTCTATATAAAATATTAACTACATACGTTAACGTTGCAGCTAATTAAAAAGAATAGTTTTAACTTAAAAAGCATTAGCTTTCGGGACGCTTGTGAAAATAATTGTTATTTCTCTTACAGAAAATCAATTAAATTATATCCACACTGAGCATCACAAAATGATAATGAATATTAGAAATGTTCAATTTATTATTCTTAAACTTTCAGGTATACACACTGTAAAATATTCTCTTCGAGATCAAAGTAAAATTTACATTGGATATTCTGGAGAAAGATCACACAATTACTACTATCATCATCGGTTTACTTTGTCTCAAAACATAACAAATGCTTAACTTGGACCTATGAATCTATCAAATACCCAAAGAATCCTTAATGATTAATTCATAATATGACATTGTGAAATAATTAAATCAAACGACTAAGAATAATTTATGCTAGCGCAACAATAATTTTCGTTGCACAACAAAGAATATAATGAATCTTCTATTATCCAGATCAAGGCAGAGATAAATATGATTTTAATAATATAGCTTTAAGTAAATAACAGCAGAACAAGTATCTGAATTATGATTAGATAAAATGATGGAAAGAGCATTGATTATTTTGTTATAGCTTTAAAAGGACTTAAGAATGAATTGAATAGAAAATGCATATGAAAAGATTCGAAAGACCTAAGCAAAATAGTATGTATTAAGTACAAATTTCAGTTAAAATAGTTAATAATGCATATTTATTTATCTTAAGATACTCTAGCGTATTAATGGAATAAAATTTAGTTAATCCTGTTCTACTAATGAATGTTTTCGATGTGAGTTAATGATTTTTCTATAATTATTTGATAGTTAATTTGTAAAATCATAAGTTTCGAAATGGAAATCTTTGAAGCAAAACATGTAATTAACAATTAATCACGAAAAAAAGTTTGATAATTGATGTAGCATTATAAATACGAAATCTGAAACAAAAATTATCATTATTTGTAATTTCAAATAGGGTTGAAAAGGATTAAAAGAAAGTTATTCTTCTTATATTTAAGTTTTTCTTCAAAAAATTATTTTAAGATGCCTACCTTGGGACCCAAATTTTTGAAACAAATTTAGTGTTTATAGGAAGAAAAAAATATGTAAATATATAAAAATTTTTAAATAAGTATTGTACTTTTAGAAAAATTGGTTGTTTTCAAGGAAATTTTACCAATTTTTTTCTAAAACGGGTAACATTGTATAAAAATTTCTAATACAATTATCATAATTTTCTTTATACGCAACGCACATATTACGGTGTTCTTCAAAATGAACCAAACTCTAAGAGAAATATTGAAATACAAAAAAATTACAGACAATTATACATAATAATCTGAAAATTTTATATTTTTAAAGTTTTTTTCTTTACAGAAACTACCCTAAATGAAAAAAATATTTATAATGTAGAATAAGACTTATGGTCCACTTTATGAAAAATAGTATAATAAACATACCCACAAAATTTCAAAACGTTATCTGGTTTGGTTTTTAAGCCATCATGTGTTTGGTAAAGACCTTCTTTCGAAAACATAATTTTGAGAAAAACTCATTTAAAATTTTATCTTACTGCCGTTTTGCATAGAGTGATATTTTTTAAAATCCCTATAACGTTTTTTTTTCTATTTCGCGTAAAGGAAAAAGAAAAACTGGTTTGGAAAGAAAAATGTTCACTCTATAAGATTATGAAATAAAAAAAATGCCTTATGTAGACGAAAAACGACATTTTCAAGGTAGGAAGTCACCTTAAGTATATCTTTGATCTATAAGAATCAAATCAGATCAAAACTTTTTAATTGAGAGATTTTTTCTCTTACCAACATCGCTTCTTAGTTAGCCTGCTGTCTACTACAGCTCTTCCTCAGTCAAAAAAAAGGCTCGCAATATGACATCTTCCTTCAAAGAGGGTAATATATAGGCTCTAAGTCCTGTGTTGGCCACTAGTCCATTATATGTGTCCATTGAACTAGTGACCTTGCTACACGTAAATGGAAAAGATGGTCCGCTATTTTGTGAAGGAAATGTCAGGAACCGTGTTCAATGCATCGGTGTGATATGTCGATTTATGACTCATCCATATGATTTTCGACTTGTGACGACAAAATGATTGAGGTCAGATGGGACTTCATCGTGGTTGAAGGAGTTTGGAACCGATTCTGAAGGTGTTTTGCGCCAATCCATAATCTTGCCAATTAGGAACTGAGGGAGCGTGAAAGAGTCCCACCCAGAAAATTTAAAGCATAGATGTCCAACACGCGGCCCACGGGCGGGATGTGGCCCGCCAGTACGTAAGTTGCGGCCCACAGACTCTTTTTAAAAAGTTTTTTAATTATCAGGTTTATAAAGTTTTTTTTTTCATTTTGAAATTTATTTGAGAGGAAATTTATATATTTATATAAATTTACAATGTATTTGCTTTTACCTGTTCTTGTTTTAAAATAAATCTTTTTTGATAATAGAAATGTTCTGTAGATTAAAATAGAATTATATTTTATCAAACAATTACATTTGATTTTACTAATATAATAAATTACTTTTTTAAAAAATTCCGAATTGCTTTATGCATACCCTTTACTATGGATGGTACATGATTCTCTGTGTGTGTGTGTGCGACTTTCGTTTCTCCTCTTCCTATTCTGTTTGCCCAAAAAGCAAGAGGCAGTCAGAGATGTTTTTCAAAGTTTAGAAAAAAATATTCAGGACAGTTAAAATAAAGGACAATGTATTACTTCATCATTTGCGAATGACAGCTCAATCAAATTTCACCAATGAATAACGAAATATCAATTCAATAGGAACACAGTAGTTTTCAAGAAAATGGCAACTGTAATATTTTAAACATTATTTGATCGTTGCATTAATATATTATAAAACATTATTATATTATCTATGACTGTATACATGAAAAACAATGAAAACAATAATAATAATTCATTCTGTTTTAAATTTTCACTACAATAAATGTTTTTTTATTGTTTCCAAATCTGATATAAAGGTATATATTTTTATGTGCGGCCCGCGAGATTATAATGTTTTTCCGAAAAGGCCCGAAAGGTCATTTGGGTTGGACACCCCTGGTTTAAAGGGACGGATGGGAAAGTGACTAGGGTCACTAGTGAGACTAGTGACAGACTGGCTAGAAACAAGCGATAAAAAAGGAACTTTGGCTGGACAATTTTTGATAGATCTTGGACATAAAAGATCAGGCGTAAATAACTACGAAGTATCCCATACCTAATGTGTAAAGTTACTTAACCTAAAGATACAATAGCATATTGTAATCTTCTTTGTATGGCTCTTATTTATTATAAGAATGAAAACTTTGTAATATTCTAATCAAATTACAGTGCGATCAAAACACAACCAATGTCTATGCTAACGCTAAAGTGCAGAAATAAGTTAATCTGCAGATTAGCTTGGTAATTTCTCCATTAACTAGGATAATCCCTTATAAAGCGGAAAAATGTTTCACATTTTTCAAATTATCTATATAATCAGCGAATTACCTAAATAATCTGCACATTAACAATCCGGCCCTCGTCAAAAAGATATTTGGTGGAAAAACAGCAATGTTCCTGCACAATGCTGTTTATTTATTTTTTATATCTAAAGAATAAAGTTAATACAATTGAGCAATCAACACATTAGTCGATAGAATCATTAATCAATCAATTAAAAATTCAATCAATAATCAACACAAAGAATCAAACGGTTTAACATTTTATTGCAACCAAGGAAATGAATTTGCAAAACATGTGTGATAAAATTATGCTTACTTATTGTTATAGAAGAACTTTTAACGTTTAGTTTTTTTTTTGTAGAAAATATTGGTCGTCGTAATTAAATTTATAATAAATTAATTCAACGACTCTTTTACCGAATACATTTACTACCTCTGCCACTCTGCTTCTAAATGTTTAGGATAAATTATTTTGGAATGTGAGTCAACATTCAATCAAAATTCCCTAACAAGCTTTATATATATATATATATATATATATATATATATATATATATATATATATATATAACGGGGTATGGGGAAGGTTGAATTCATAAAGCATTGCTAACCCTAAATCACTGGCCAAATTCAGCGACAGCTTTAGAAATCATAACAGGTCTCAAGTTTAGTCCAAAGACTTTTTTGTATCTACATTTGTTGTGTTTGGTGAATTCCAATTTCTTCTTTCTTCAGCACTGTAGGCTCTAGTACTTCTTCACTTTTATTTTATTATACTATATATATATAGTCAATTCCTACTTAAGCAAACAAAGAAAATTTTTATTTTAGTTACTTTTTATTAAAAAATTACGATTAATATAAATATGTATGTACGAATGACATAATCACAATATTAAGTGAAAATTAATTTTTATTAAGTAGGATTAAAGTATCATATTGTCATCCAAAACCATCTTGTATATAAAATTTCTGTTCAACTTGAATGCTTTAAAACGTGAGGGAAAAAAATCCCTTTAATAAGTTTTGACCCAACTCGCTAAAAATGACGCCAACGCGACTGTATCTGCAATCCTTTAAATAATTAGTTTCAGTCAACTAATTTTAATTAATTATAATTAAATTATCGTACTGTCACCCAAAACAATCGCGTAAAGAAAATTGTGAGAAAAAAAAAACCTTTTAAAGTTTTGACACAAATCGCCAAAATGGTCGCAAAGTCGCCTTTTATCTACCAACGGTACTTATAAGTACCACTCACTTTAAATTACACAGAATAGCCATTTTTACGAATACTTTGACGATACTTGGCAGGAATATTCTTTTAAATGTACCTTTCCATGATATATTGCAGCACGGGAATCTATGATGAGTATTTTAGCGGTGCAAGCGAATAGTTTTATAGCAGAGCATGCGTTTTCGGCTGATAACGGTTTCAGCGGATTGCAAAGATTGTCATTTTTGTTCCGAAAAAATAGTTTATGTCAAAAGGTAAGTGTCTAGGTTTTTTTGTATGTTAATGAAGATCTTAGAAAACAATGACTATTTATTTTAAGTGAACAGTGTATGTAATTAATTGTACAGTTGAATATCTTTAATTAAATAATTAGCTCTAACGGGTTAAATTTCCCTAAGTTGAGTATTTTGTTTATACAAATCTCTTAATTTTCAATGGAGTGATTAAAAAAAATTGCATGAAAAAAACTGCAGTAAATCATAATGCGGTAGATAAAGGGTTAAATAGTACTTTATTAACGATTGCAAATTTGAACAAGATATAGGGAGATTGTGAACTAATAGTAGGAATTGAAAAAGGAAGTGAAAGAAAAGAACTTCTGAACTTTTTTAATTATATGGAAATTGCTAATGGGAAGATTACCTATTTTAAGTGCGGATAACTCTTGATTCCGCATATTAATGGAGCAAATAAACTAATCTACAGACTAGCTAGGTAATCTACACATTAGCGGCTTTCGAGTTTTAAAGGTAACTTCTATATTTTCAGGAATAGATATAAATTTTCATTACGAACCGATCTAATTTTTTCTCCTACCGTGATCCGGGAAAAAAATAAAACCGATAATTCCTATCAAAGCGAGTCGACCAATCAAATTCCGGGAATTATCGTTCCAGATGCTTAAATACCGTGCACAAAGAGATGAATGCACCCCAAGAAAATTAGATTCTGCTCGCGACTTTGTTTCAGGACACAAATTCAATATCGATTTTTTCCCCTTGCCTTTTTATCATTTGGAGCAAAAAGAAAAAAAAAAGATCCTTTCTTAACGTCTTCCTTCTTTTGATATTAGGATAGTTTTAAAAATGTCTGCGCTGGGGTGTGGAAGTTACAGAATTTTTAACGATTTTATCTACTACGTAGGGGAGGTTATTACTTATCATTCAACTAACGAAAATTTATAGCTGAAAGCTTTGTTAGATTATGCATTTTATGAAATTGATTTATCCATATTTATCTTCCGTGAATTGATATAAAAATAATTTTTCAGAAACGTCAATCTGAAAGCCAAAATAAAATTCAAAAAACGACTAGATTTCGTAATTGGAATTATTGAATTATAATCAATTTATTTAAGAGGCATTTTTCAAGATTGTTTCCTGTAATCTTTTTTTCTCGTAGAAAGTCGTGTGTATTAGCAAAGGGTAAAAACACTTATTTTTTTTCATTTTTGGTAAAACAGGGTCTGTAGCATGTATACAATATCCAATGCTTACTTCTAAACATGTTTCGGAGTTTAAGTAAATAAATACTTGGAAGAGAAAAAAGAAGAGGGAAAATAAAAATGTATTTTAAAAGTGTAAAAGATTTCATAGGAATAGATGTTAAAGGTAAAAGATAACGAAAGATTTCGAATCATATTTATTGAAAAACTTGTTATATAGCTATGCAAAATAATATAATTTAGTTCCTACTTTCTATTTATAAAGAGATTACGATAGTTTTTTCTGGATGTATATTCATAACGACTAAAATTCTTCACGGATGAAAACTTCTTTGAATGTTTAAATTGATAATCTTATTTAAAGATCTTCTTTTATATATAACTTAACCTTACGCTTGTGTGTGTTAAGTACAATAACATAAATATATTAATGTTCAATTTTAATTTAACAATTATTAAGAAGAAACCAGAAGTTTGAAGGAGATTTTAGGCTCAAAAACTCACACACACACACATATTGCCGTATCCAATAAGGAAAAGGATTCTTTTAACTTTAAATAGGAAATTCTTTCACTTTCCGAAAAATTTAAAAATGGTTTTTACTTGAGTAATCATCTTTAGTACAAGAAATAATAATCGGCTTATTATATACAATTAAAGATTTAAAAACATTTGAAATAAGTTATTTTAGTTTTTAGTATTTTGTGGTAGACTCAGATAAAATAATCTACAATAAATTATTTAGAACTAATTGGATTATTTAAATTACATATTTTAAAATTACGGATTGTAAAAACATTAGAATCACAGTATCTTATTATTATTTTTTTTTGTTATTCAATATTAGAACTAGTCATATTTGCTATCGAAAATTGGTTTGATAATTTAAATGGCCTAAACTGCTATCTAGTTTCAACATTGTTCAATATATAAGGATTATTTACTCAGATAATTTAATTCTTCCGAGAGGTAACTTTCTTAGAAAAAAATACGTCAAAGTACTTGAAGTGGGTTATTTTGCAAAATTTGGTGAAAGTAATGGATTTTTCAATAGATATCGGAAAATAAACTTTAATTCCTTCTGATTCTAATATAATCTAAATTTTTACCTTGAGTAAATTACAAGTACTTTTGCAATCCAAACGACCTTGCTAGTATGTAATACTTAAAGGTACTATTTACATTAAAATGCAATTTCTCAAAACTGTAAATTGCAACAAAAAAAGAAATATTGTGGAAAATAAAACTCTCTCATCTTAAAACTTAGAAATGCTGCATACATATTAATGCTAAGTACTTGAAGGGGGTTATTTTGCAAAATTTGGTGAAAGTAATGGATTTTTCAATAGATATCGGAAAATAAACTTTATATATATAATTCCTTCTGATTCTAATATAATCTAAATTTTTACCTCGAGTAAATTACAAGTACTTTTGCAATCCAAACGACCTTGCTAGTATGTAATACTTAAAGGTACTATTTACATTAAAATGCAATTTCTCAAAACTGTAAATTGCAACAAAAAAGAAATATTGTGGAAAATAAAACTCTCTCATCTTAAAACTTAGAAATGCTGCATACATATTAATGCTATAGAAATAAATATTTTAGAGAGAAATTTTGTCAAAGAAGTTATTCAATACGATTTTGCTTTGAAAATGTATATGAAATTTCATCGTTTGAAACCTTTACCCGGTTTTTATTAGTGATGAATTTACAAAAAAAAAAAAAAAAAAAAAACTACTTAATTTTTTTAAAAATGTTCTTTTTAAACAACAATAATATCATAAATGAACGTAAAATTAATTAATGTATAGTTAAACAATTTTTTTAAAAAAATATTCCTTAAATTTATTCAATTTTCTATTCCTACTATTAGTTCTCTATCTCTCTTTCTGTCTCTCTCTCTCTCTCTTTCTGTCTCTCTCTCTCTCTTTCTCTTTCTGTCTCTCTTTCTCTTTCTGTCTCTCTCTCTCTCTTTCTCTTTCTGTCTCTCTTTCTCTTTCTGTCTCTCTTTCTCTTTCTGTCTCTCTCTCTTTCTGTCTCTTTCTCTCTTTCTGTCTCTCTCTCTCTCTTTCTGTCTCTCTCTCTCTATATATATATATTAGAACGTTGGATCCTTTAATCCAAAGGCGGTGGGTTCGAAGCCCACCTGGGATGGCCTTATTTCTGATAATGTGATTTCTTTTTTACGATACTATTTTATTAGAATAATTAAATATAATGAATGAATAAATAGCAACCAACAAACAAAAAATAGTCCAATACCCTATATAGAAAAAGAAATGGAAAATTGCAAGGAAAATCACTTTCTATTTTGTCACTTAATATTAATATTCTCTCGTATATGTATATAGATTTATATAATAATTGTAACTATTTAATAAAAAAGTAAGTGAAATAAAGGTTTTCTTTGTTGACCTGAGTAGGAAACGACTTAAACTTTTTTATATTACTTGTTAACATTACCTTGATAGAAAAAATTATGTGTGATGTGACCCTCTTAAAATTTCATATATCATTACATTCTTGAAAGCAGCCTCACAAGAAATTTCTTGGATTATAAATAAAACAATTTTTCTATTTTAACCAAAAAGTTCAAAATTTCTACCGCAATGTAAAAGGAAGTACAATGCTACATCTCATTGTCAGAGATATAATACTTTAAATCCAACAACGACATCTAAAGAACAGCAACCATCTTAAACTTGTCTTGATTTACAACTTCTTTCTATGTACCTATACTTCACCCCAAAAGATCCTTCTATTTCCTACACGTCTCCCGTTTTCAGCCATTTACACAGGATGCAGAAAACGAATCTCTGCTGTTATATTTGGAGTGAAAAAAATCCACCATTATCTGTATTCGAAATAGAAGAAATCATTCTCGTTCCTTTGGGTTCTTTGGAGTCAAGATCGAAAATGCATTTTCTCTCACTTTCTTAAAGAATGGTATTTATTTTGAAACTGATTCTCTTGTTCAGGGGAACACTTTGACTATATGTAGAAGTGAGTAAACAAATCAAAAAGGAGAAATGTAAAGGTATTTTTAAAGTTAAGATACATGTAACTGTATATGTAGGTGTAAAATAAAATTACTTTGGGGCTTGCGACCCGGTGTAGAAAAGGAATTTCTTAAACAACTGTATCATTCAGTGGAATGATTAATCCGGGACACTGAGTTACCCCACGCTGAAGAAATTTTTAATTCTTGGGGAGATGTTTATATTTGTTACCTATGACCTGTGACGGATCTATACGCGTTTTTCCAATTAATCATCTTGGGAAATCTTTGGGACTATCAATTCGCGTTATTCAAAACCAACCCTTCGGAAGAAGATAATCGTGATATTTAAATTAACTTACTATAAATAGTTGTGGTTTTCTAGCTTGAGAGAGAGAAGAACAGGAGATATACTCGAGTCAGGTGAGATTGCTGCTGAAGGTATAATATTAGAATTACAGTGATTTGATTCTTATTAGGAGGAAACTTTAAAGTGACGATTGTTCAGTAGGATTGATTTGATATTAGATTAAATCAGATGGTAGATTTGATCCTTTATTAAGGTAAGAATAAAGTTTGCTAGTCTCCTAATCATTAGCGTTTTACCGTCGTTGTTCCATTTTCGTGGTTAGCATTGGGACATTCTCTTACTATTATTAGTTGAAATTGTGTCTGTTTTTGTGTGGTAAATAAATAGATCAATTGGATCAAGTCAGAGTGTTTCTTCCCTACCTCCCACATATCTAGGTTCCCGAGAGAGAGGTGCGAGGCTCTTACAGATCTTGTTAGTATACTACATAACAGTCTTCAAGGGAACTAAAACGTACTTGTCGCATGTCTCCCTCTTTTTTGGGGAGTGTCATATGTTTTTTAGTCTTCAGGTACTTAATGTGACTGAATACACCACAAGACACCTTTTATTCCAAAGTATTTTCTATGAACAGGCTACTTTTTCCTCCATGTAAATGACGTACTGGTTTTGATTGCTTAGTTGTACGACACATTAGGGCTTATAAATACAACTTAATAGATTTTTTTTTAAAAAAAAGAAAGAAAAAATGGCCGCCCGCTATCTCTATGAAGGAGTTGAAACTGATTAACCACGGGAAGAACCTGAGGAAATGATGAGTATTTATCATAATAGCAAAATTTAAGAAAAGTGATAAACCTGAAACGTTTGAGTCGAAAGAAAGATTTTCAACTCCTTCAAAATGCTTAAGAACTCCTTCAAAATGCTTAAGAACTCCATCAAAAAAGAAATGGAGTCACAACTGTTCCACAAGACCCACTGTACTTTGTCAAAAAAGACACACGCAAGAAAAAGTTCAACACGCGGTTGATCATCTAAGGACAATAAAACTACAAAAACTTGCACAAAATAGGACAGTTTCACCTGCAAATATCATTCCTGTAATGTTAGCGAAAAGTGTCTGTAATTTGCGTCCTTAATTAAAGTCACACACATTTGAAACATTTTAGTTCATTTGAAATGGATTTTTTTCTGAAATTATGAAAGAAAAATTGATAAGTCTTTAGAAGTAGGTTAATATACTTTCTCTAAAGTTATTCACTAGAATTACGATTTATAACGTGTATATTTACTATAATTATTAAAAAAAAAGGATTGGGGCGACTCTGTCACCTCACGTAACCACTAACGTTGGTATCGAGTGCACGCCTTTTAATAATAAGTTTAATTATATTTAAAACCAAGCATTGAGCAACTGCATGCCTTAATATAAAAATTATATTTTTATTTGAATTGAAACGATGTAAAAATTCCTGTACGTTAGATGACTAAATTTGTAAAGGGTGTTTTTTTAGAGGTATAGAACTTTAAATTGCAATAAAACAACGATGTATTATTCGATTGACATGAATTTTTTTTTATTCGAAAGATAATCTTGTGGCATTACATTTTAACTATGATTTCTGGCATATGACTGCCACGGCTGGCTCGGATGTAGTCCAATCTGGACGTCCAATTTTCGATGACTTTTTCCAACATTTGTGGCCGTATATCGGCAATAACACGGCGAATGTTGTCTTCCAAATGGTCAAGCGTTTGTGGCTTATCCGCATAGACCAATGACTTTACATAGCTCCACAGAAAATAGTCTAGCGGTGTTACATCACAAGATCTTGGAGGCCAATTCACAGGTCCGAAACGTGAAATTAGACGGTCACCAAACGTATCTTTCAATAAATCGATTGTGGCACGAGCTGTGTGACATGTTGCGCCGTCTTGTTGGTACCACAGCTCCTGGACATCATGAATGTTCAATTCAGGAATGAAAAAGTTAGTAATCATGGCTCTATACCGATCACCGTTGACTGTAACGTTGTGGCCTTCATCGTTTTTGAAGAAGTACGGACCAATGATTCCACCAGCCCATAAAGCGCACCAAACAGTCGGTTTTTTTGGATGTAACGGTGTTTCGACATACACTTGTGGATTAGCTTCACTCCAAATGCGGCAGTTTTGTTTGTTGACGTAGCCATTCAACCAGTATTGTGCTTCATCGCTAAATAAAATTCGCTTATGAAAATCGGGAACAACGGCAATTTTGTTTTGGACCCATTCGACGAATCTGCGCTTTGCTTGATCATATTTAAAATGTGATGCCACATGATTATCTTTTGAATAAAAAAAAATCCATGTCAATCGATTTCATGTTATTTTATTGCAATTTAAAGTTCTATACCTCTAAAAAACACCCTTTATAAGACAGGTCAACAGATTACATTTCAAATACATTTGAAGAACATTACACTATACAAATGGAAAAATGTTGAGAAATTCAAAATTATTTTTACTATTTCTTTATTTGTGCTATGCATCCAGAATAAAATATTTTAATATTTACAATATTTATTCTTAGAAATAGCTTATGGAAAAAAAGTAGTGATTATAATAACTTATTTTTCAGTATTATGATTTGGAACCAAAATCTTTTCCTACCAGGTTTTAAATTCATGGAAGAAACACTTTTTAAATTGAAAACAATAAATAAATTTTAAATAAAAATTATAAATTATTCTTTTTTGTAGAAAATTTACTCCGGAAGAACTCCCAAATAATAATAAAAAAACATGCAAAAGGTAAACTAAAATGGGTCAATTATTTTTATCATGAAATTGTATTTCTTTGTTTTTATGTCTTCCCATTTAACAAAATTCACAAGATTTATTTACTATTTAGGAAAGAGATACGTTTTTCACTATATATATAAAAGAAAAACTATCTGCGTTAAGTTATATTCCCCTATAAGCATCTACTTTCAATAAAACGTAAACTTTCTAAATATGATACATTTCCAGTTTGGAGAAAGAAAAAAAAAGATTTTTCTTCTTTCACGACACAGAATATTGGTTTTATGGTGTATCATTTTCCTTAAAAAAATTTTTGCTTTATAATATGATATTTCACTTATGCATTTCTCTTTCCTTAGAAGCTTTTTTGATAAAAGTTAGAATTTGTTTCATAGTATTCATAAAATAAAAATAGACGCATTTTTATTTCTGTTTTAGTTATTTTTACATTGTTGATATACTCTAACACAAAATTCCTCATATTCTTTAATTTGTGTTTATAAATATGCAGAATTTCACCAATATTTATAAATTTTTATGGATATAATTCTAGTACACACAAAAGGTTAAAGTACCAAAATTTCAATACGGATGCTCTGACAGCTGTAATCCTAGTAAGCTAAATATTAATTTGAGGGATTATAGCCAATTTTTTGAATAGCCAAAATTTTTCTTTTTGAATATAGTTTTAAAGGTAAATTCAAAAAATATAATGGATAGATCATATGAATCCGTTATTAATGATCGAATAAAAGCATATACGTAAAACGCAAGAAGCACAGTTCAAATGACAGAACAATAAATAAGTTATAGCGAGATTCCGTGATCTATCAACAAATTCAAAGATGTGTGCTGGGAGGGAAAAAATTATTATAGCCATATATTTTTTTTTACATTTAAAAAGCATGTTTTTAACAATGCTAAATTGTTATTTAACCAAACCACAATTAATTCATAATAATAAGGACATTTAATAATATTCTATTGTTGTCTCTTATCACAACTAATCCACACTAACATCAGATCAAGGCTCACGAAATTCATAGCGGCAATTGCTAGATTTATGCATGTCTTTAGCCGTAGCTTTGGGTACCATACATGTGACAGTGCGATTTGGCTTGGTTTCACCCGAAGTTTGAGGGAGGGGTGGTCAGGGACCTCTCTTCCCCTCCCTCCAACCTCACGAGATGACTTGAAGTTCGACGCCCATTTAGAGAACCCCCGTGCTGCAAAGGCACTATACATTTACAAACATCCATGCCATCTCCGGAATTCAAATCCACGCTAAATCATAGCAGTCAGCCCCACTAACCACTATACCATATGGACGGCAAGAAAATTATGAATAAATTAATATTTTTTTCTATGAAATAGAAGGTATCAGAAGAGGTTCTTAGAAGGAGGTTTTACAAATAAATAGAAATTTCAGAAAACTTTGGAAAACTAATAGTTTTATATTTTGTTAAGAAGCACCCTTCTTCACAATTAGTTGATATATTTAAATATTTTTTACAAAGATAAATTTTATGAAACTAAATGGGTTTATTTTCAGAACAGTACTTTTATATTATTACAATCTTTTATTTCATCACATCTTTCTGTAGCCTCATATTTATTGCATGAATACAAATTTTAGTTTTGATTTTGTAATTAGACACATGTATACTGCTATTCCAGTGTAGTTCTTTTATAAAATTGAAACTAATATAATCTATCTTATCATTAATTTTAATGCACATTAAATAATCCTTTCTATTGAAGTTTAATATTTAGAATTTTTGCTTTATTAGAAATATTATCTGTCAGAAACAAAATAAGGTGATATGGATAAAAATTTATATTAGGTTTGGATTCCTTCTTTTTACCAAAACAGATAATAAAATCTACATATTAATAAGTAAATATGAAGTATTGTTTTTATTGCTATGTTTACAAAAATGTAAATAGATATTTGCTAAGCAAGTACTTGCTGGCTAACCTTGTGGTAAATATTTAACTTGTTTAAAATTGGTTTTTTATTGAAGTATTTTTAATTCTCTTTTATAACTTATTTTAAAAAAACTAGTTAAATTTATCATAAATTATTACATTATTAAAAATTCATGATCAAACTTTTTTCGTAGTATTTTATTGGTATCATTAAAGTCAATGAATTTGAAAATATTTCTAAAACCAAAGCTATAATTAGAATACTTTTTTGATCTCTTATTTTCAAAATAGCAATTGAAATCATAACCAACTGATAAAAAAGGATCTAATAAAATCTCCTTACTATTTTCCTCTTAGTTTCTACCCCTTAAATTGAAAACGAAATTCTCCATTCTAAATTATGACGAACACACGCTGAAAAAAATTTAACTCTCAAAAAAAAACATTTCAAAACAGAGCTCGAGGAACAGTGGAAAGCAATATAAGGATAGAAAAATAAATGTAACAGCCAGGAAAGAGAGGAATTTTCTTCTTCAATTAAAAAATCATAAAACAACAAACAAACGAAACACTAAAAGTATAATTAACAGACAAATTAAAATTGAAGAAAAATACATGAAATAGAATCCCACTTTTATTTTATCCTCAAATTAAAAAACTCACAAATTGAAGAGTAAGGCAGGGAAAGTAGCAGAATGTGAGAAAGCGACCATATTAAAAGGTTTGAGGATCGAGTCTATTCACCAAATAAGACACTTAACGGAATATTTGTCACACTTCATGAACTTCACGACTGAGACACTTCATGAATATCTGTCATTATATAACGGAGAGAAAATAAAGCTTTATTCTGAGATGCCGCAATTGAATAATCTCTATATTTTCCAATATCTTATTTACCTATGCATAAGATAAGAAAAAGAGAAAAGAGTAGAGAAAAAATCAGGATGAGGTGGAATATTGGAAATATTTAAAACCATCTTTTACTACTGAAAATAAAAAAAAATAGTCTTGTAGAAGAAAAATATTTTTTATTTTTAATCTTTCGAAAAATATGCAGTTTTAAAGTACTTATTATCCACGTTAGAAATTTTCTAATGTTGTTTAATTATTAATACAAGAATCTCTACTTTTTACTATCCAAATAAAAAATTCAGTTTCCTTCATTATTTTGAATGTTTCATGTGTATTTATTGTGGTTTCACTAATTAAAATAGACATTCATGTATTTTTTTTCTGATATTAAATGTCGCCTAAAGATGTAACATTAGATCTTACAGTAATCTGAAGATTTTGAAAATAAAATTAATTAATTTTCACATTTATATGTATTGGTTTAAAATTACAAAAGGTCATTTTTGCTCAGATAAAATTCCTTTTCTTACATTGGTCAACAATTAAATAGATTTGTGAAATATATTTTTTGTTTCTGGTTTAAAATGTAGTTAGATATAGAATATTTCGATCATTTGCTTAATGATAAACTTTAAAGTTTTAATTTTAACTAACATTTCTGTATTGGTCTAAATTTTTGAAGCCCTTAAAGTTTTTAAACTGCAGTTTAAAAATTTAAAATTTTTTAAAGACCTATAAATGAGATCAACAACTCAGATTCATTCAAAAAATACCTAACATAAAAATTTTCCTCATATAAGACTAATCGTAATTTTTCTTTAAAAAAAATTAGCTGCTTTCTCATTAACTGTGGTGTTAAAGATCAAAATAGTCTTAGAAAATGCACAAGGCATTACCTACAATTTTTCAATATAGATTTTTATTTATATATCGATATCATGGAAAGGAATATAATTCCTGAAATAATCAAATACTGATGTAATCAAAGCCTGCATCTGAAAATTTCCTTATAATTAAAATATAAAAGTGTACACAGAAAAAATATAATAAATATTTTTATTCCGAAAATTAAAATAAGAATTTTATCTGTAGTTTAATCGTATCGATAACTGTTAAAACCGATTTTAAATCCTGTGTTATTTAAACCCCATTATAATTATTGTAAATAAGTAAAGTGTGCAATGCTATATTCAATTCGTAAAAATATCATTTAAAGCCAATTTTAAAAGAAAAATTACTCCGGAAAAAGTGTATTTTATGGCATGGTTTAAAAAGCAGCAAAAGAGTCTAGTAGAAATAAAATAAATAAAAATTTCTCATTGCTAAAAGGAACTGGAAGGAAAAATAGAGCTTGATGTTTTAAATGTTCTTTTAAAAATCGGAATAAATATATAAAAAAATAATATGCCGAGTTGGAATATATATATAGATGCATTTGAAAATCAGAGAAAAAATCAGCTCAACTCTTTTTTTCTATCATTGAAGTATAAAAACCAATACATAAGACGAGAAGAAGCATCGGAGCGTAAAAAGTGACCATTAGAAAAAGGGGTAAAATGTGTCTACTACAAAAAACGCCCCCTTTGATCTGTCTGTTCATCCAAAGACAGGAAAAAGTAAATTCTCCTACAAGACATCACGGTCGAATGCTTTTTATGCTTAAAATCTATCAATTCTCTTTTTACATGAGATATTAAAGCTAGTAATTTATAACAGAAAATGACTGGAACAGAATCCTATCTGCATTTAAAGAGGCAGTCGCAGCGTCATTTTTATTGATGATGAAATTTTTAAAAAACATGCCAGGAGATGAAAAATAGAGTTAGAAGAGGGAAAGAAAATAACTCAATTCCGAAATATTATATGCAGGGTGATTATAATTAAAGTTCCAGTTTCAAAATGGTATAAAATAAGAACCACTGGTCAGAATGACTTGAAATTTTAATTGAATAATTATGAGAAGTAGGGTATGTATAAGAAAAAGTTCCAATGTGTGTCAATAGATGGCGCTGTAAGAGGCATGACGTTAGGCGTTTCATCTGCAAGTGACATTTGGAATCTAATTTAAACGTATTAGGCATGAGTTGCACATTAAACCAACCATACTGCTCAATGTGCATGACTGCTTCGGTGTTTTGACGTAAAAAATGACTTCTGAGTCATTAAAAAGTTGTTGCACTGTAAAGGCCTTATCACAAACGCATTTTCGAACAACCATTTCGCCCAATTTTTTCAAGCAGCTGAGGGTGAAGGGTTGCCCTAAACAAAACGATATGCTCTAGCGCTCTATCTCCACATTGAAAAATTTACTCGCCGATTTTTCTTCTTCGAAAAAACGACCATCCAATATTATTTCTTTTATAGCTCTCTCTAAGTGGGTTTTTTAGGATTCCATAGGTATGGACATTTTTCAACTTCGTCTATCAAAGCGCTCTTCATCATTTCGTTCCATTTTAATATGTACTTTTCTGATACTGCGCTTGACGAAACTGAGGCTCCCATGTAGGAGACGAAGAACCCTATTGGCTGAAATTTAGAGCAATTTTGATTTCGAAAATTTTTTTCAGCTCACTAGCAATAAGTTGTTCGAAGTCGTTGCGATGGCAACTGAGTAGAAATTGCTCGAAATGGTTGGCTGAAAGAAAAATTGCTCCAAATACAAGTGCGTGTGATAAGGCTTTTAGAGAAAAGCCTATCCACCATGGCAAAGTCGTACCACATTGGGTGGGAAGAATTTATTTTTAAATGTCTTTGAGCCAAAAAACCGCATAGAAGACAACGATGGAAACGCATTGTATTTTTTCTTGTGTCATACAGTTTCCCACTTCCCCAATGATACTTCGATTGTTTAAGGATTTTAAATTAGTATTTGTCAGCATTGCTATAATTTTTCGCAAAAAGATAATTTTTTTCAGTTAATTTTAAAAAGTTTATTCTTTAATATTCTGTTTATTTATAAGGAATAAGTAAATTCCTATTATTTTGTCATTCAGATTTCTTTTATGACTTTTTTATGCATATACATATTATTTTCAGATAGTCTATATCCATATTCATGGCTAAAAGTGATCTAAAATGTTTTAAGTAAAAAAACTATATAAATAAGCAAGAAAAAAATATTTGAAAGAAAGAATGAATGGAAAAAAAACAAAGCAAACAAGTGAAAAATAAGAAATGAAGTTTGAAAACAGAAAGAAATGGAAAATGGAACAACAAAGAGAAAAAGTTCAATATATATTTGACTTTTGCTATTTTCTAGGGAATAAAAAAGGAACAACGCGGTACTCAAAAAGAATAACTAGAAAATTGAAAAAGGGAAATGAATGGAACGCTCATCTCTTCCATTTAGCTGGGATAAAAAGAGGTGACATAGCAGAGTTTGAGAAAGTGACCACTAAAAGACATTTAAATTATGACCAGTCCCATGGGACAAAAGTCATTTTTCATAATGTCTGTCCTTTCATGATGAATTATGGGCGTTTTTCACTAAAATCATATAATTGAATAGTGGGCATGATTCACGGATTTCTGACTTTTTTTTTCCGCAAGGAAGAAAGAGTCTAAAGCAGTGGTCTTCAAACTGTGTTTCATAGAGACCAGGATTCCATGAGTCATAATAAAAATTCAAAAAGAAAATTACTCTAAAGGGATTTATATTCTCTATGAAGTTAGTATATCTGTCGCAGGAAAATGATGGAATTAAGACTTACATCGAAACACTAAGAGATATGATCAATTCACGCAAGATGTTAAAATAACGTCTCTTTGAGGTTATTTCCCTTATGCAAGTAAGTGATTTGATCAAATCCCCGAACTGTTTTAGTGAAATGATGAAATGAACAAGTCAGCCATTTTTTTAAAGATATGGGGTTGATATTTAGGGGATCGAAAGTACTACCTGTATGGTTAGGAAGTACAAGGACTCGACCCCTCAGGTGTCTCCCCCTCCCTATCCCTCAAGGTATCCGACTACGTTCGGAACCGTGATTTTAAAAAAGCGCATAAATGGATAATTTTCATGATATTTAGTGTCACTCACATTAGAATACATGCATAAAATTGTTTTAAGGACATTTTGACAAAAACAATTCATTTAAAAATAATATTTTGGCAAAAAATTAACTTAGAATAATCTTTTTTCCAAATGTTCTCCTTTTGTGAAAGATGCTTCTATTATAATAATATTTTGCCTGTATATAGCTCAGACCTCTCTACAGAGACTCAACTAGAATTTTTGAAATATTCACATTATTTTCAGAGTTACCACCAATTGAAATAATTATTGGCGTTTTTTTCTTAAAATTGCTCCCCTCTGTTGTAAAATATGAATAAACCCATTTCTAAGTTATGCATTTCATTTTGAGATTTTGCTCTCTTATTTGAATCAAACACGTAAAGTCGTCCTTAAATCCTCGTGCTCGGTTGTTTTTACCCCTTTTTGCTCTGACTCAAACTTTCTCCGTTCAAACATTTACGTAATTCACTCTCTTAATAAAAATAATTAAAAATAATTAAAAAAAATTATTTTTGATAATGTAGAGTTTGCAATACCAGAATCTTTACAAATTTCTGTTTTTGATCAACAGCCTTAAGGATCTCCATTATCATTCAATGCGAAATAGCAATTTATTTCCTCTTTGAACTGTTTGCTATTGTGCTCGTAAAAAAATTCTTCTAAAATAGATAAAGCGGTGGTGCTTTCCGTATTTTGTTAATTTCCAGAGGTGAAATCTTTTCGTGTTAAGCGATTTTAATTTTTTGTTAAGGAAAAAATGCATGAAAACACACAGTTGTTTGTGGGAACCGTTGTATAATTTCGTGTTTTCCGATATTTCATCTTAAGCCTTTTCGTGTTAAATATATTTCGATGTTATTGAAATTTTTATTAATTCCCAAAATAAATATCCAATCAGCACAGTTTAGAGCAAGCATAAGCAATTAATATAAAGGCAATTAACACTTTTAATCCTAATTCATCATTTCTAGAAAAAAAAACTATGGAACAGACAGATACGTACCAAAAACTCAACTATAGTTAACAGAAAAAAACAGCAAAAAAAAACATTTAAAAGATTTTTTTTAAAGAAACAGAAATACTGAGATCTAAAAACAGAAGCAAACGGAGAACATATCCATCGAACTTTCCTATTTTTTTCTGGCGAAATGTCAAAAAATAATGCGGTACGAAAATCGAAAATTGAAAGTTGAAAATCTAAGAATAAGAAAAAAAAGTTGAAGCGTTAAAACTTTTTTTTTCAGTCTGTAATGTACGAAGTCTCACTGAAAGGGAGATGAGGGTAGGGGGTTGGTAGAGGAAAAGGCAAAAGAGCGTGAGAAAGTGACCATTAGAAGGTGGGTAGATCGGGACCACTTACAAAAGAAAAGACTCTCTTCGAAATGTCTGTCCGTTGCATGACGGGAAGAAGTGGGTTCTTCTACAAGACATCACGGTTGAATGCTTGTTATGCTTCACAATCTGTCAGCTTTGCTTTTATGGAGAAGAGAAAGTGAAAAATATAAAGCAGGAAACGTACAAGAGATAGTGATATTCCCTGAATTTAAAGAGGTTGAAAGGGATCCTTTTATTTTTCATCGGTGATATAAAAGAGAAGCAAGACGATGAAAAAGAAAAGGGTTACATTTTTTTCTATGTTTTATGAGTTTTGAAAAAATATTAGCTTTTCAGCAGACATTAAGGTGACTGCCTACCTTCGGAACCAATTTTTTTTTTATAAAAACAAATTTTTGAAACAAATTGAGTGTTTTTAGGAAGACAAATAAAAAAAATATGTAAAAGTTTTTAAATAAATATTGTACTTTTAGAAAAATTGGTTGTTTTCAAGGAAATTTTACCAAATTTTTACTAAAACGGGTAACACTGTATAAACATTTCTGATACAATTATCATAATTTTCTTTATACTTTACATACATATTACGGTGCTCTTCAAAATGAATCAAAATCTAAGAGAAATATTAAAGTACAACAAAAAATTACCGACAATTATACATAATAATATGAAAATTTTGATATTTTTAAAGTTTTTTCTTTATAAAAACTACCCTAAATGAAAAAATATTTAACCTACAACAAAGCTTATGGTCCACTTTATGAAAAATAGTATAATGGACATTTCCACAAAGTTTCAAAACGTTATCTGGTTTGTTTCTTAAGATATCATGTATCTGGTAAAGCGTTTCTTTCGAAAACATAATTTGGAGAAAAACTCATTTTAAGTTTTAACTTACTGCCCTTTTGCATAGAGTGATGTTTTTTTAAAATCACTATAATTTTATTTCTGTTTCGCGTAAAGGAAAAAGAAAAACCGTTTTCGAAAGAAAAATGTTCAAACTGTACGATTTTGCATTAAAAAAATGCCTTTTATAGACGAAAAACGACATTTTCAAGGGAGGCAGTAATCTTAATATTTATGATAATTTGAAATACATATCTGAAATGATCGGCCAAGTGGAATGATGTATTGTAGAGATCTTTAGTTAATTTACAATGATCCATGGGCCACGTGAACAAATTCACAGTGATCCGCGGGCCACTCAACTGTCAAAAAAGTATTGTAGTCAGGAAATTTGTATTAAAAAAAGTGATTTTTGTTTTACAACTGATTCTAAGGGAAGAGACGGTGTTTATATATTTGTGTATAAATACATATATGCATCAGTTTCAAGAAAGTTAAATTAAAATACTTTGCAAATATATTAAATATAAGAGTCTACTTTTTTTCGGTAGATTTCTGAAACTTTATGCATGTGGTTAGATATTATTTATATTTAAAATTATTTAAAAAACAATGAAATTTTTGAAAAAATTCGTAATTTTCAGAATATTTTATTTTATCTTAAATGGATATCAAACAAATCAGTGAAAAGCTTTAAAAATCAAGAATAACAGAAAAAATGCATTTTTTAGAACAAAAAGCAAACAATGAATGTTTTTGGAACTGTCTCAAATTCAAATGAGGGCCACTAAAATGCCATCAGCTGACCGTTCATTGCAGTCTAGGATATTTATATCAATCGGCAACCCGCTTGACTTCCTTTTACCGAGGCTATGATTGGTGAAAAGTTATCGTTCAAAAGTTTCTGATGTTATCTTACTTTTTAAAATTTGCAAGATGTTAACTTTCAAAAACCGATTACGATTAAATCCCGGTTATGCAGGTAAGCTAATTAAATATTTAAGATTGAGTCCTAAAGGAGAGGACCATCAAAAATTAAAAAGTTATTCAAGATGAAATTAAAGGAATTATTACATATATATATATATATATATATATATATATATATATATATATATATATATATATCACCAAAAAGCGAAGGACCATCAAGAAGTAATCTGAATGGAACGGAAAACTGGTAGATTTGATGAACTTGTATTGAAAAATAAAAAAGCCTGTACTCGTAGCATTATAGTAATTGAATGTTATTTCTTCTTGACCCTTATGGAACTACTTTGTCATGGTTCATTCATTCCTACATACATAGTTAACGTTAGCATCACACCGATCTAAATTTAAAGTGGTCTACAATTTTACCACTCTACTTTTTTTAGTCTAATTGCGCATTTTCTTAAATGGTGGCATCTGCTCATAGTGTTTAAAAATATATTTGCGAGAAATTGTTTTAAGTTCACGCTGGTCCAAGGAAGCACATTTGCATGAAAACTGCGCCGGAGTATTAGCAAGTTATCTGCTTCTTATAAAATCCGGATGCTCCGTTCCAATGCTCTGAATCTCCAGCGAGTCATTGGCCTATTGAAAGTTATGTACATAAGTAATTTAATTCCATCCACAGATTTCTTAGTGAGTAAATTGATGGTGTTACAGAATATGTATTGAAAGAGTGAGGGAGAAAGTGAGACAAAGAGAGAGAGTGTGAGAGAGATAGAGTATAAAATATTTCATCTGCTTAAGGCATGTTGGAAAGCTAAAATCATATTTTTTTGACAATTTGAGGTTTTTACATTTTCAAATTGTATAGATTTTAACTTTTAAAAAAATACCTTTCATTAACCTCTAGGGTAATTAGAAGCGCTTAAAACCTATTTTTAAATAATCGTTGAAACTGGGCCACGCCCATTTGAATGGCGAAAAATGTAAGCAAAGTTCTTCGTTTTTGCTTAAAAGTTGAACGTATGATATAAACCAAAACATGTATCTTTTATTATATAAATTGAGCCTTTTATTCTTTTATTTCTTAGTCGATTAGAAGTCTCACTGTATGCATTAAAATCAATTTGTCTCAAAATGTAAATTTTGATGTTCGACGTAACTTTTCTGAGAAACTACTTTTCACAGGTATATAAATTTTTTATGATATATTTATAATGATGGCTAATATATACTGAAATGAGCGTTTAGTAAAAAAAAAATCAAAAGTTTATTTTTTGCAAATTCCTTATTGAAAAACGGGTCAAATTTCGCAAAGTTTGATAAAATATTTCATAGATTATGAAAAAATTCAAAATTAGCTAAAAGCTCATTTCAGTATAATGAGAAAGGTATACTTTAATTATATGAAAAATTTCAAGTATATACATTTAACAGATTTTGAGAAAAGGTAAATCGAAAACAGCAAATTTAACATTGTCAGTATTGAGAGAGAGAGAGGTTTCCAACTCCTCTTAATCAATGCTATCTCTTGAACAGTTGGATTAAAACATTTTTCGTGGTGTATTAATAATAATGAATTTACCTCTTTCTTATTATTAATTTTAACGTTTTCGACTCTGTTAAAATTCTATCCCTGATTTCTTTGTTAATCAGTCGACGAAATTTCTCATTCTCATTTTTTGTTTTTTTGAATTCCTACTATTAGCTCACTCTCTCTCAATGTTTATATACATATATCTTGTGTAATTTTTCAATCGTTAATAAAATACTTTCTATTCATCCATTCAAAGTAAGAATTGAATTAAAAATTTCTTTTTATATTATTTTGCTTTTTCAATTCCTACTCTATCTATTAGCTCACAATCTCTATATATTTATTTATTATCTCTATATATTTATTATTTATCTTGGTGGAGTTGTGACGAATCTATACGGAACTTTATCACTAACCTTCTGAGACGTCGTTTTTAGGGAAATTTAATTCCCTACCTATTTCCAATCAACTCCAAAAAGCGGACAGGATTCCTTGTTATGTAGATTAGATTCAGTATTTAAGTCGAACGAAATAGTAAAGATAGAGCAGTATTTATATTAATTCTAACCAATTAATAAAAAGTAGCTAAAATAAAATTTTTCTTTGTTGATCTAAGTAGGAATTGACTTAAATTTTTTTTATATATTACTTGTTTTTAATTAATTTTCCTTAAGGTAGCATACTTCCAATATAGTTCATAAGTAAAGATAACAAATGAACTAAGACAATTAAATTCCTGAAAGGCATTTTATACTTCACACTCCGGTCTATGAGTTCTAAATTATTTTCCAAATGCTATTTGAGCTAATTTGCGCCACGATAAAAATATTGCTATCAGAAAAAAAACCAAACTCCACTTTAATGTAAACATTAACCATACCCGTATTTATCTAAGAACCAATAAGAGAACAAAATACAGTCTGAAAACAGTTAAATTCAATATTTCTTTTGAAAAACAACAAAAACTATCCTTCATTTGTCTCCATCTTGACACAACTAGAAACTTGGGCAAGAATTCAAAGAGAACTAACTTCGTAGAAGCTGTCAAGGAAAAACCTTTTCGCCAGAACTGAGGCACCCGCATGAAAAATAACAAGTAAAAGAAAAGTGATAAGAGTAAAAACTAACTCTCGATAAAAACACGTGTGTTTACAGCAGATTACAGGAATGTAAAAGTTTTCTTCAAGAAATACCGGTAAATTTTGCAAGCATTTAGAAGCCTGTTTCTGTTGTAGAATAATTTTAGGTCCAAACCTTTTCCAAGAAAGCTATTTCTTTTGCAGTGGTTATTTTCGTTCTGAGAAATATTACGTAGCATTATCGTGTTCTAATAATTTTCTGCTGCACGAACTCATACTTCAAGACCAAAAAAAATATTTTTATTATCCTTTAACTCTTAATAAATTGAAAAAATTAATATGAGTATAGAGTTACAGATATTATTAATAATATTATGAAAATAAAAGGTCTGTTTTTCTTATGTTAACAAAACTTTCAGCTTATAAAAGTTAAATAAATAGCTTAGACTACGATGTTTGTTTAAAAAAAAGCTTCATTTGAGGAAGAAGTGTATATAATAAAAATAAATGCTAAATATGACTGATTAGATATGGAACGACTATATTTAAAAAGCGTATAAATGAATATTTTTTTATATTGATTGTCAGTTGAATTACAATGCACTCATTAACAAAAAAATTAGCGCACCAAGAAATAATTGCGGAATCGTGATGCAGCTTGGCATGAAGGAACATGTCGGGCAGATATGCAAATGATTAGAAATGCAGCGTGATTGCGCATTACGTATAGCCGGATGAGGGCGTATAACGTCGTCCTCCGTGGAAAATAAAACAGGTAACTAAAGCTTGTTTGACTGTGCGGAATCGTTTACAAAGAAAGAGCTGAGGTAGACATGCCATAACGCCGTTTCAGAAGACAATATGAGCAGCTGTCGCAGTTTGAGAGGGGGAGAATCGTCGGCATGATGGAAGCTGGGTGGTCAGCTAGGGGAGTAGCTCGTCAATTGGGCCGCTTTGATTGCGTTGTGAGGAGGTGTTGGGACCAGTGGATCCGAGAGATGTAATTTAAACGAAGACCAGCCCCTCGACAGACCAGTCGTCGAGAAGACCGCCATATCGTAAGAAATGCACGCGTATAACCAACTGCTCCATTAACTTCCATCCAGGCACAGGTAGCACCTTCATTAGGGGTCCCTGTGTCTTCTCGAACCATACGAAGGTGCCTGGCTGAAGGACATTTGGAATCGCGCTACCCATTACGTGTGCTGCCCTTGACGCCCACCCATTGACGCCTCCGTTTGGAGTGGTGCCGAGCACGGGTAAACTGGACTACGGAGCGAAATGGAACCAGGTTGTCTTTAGCGACGAATCTAGATTCAATCTCAGCACTGATGACAATCCTGTTCGTGTGTGGAGACCCCGTGGTGAACGCCTCAATCCTGCCTTTGCTTTACAGCGACACCCCACTCCCACAGCTGGTGTGATGGAATGGAATGCCATTGTCTACAATACACGGTCACCCCTAGTATTGATCCGTGTTACCATGACACCCCAGTGGTATGTCCATGACATCGTGCAACCACAATTGTTGCCACTCATGCAATGGCTCCCAGGAGCCATTTTTCAACAAGACAATGCTCGGCCTCACACAGCAAGGGTGTCACAAGACTGTCTCCGCACTGTTACTACCTTTCCTTGGCCTGCCCGATGCCCAGATTTGTCTCCAATCGAGTATATCTGGGATCATTTGGGTCGGCGAGTTGGGCATCCCACGAGTTTGAATGAACTAGAGGCAAGGTTACAGCAAATATGGAACGAAATGTCTCAAGACATCATAAAGAACTTGTATGCCTCAATGCCCGATCGTATTGCACCGAGCATTTGCGTTAGAAGGGCTTCAACAGGGTTTTAAATCCTTCGTTTATTTGCCTTTTTCTTTGATTTTCTAATCATATCAAAATAGTCATTACGCATGTGAAATTTCGTTTCATTTTGACGACATCTTCTTCGCGCGCTAATTTTTTGTCCACGAGTGTATAAATTTAAATTGTTTTAAAAATACTATACTATAAAAATTATTTAAATACAATTTTTCAACGAAAAAGGGATAAATAATGACATATTTTCAAAACATTCTTTTATTATGAAAAGTACCATTACAGAGGGAGACAATCAGAATCAATACAACAAAAATATGCAAGCTCCAACCTGTTTGCTACAGGACTCTATACGATAGTGAGTGTTTGAATTGTCGAGAGTTTCATAAAATTAAATTCGAATTATCGTGTTGTATTCTGGCCGGCCACAAATTTTCCTTCGAAATATTGAGGGTACAAAAACGAATTGTTTTAGTTCGAAATATCAGAAGTTTTTCTAGGGGCTGTGTGAGCTTATACTTCGAATTAGCGAGAGGTTAGTATTATCGAAGGTTTGAATTAGTGAGAGTCGACTGTGTAATAATATTTTTGCTATATATCGGTAGGACGTCTCAACAAAGCCTGAACAAATATTTTTGAAAAAAAATGATTTCTGAATTACGATCAATTAAAATAATAAAGGGTGTTTTTTGTTAAAATCTATCTTCTTTCTTATATTTAAATTTGAATAAATGTACTTCTAATTTATATAGTTCAAAATTCCTAGTTCAGGCTTTGTACACCTGTGTTAACTATATATATATAGGCAAGCTATTATTAATTTTGTCATGTTTTAATTTTTTTTGCCAGAAAATGGCATTTAAATATTTTTTGAGCTTATATTTTTAAAACAATTTAAAATGCATATTCCAATTAAAGTGACACTAAATATCAATAAAATTATACATTTATACGCTTTTGTTCATAGTTCCAAATGCAGTCAGTCGCCTTAAATTTTCTTAAAATCAGAATACAAACTTAAAAAAGTATAAAGTTGTCTCCTATTTTACATTAAAGAAAATAGAACACAAAATAATATTAGAAATATTAAATCACATACTAGTATCAATAAAGAGTTCATAAAAATCAATAAAGAAAAAATGAATTCATTTTTTATTTTACGCTCTCTCTCTCTCTATATATATATATAACATTTTTATAAAAAAAATCACTTTTTTTACCTCTTCCAAAAATATTATTTAGCCATTTAGAATATATATCTTTTTTTTTACTTCAAGATTATCTAAGAAATTGTGATTTTATTCGATGATTGATATTGCACTACATTATTAGAAAATGTAACAATAAATTTTTAAATTTTTTCTCCTGCTCGAATCGTTATAAGCATCCTCGGCTTTAATAAATATTTTTTCTAAAAACACTTCTGCATTCCATTTTCTCGAGAAACTTATGATTTCATTAAATTCACAAACCCTACCATTCAAAAACGTTTCTACTTTCTGACAATATCAGAAATTCTAGAATAAAATATAAATGAAAAGAGTAAGATTCAAAGACTGACAATTCCTAGCAGTTTCTTTCTATCTTATCTGCTCTGAAACTACGTCTTTTCAGCTTTGTCATCTGTATATGAAATTCCATTTTTGAAATCTGAATATAGAAGATAAAAAACTAAATAAATAAAAACGACACATACACATTTTTTTCCCTTCATTCTTGAGATTCGTCAATCATTTCCTTTTTCCGGTTCAATTTTTTTCTATTTTGTTTACGAAAAAGGAATATGAGACCTTGACGCTTACTGTTTATTTGAATATTTTTTTATCTCTCTCGTGCGTCCCTCTAGAATTACCTATTTAATATTTAGGAGATTTCGTTAAAATTTCTCGTTTACTTCTTTTTTCATGTAACTTCGCAATGAATTTCATGGAAAAACTTTTGCAATTTCTTTTTTAATTTAGTTCGTAATAGAAATATTTTTTATAATAAAAACCCATTAAAAATACTTTGGAAATTTTTGATTTTAAAAGGGAGAAATATTTATCTGTTCTTTTGTTGAATGAAAAGCAAAAACAGATTAGTACCAGCGAATTTATCTTCTAATAGAAAAGAGGACGTTCCATTACTTCCACATCTCTTTTTATTTTGTGAGTTAGCAGAAATTTTAATTCTATTCTTAATCCTATGTTTAACAATAAAACTTTATTTTTCTATTAACCAAACACGAATATTTTTGAAAAGTATAACTTTCAAATCTTTTCAATTTCTATTTAACTTTTTTTAAAAAAAATGTTCAGTTTTAAAAACATCTGTTCTAAAATGTTAAGAGATTCATGAGAACATTTTTAAAATTAAAAAAGAGGTCTGATTTTAAATGAAAGAGTTTTTCTTACATGAAATGCTATATATAAGCATGTCCAAATATTATTTTTTCAAAAAAAAGTTTTGAAAAAAAACACGGTATATTTTTTTTCAAGCGCAGTAATCATATTACACAATACATTGAATAATTAAAAACAAGTAATATATAAAAAAAATCTAAGTTAATTCGTACTTTGAATGGATGAATAAAAGCGATATATATATATATATATATATATATATATATATATATATATATATATATATATATATATATATATATATATATATATATATATATATATATATATATATATATATATATATATATATATATATATATATATATATATATATATATATATATATATAGGGAGAGAGTGAACTAATAGCAGGAATTGAAAAAAGAGCACGATTTGTCTACATTGTTGTAAAAATGTACAAATGGTTTGGCTAGTTTGGCTGAAAAACCGGTTTTCGACGCCAACCTTTGTCATTTTTTTTAACAGTTACATTGTTAAAACAATGGAGAGGAATTTAAGTTGGCGTCGAAAACCGGTAATTAATTTAATTTAATTAATGAATTAAGACTTAAAAAAACTGTATTAACATCAAGTGTCATCGACTGCGAGTTTAAAACAATTTATTTGAACTTGATTGGATGAATAAAAAGTATTTTATCAACGACTGAAAAAATTTGAACAAGATTTATATAAAAATAAATAAATATATGCATATAAGAGAGTGAGTTAATAGTAGGAATTGAAAAACATACAGGACTTTTAATTTTCTGTGTCACAAGCATTATAATAATCATTGGATATGCAGACAACAATATTTATCAATGTAGTGCTCTATTTAAGTAAACAAAGGTTAAAACATTTTCTAATACAGAGTGTTTTTTTTCCAGGTATAGAAGTTTAAGTTGGCATTACTTTCCAAGATGGCGACCGATTTAACAGCTGTCAAGTGATTTATTCTCAGTTTGGTTTGGCAATTCATCATGAATAGACTCACGCCTGAACAACGTGTTCAAATTGTGCAATTTTATTTCGAAAATAATGGTCGATTTTCATAAGCGAATTTTGTTTAGCGATGAAGCGCACTTCTGGTTGAATGGCTACGTCAACAAACAAAAGTGCCGCATTTGGAGTGAAGCTAATCCACAAGTGTATGTCGAAACACCGTTACATCCAAAAAACTGACTGGTGCGCTTTATGGGCTGGTGGAATCCTTCTTCAAAAACGATGAAGGCTAGAACGTTACAGTCAATGGTGATCGGTATAGAGCCATGATTACTAACTTTTTCATTCCTGAATTGAACAATCATGATGTCCAGGAGCTGTGGTTCCAACAAGACGGCGCAACATGTCACACAGCTCGTGCCACAATCGATTTATTGAAAGACATGTTTGGTGACCGTCTAATTTCCCGTTTTGGACCTGTGAATTGGCCGCCAAGATCTTGTGATTTAACACCGCTAGACTATTTTCTGTGGGGCTATGTAAAGTCATTGGTCTATGCGGATAAGCCATAAACGCTTGACCATTTGGAAGACAACATTCGCCGTGTTATTGCCGATATACGGCCACAAATGTTGGAAAAAGTCATCGAAAATTGGACGTCCAGATTGGACTACATCCGAGCCAGCCGTGGCAGTCCTATGCCAGAAATCATACTTAAAATGTAATGCCACAAGATTATCTTTCGAATAAAAAAAAAAAAAAAATTCATGTCAATCGAATAATACATCGTTGTTTTATTGCAATTTAAAGTTCTATACCTCTCAAAAAACACCCTTTATAACGGTCAGAGAAATTACGTGCATGGGATTTTTGATACAAAAATATGTATTTAAATTTGAATTATCCCCCCCAAAATATTTTAAACAAATTATATAAAAAACGAGAAATGCTAAAACGTTATTCTTTTGCACAAAAATAAGAAAAATAAATAAATAAATAAATAAAACAAGGTCGCTACGTCGACAGATTTTTCAGAAAACTGGAAATATATTGATTTTAACATCGAAGAGTAAGGATGCTTACAAAATAGCAGATTATCTCTCTCTTCCTTTATGAATAAAAAATGTGAAATTTACGCAAAAGTACATTTCGTTTCATATATCAGTGGTATAACTGCCAAGTACACACTAATGGTTGGATGAAATATACAGATCCTAATTTCTATCAAAGTTCGCCATTCAAAATGCTCTGAATGGATGCATTCATCTAAGAAGCTAAAGTGTCTACCTAGGGAGTGCAATACCGGTAGACCGCGAATACCGGTATTTTGAGACATTAGGGCAAATTTGTAATACTGGTATTCACTAATTGAAAACCGTGATTTCAGTATTTACTAGAAATTTTTTAAATTGCCTCCACTATATGTTCAGAGATTGCCAACATAGTAAAATAGTATACGTTTTTGTTTGCATGCCTCCCTAGCGGGTGAAATTAGTTAGATTGTGTGAATATAAAGTTGCACCGTACAATCAAACGAAATGATAAAATATGTGAATCATCTATAAGAAGGCGGGCCAAAACTATCCTATTACAGCTCAGAGCGATACTGCTCACGCGTAGGATCCGTAGTCTGATATTCGTATCTGCGACAACAAAGTTGTAGTTGTGAAGAAAGTGCGTAATATTTTAATATTTTTTTTAATCGGTTAGTTTGTTATTCACATTTGTATTTACTTATCATACTTTAGGGTTAAAAATATTTTTAGATTCATTATAAAGGGTGTTTTTTTAGAGGTATAGAACTTTAAATTGCAATAAAACAACGATATATTATTCGATTGACATGAATTTTTTTTATTCGAAAGATAATCTTGTGGCATTACATTTTAAATATGATTTCTGGCATAGGACTGCCACGGCTGGCTCGGATGTAGTCCAATCTGGACGTCCAATTTTCGATGACTTTTTCCAACATTTGTGGCCGTATATCGGCAATAACACGGCGAATGTTGTCTTCCAAATGGTCAAGCGTTTATGGCTTATCCGCATAGACCAATGACTTTACATAGCCCCACAGAAAATAGTCTAGCGGTGTTAAATCACAAGTTCTTGGAGGCCAATTCACAGGTCCAAAACGTGAAATTAGGCGGTCACCAAACGTGTCTTTCAATAAATCAATTGTGGCACGAGCTGTGTGACATGTTGCGCCGTCTTGTAGGAACCACAGCTCCTGGACATCATGATTGTTCAATTCAGGAATGAAAAAGTTAGTAATCATGGCTCTATACCGATCACCATTGACTGTAACGTTGTGGCCTTCATCGTTTTTGAAGAAGTACGGACCAATGATTCCACCCAATGATGCCCATAAAGCGCACCAAACAGTCAGTGTTTCTGGATGTAACGGTGTTTCCACATACACTTGTGGATTAGCTTCACTCCAAATGCGGCAGTTTTGTTTGTTGGCGTAGCTATTCAGCCAGAAGTGCGCTTCATCGCTAAACAAAATTCGCTTATGAAAATCGGGAACAACGGCAATCTCGTTTCGGGCCCATTCGATGAATCTAGGCCTTGCTTGATGATCGTTTTGATGAATTGCCAAACCAAACTGAGAATAAATCACTTGTCAGCTGTTAAATCGGTCGCCATCTTGGAAAGTAATGCCAACTTAAACTTCTATACCTGGAAAAAAGACACTCTTTATATACCGTAAAATCCGGCGTATAACGCACACCCACAATTTCAAGCCGTATTTTTTAAATTTTAGGTATATTCGCGGTGTAATGCGCATCCCGTTTTTGGAAAGGAACTAGAAGAGTGCATGTACAATTCTCGCATGTTTTTAAATCATTTATTCGAGATATTACCACAGGATTTTGAAAAAACAGTGCATTATTAGATTCGGAGCCCTATAACTTCATTAGGTATGTCATTTCTTTCAAATACATAGTACTGCGATCTAAGTAGAAGTTTAATTTTTCTTATGCTCGTCTTTTTTTTTTATTTTTGAAGCTATTATTTTTATTGTTGTTGTTGTTTCTAATGCCACCTGTCTGACGCAGTCAGATCGAGTCCCACGAATTTCATCGTGGTGATCACTGACGGCGACGGACTAGTGTGACGTTTCAGATAAATAAAGGTAACGTGATATTGATTAATTTAAATATTTAGTTTATTTACGTCACAGCTATTAATTACAGTTCATATACATTGAAGTTATTAAAATATTATTTAGATTATTAAAGTTCAAATTCTCTATTGTTTATGAGAGAGGAGGTTGCGTCCGTTCTCAGCGAGAGAGAAGTTTTCAGACCATCTCTTTCTCTCTCTGACCTCTCTAGTGTCTAGGGGCCAGCATCTTTATCCTCGAGTTACAGCCGGTTCGTGGGTGGAGCAGGAGGTTCTTCGTGGTGTCAAAGTTTGCTGGGGTGATGTCCAAGATAAGACCGCGTAATATTTTAAGGGTGCAGTGTCATTGCACGTGGTGATCATATCCACAAAAGAAACCGATTTGCAGCTGCGTGGTGGGAAATGTCACATCATGAACATGTGGTCAGAGGAGGAGGGGATGATACTAGAGGTGATACCCCAATCTCCATATTCTCGTACCACAACCTGTGAGCATTAAGCCTCGTCAAATTTTATATGTAGAAACCTCATTACACTGGGATCTTTTATAATCATTCAACTGAAAATTAAATTTGCTTTAAACTATAATGGAATTCGGCGATATTTTAGAAACAACTGGGAATTCAGATTCAGTATCTCCTTTCAACTACACATTCATGAAAGTCGTTATATATTAAAATAAAAAAGGCGATTCACTTATATTCTTTATGTTGTGATAATCCCCCCTGGGGGTGATTATCTCTTTGGGTATCAGCATGAGCTATATAGAGGTGTAGGATTAACGGAAGAACTAGACGCATACATTATCTTAATATAGCTTTATTAAGATTTCCAACTTAAAACTTTAACAAATTATATTATAATAATTTATGTGAGAGAATCTACGATGACAAAACACACAGCACACAATATATAGATAATAACAAATTAACCTAACCCGGACCACTATCAATAACTGACTCTGCTAAACTCAATTCCAATAATATTGCCGATACTAATATTAAATAATCAATCCTACCTTGCTGTAGTTTGAAGTAACGATTATAACACCTAGATGAAGCCGTACAATGACTCGAATGCAATGGTATGTACCTTGATTCGATAGATCTCTTCACGTATAAATCCTACTATTCTCCACGTAACGTTATCTACAACTTCTTCACTCTTGAACCACGAACTGTTTATATTCCTCTAATTGCCATCCCGCTTACTCTAACTTCTGATATTTAAAAGCTTCCTAATTAGTATCTTTCTTTCACACTTCACTTCTTGGATTTGGTTGGAAAAGAGTTGCCATTAATTCTGGCCCCAAAGAATCCAAAGGACATGTTATAGAAAAGACGCGTGAGCCCATCACAATGTATTTGCATAAACAAGTTCAAATAAGATAGAATTGGCGGTGGAAACAAAATAAACGCTATAACATTAAAATATTGATATTCTTCGTATATAAAAAAGCACGAGAAATTTATCTTCATTATCAAAAGGTAAATAAATAAATAATAACAGTTTAAGACAAATCTTATCATACGGTAAAATCTTACTTAAGTATTATACTGTCGACTTATTTCGCGCAAAGTAAAATGACAATCGCCAAATGTTGTCATCATTATTATTTTGGTACAGGAATGGTTACCCACTATTGGCTTCCTTCTTCTGCATTTGGCGACGTCTTTTGATTTAAAAAATTGGTCGAAGGTATGCTACGTAAGTGCAGAAAAAAATTTATGTAAGAGACTTTTATAAAAAAAAATAGCCACTTATAAATCAAACAAAACTTTTTCTCTCATATAAATTTTTCACATGAAAATTAATTTGACTGGGAACATATTTTAATAATTCACTCTCACATAAAATAAAAATACCAAGACCATTAAATTAAAATCTTATAGTTTTTGAACACCTAGCAAAATTTTTTTCCAAGTCCTAAACAACTTATCACTTTTTTTTTGTTTTGAAGCGCACGGGCATGAATGAAAAATTCTGGACAACATGTAGACTGCAACCGACTTCATTAACCGTATGAAAAAGAAATTAAAACTCCTTTAACTTGACAATTAATGACTATCTTCCAGACAGCTCCTGAGCAGAAAATTAATGACTAACACTCAGACAGTTTTTCTTTTTATATGAGGAAATATAAAGTATACCTGGTTGCACTTTAGAATACTGTCGTTTTAAATGAGGAGAGAGAGCATGCTTCATTTGTATTGCTAACATTTTTCGATCTTAATCTATGAGTTTTTCTCATCTTTAATGTGTTTTATTTGATGGTAGTTATAAAAAAATGGCAAGATTTTTAAAAACCTTACTGCGGGCTCATGTAATTAATCTGAGAACGACATGTTTAATAAAAAAAAAATGATAAATTTATTATGTTTGAAAACATTTGGCTGTGTTATATTTAACTATGTGTTTGTATGCAAAAAATCTTTAAACGTTAAAGTATTCTAGTTCGTTCGGAACAGTAATTTTAAAAAGCGTTTGAATGAATATTTTTTTAGATATTTAGTGACATCTGAAGTAGTTATACTCGTATAAAATTGTCTTAAGAACATTATTACAATAAAAATTATTTAAATACAATTTTTTGGCAGAGCATTAAGAAAAAATGGAATATTTTCGAAGTGAATTCTTTAGCACATTTTATATTTTTTAGGAAAATCCGGAAATTAAATGCTAGTTAAATTTTCCCCAACTTTATGAAACAGAAAAGAACATCATGTTCGAAAAAAAGTAAAAAAAACTTTTATACGAGTTAGGATTCAAAAGTTCCCGGACTGAGCCTATAACGTCAAAAATTTTAGCAGTAGAGCGACTGCGATAACAATTCTGGGCTAATGCATTCTTCCCCTTTTCTAAAGAATATTTGATATGAATCCCGTGGTTGGAGGCTCACCATAGCGTCGTACTTTGTAGTCGTCGGCGATTGAAATAAACTGCGTTTGCTGAGCAGATAATGCATATTAAATTTTGTGTCCACTTGGGAAAAAGTGCTACGCAGATTTACGAAATTTTGAAGCATGTGTAAAGATGTGATGCATTATCGTGAACACAAGGTTTGAGTGGCATCGACGTTTCAGAGAAGGCATGGAAAGTGTCGAAGACGAGAAGCGCTCTGGACGTTCCGAACCACTGAAGCCTTCAAAAAGGTTTCTGTGACGGTACGTAAGAACAGGCTTTAAATAGCAGAATCAGTTGGGATATACTCAACCACATGTCAATGAATACTGACTAGGGATCTTAACATACATATGGTGTGTCGACATAGCGTTCCCCGCATGTTAAATGAACACCAATCCGCAAATGAAGTTAAAAGTGCATCGTAGGTTTAATATGGACACGGCTAGAAATGGATCCCAGAAATGTTTCGGTGACATTTACCAGCCATGGAAAAAGTGTGTTGTTACGCAAGAGTCTTTTTTTCAACGGAGAATGTGTTTCCGCAGTTTAATTGGTAATATTTTTTAAGTTACAGACTCAATCTGGAAACTTTTGAATCCTACTACGCTGTAATTACGATAGTAACGCATGTAACAAACTTAAATTTATACAAGCTAATTATAAAACAGTAAAAAGCTATTTCATAAGAATGAAATTAACGTTAAACTTTTCTAAACTTATGAATGTCTACAACACCCCAAAAATACCATGAGCTAAAATACACCCCTTTACGCAACCTGTTTAAGCAACAGGAAGTAGAACTAGGATAAAAAATTAAAAAATCAGATGACGGTATAGAATAGACAGCTAATGAAAATTCCATTCAGTTTTAAAAAAGAAGAGAAAAATGCTTGCATCATCTAAAACAAACATAATAGTGCTAATTAATTCTTAATGCGAACTTCCCACTTATCCAATGTGGGAGAAATAATGAAATGCAATGGATGAAAGAAGCATGATAACAAAACGCTATAATAATAATGATGATAAAAACCAGTAACTACGCTACAGCGCTGCTGACCTGATAAGCTTGTCAAGAGTTTTTCATGATTGATGATGCAAGTGGAAACGCGAGTTTCTGTGATGAAACATAGCAGATAACAGATTCCGTGCTTTAATATAAGTTTTAGCAGATTTTTTTACAATCTTATTACATATTTTTTTCTAGTTTATCGTATAGGTTAGATTGGATTCTAAACACGATTTTTAATGACATGTTTTTTGAGATTTGATGTAATATGTTTACTTTGAAATTTCACTGGAAAGTTTTCTAAGGGTTCGATGTTTTATCTGTAGGAAGCAGAACGAAAATGTATGAGGGTGACTAAAGGGGGGTGCTATAGTGATTAGTTTTCGTATATGATATGAGCAAGTGCAGTTTTGGTGTGGATATCGTTTTAATTTTATCACACCAAGTTGCGCTATCATTAAAACTTTATAAAAGGAAAAAGCAACTCAAAAACTTGAAAACTACAATCAAAGAAAGGCAGGAAATGTTTTAATGATATTGATTATCATATGCACCGTTAAATAATGTTTTTTGGCAAAGGATATCTTATCCTTCCTATTCTTATATATTTTTCAATTCCTACTATTAGCTCACACTCTCTGTATATTTATTTGTTTATCTCGGTGGAATTTTCAATCGTTAATAAAATACATTTTAAAGTGCTCAATTGAGCTGAAATTTTCTATACATTATTGTTTTGGGTGAAAATACGATAATTTAATTATAATTAATTAAAATTAATTGACTGAAACTAATTATTTAAAGAGTTTCAGATACAGCCACGTTGGTTTCATTTTTAGCGACTTGGGTCAAAAGATTTTTTTTCTCACGTTTCAAAGCATTCAGTTGAACTGAAATTTTATATATACGATTATTTTGGAGGACAATACGATACTTTAATGATAATTAATAAAAATTAATTACCACTTAAAGTTGTTATTCTGTATTTGTATGTACATATTTATATTAATTGTAACTATTTAATAAAAAGTGGCTAAAATAAAATTTTTCTTTGTTGATCCACGTAGGAGAGAATTGACTTAATTTTTTTTAAATATATTATTTCTTTACTTTACCACTCAACACACTAAATATTTCACACGTGTATGATGGTGATACCAAGTACTACGACTATTACAAGAAAAATATCCCTAACAAATATACTTAATTTTGACACATAAAATATGTCAAAAAACACTTTATTTAGACATTTTAAAGTGTTGCCTCTAATGGAGGTAGAGAATCAAATCCCCGTCTTTTACTTGTAAGATTTTTAAAGCTTCCTATCTATAATTTGACACTATCAGCTGTGTTTCGACTCAAATTACTGAAAAAAAAGAGTTTTTGAACTAACTCTTAAGCTCAGAAAGAAGATATGTAAGTTGGAAATGGAAAGCTTCTTGAAAATCTGATAAGTTGTTTTTGTCTCTGAAGTTTTTTCAGTGTTTTCGTTTTCTCTTTCGAATTCAGAGCCGACACGATATCAAAAAAATATATGAAATGTGTAGCATGTGGGGAAAAAACAATTTTTTTTAGATAAAATAGCATTTTCAACAATCTTTTTCGCATCCATTTTTAATTTTTTTCTTATCTTATTTGTGGTCGATGAAATGTGCGTGTGTGGGCGACATAAATTTTATTTAGAGAATACTATCATGTGTTAATACATAATACTGTAATTAATTTTAAAATATGTCTTTCACGTGTGTAGTCTTCTGTATAAATTTTCCACTAAGAAGCATTTTAAGGGCAAGAAAAAAAATCCTGAAACAGAAATATGTATATTTGTTACAGAAATATCAATTACTTTATATTAATTTTATATATACTGATACAAAATCGAACTTTCTTAGAAACATATATTAAGGAGATTTCTCCTAGGTTACGGAATAGCTTTGATCATAATGAAAGATTTACAGAAAGATTAAGAGATACATATATTAAAAACTGAAGGTTATAAATAACCTATAAAAATAACAGTTTATTTATTTAAATAAATAAATAAATAAATATATATATATATATAATAAACTTTTTTTTGCATTCCTTTTTACATGGGTAAGGCTGATTTTTGCATATGTGAAAAATTTCCGTTAAGATTCCAAATTTTGTGCTGGTATTTAGAATAATTTCTTAATTTTTTTTTTGTGAATAAGCATCTCATAACGATGTAAACCCTTTAACCCTTTATCTACTTCATTATGATTTACCGCGGTTTTTTTTATGCAATATTTTTTTTGAATCACTACATTGAAAATTAAGGGATATACATAAACAAAATACTCAACTTTCGGAAATTTAATTCGTTAGAGATAATTAATAAAAGATATTCAACTGTAAAATGAATAATATACACTGTTCACTTAAAATAAATAGTCAAATCGTTTGCTAAGGTCTTCATTTACTTAGAAAAAACATAAAACACCTTTTGACATTAACTATTTTTTCGGAACAAAAATGACAATCTTCGCAATCCGCTGAAAATGCCGTCAGCGGAAAACGCAACTTCTGTTATAAAACTATTCGCCTTCTCCGCTAAAATACTCATCATGGAACCTGTGTGTGCTGCCATATATCCTGGAAAAGTGTAATTCAAAGAATATTCCTGCTGAGTATCGTCAGAGTATTCGTAATAAGAATAGAGAAGAATAGAATAGAGAATAGAATATAATAGAATAGAGAGAATTCGTACTGCTATAAAACTATTCGTCTTCTCCGCTAAAATACTCATCATAGAACTTGTGCTGACATATATCATGGAAAAGTGTATTTCAAAGAATATTCCTGCTGAGTATCGTCAGAGTATTCGTAATAAGAATAGAGAAGAATAGAATAGAGAATAGAATAGAGAATAGAATATAATAGAATAGAGAGAATTCGTACTGCTATAAAACTATTCGTCTTCTCCGCTAAAATACTCATCATAGAATTTGTGCTGACATATATCATGGAAAAGTGTAATTCAAAGAATATTCCTGCTGAGTATCGTCAGAGTATTCGTAATAAGAATAGAGAAGAATAGAATAGAGAATAGAATATAATAGAATAGAGAGAATTCGTACTGCTATAAAACTATTCGTCTTCTCCGCTAAAATACTCATCATAGAACTTGTGCTGCCATATATCCTGGAAAAGTGTAATTCAAAGAATATTCCTGCTGAGTATCGTCAGAGTATTCGTAATAAGAATAGAGAAGAATAGAATAGAGAATAGAATATAATAGAATAGAGAGAATTCGTACTGCTATAAAACTATTCGTCTTCTCCGCTAAAATACTCATCATAGAACTTGTGCTGCCATATATCCTGGAAAAGTGTAATTCAAAGAATATTCCTGCTGAGTATCGTCAGAGTATTCGTAAATAGAATAGAGAAGAATAGAATAGAGAATAGAATATAATAGAATAGAGAGAATTCGTACTGCTATAAAACTATTCGTCTTCTCCGCTAAAATACTCATCATAGAACTTGTGCTGACATATATCCTGGAAAAGTGTAATTCAAAGAATATTCCTGCTGAGTATCGTCAGAGTATTCGTAATAAGAATAGAGAAGAATAGAATAGAGAATAGAATATAATAGAATAGAGAGAATTCGTACTGCTATAAAACTATTCGTCTTCTCCGCTAAAATACTCATCATAGAACTTGTGCTGCCATATATCCTGGAAAAGTGTAATTCAAAGAATATTCCTGCTGAGTATCGTCAGAGTATTCGTAATAAGAATAGAGAAGAATAGAATAGAGAATAGAATATAATAGAATAGAGAGAATTCGTACTGCTATAAAACTATTCGTCTTCTCCGCTAAAATACTCATCATAGAACTTGTGCTGACATATATCATGGAAAAGTGTATTTCAAAGAATATTCCTGCTGAGTATCGTCAGAGTATTCGTAAATAGAATAGAGAAGAATAGAATAGAGAATAGAATAGGGAATAGAATAGAGAATATAATAGAGAATAGAATAGAGAATAGAATAGAGAATAGAATAGAGAATAGAATAGAGAATAGAATAGAGAATAGAATAGAGAATAGAATATAATAGAGAGAATTCGTACTACTATAAAACTATTCGCCTTCTCCCCTAAAATACTCATAGAACCTGTGCTGCCATATATCATGAAAACGTGTATTTCAAAGAATATTCCTGCTGAGAGAGAGTATCGTCAGAGTATTCGTAAAAATGTTTATTCTGTTTTATTTTAAAGTGGGTGTTACTTATAAGTACCGTCGGTAGACAAAGGGTTAAAGAATATGCGCGTTATGTAGAAAGAGTTAAAAAAACGAAAAGAAACCTTCGACAGAAAATTCAAAGCTTTAGAATGGAATCTCAATATTTTCAGTGTGGCCCGCGGACCACAGTTTAGGAATCTCTGCTTTAATTTATTTACATTGGGTTATGAAGATTAATGTCAATTTAGTTTTGTTTGAATGAGAATGCGAGAGTCATTTAAGAGTATGCCACATTCTTACTGATTGTGTATACAGTTTTAAAATCTTTATACTTCCATGACTCTTCCTTTATTTTACTTGAAAACGCAAAAGAAGAAATTTACTTTCCCTTCTGAGGTATTTTTGAGGTATGAGGACTCTAAAATCCTCTCCAATAATTCACACCCTTACCTCAATCCAAAAATACATCAATCAAACTTGATTACGATTTCTTCGGCATTCTTTAGCGAAACTTTGTGACCCTCTGAAGCTTTGACAAATTGACAGAACCCTGAGGTAATTGCGAATATTTCCAGCAGCAGAAAGAGATGAAAAAAAATATTCCTTTGAAAAATCGATATTCTTCGAAGGGACAACATTATCACTGTCATCATACACGTGTTATTAATGATATTCACGGTTCCGAATTTTTCTTTTCTACTTTTTAGAAAAATCCTTTTGAAAAGTAACAGATATTTAAAAGGAAACTTAGAGCGAGTTTTAATGTTCCTCCCAAATGTGACTTTGAATGGAGTCTTTACGGTAGAAATATGAAAAGTAATGGTTGATTCGGAAGCAAATGCTTAACTCGGGAAAAATCGATGATTCTCAATAAAGAAAGGTTAATCGATTCATGTGAAAATAAATGGAAATTTTAGTCGGTGAATTTTTTACAAAATGCTGCTTTGGGAAAATATTAACTACAACATACAGTGAAATACGTTTAAGGCAAAAACATTTAAGATGAAATATCGGTTAACACGAAATAACACAACACACAGTCCCGACAAACTACAGTTAAACCTGTTTGTGTGCGGTAGATAGAGACGGCATAAAAATAGATGCACAAAAAATATTCGAAAATTTCATAAATTCTTACATATAACAAACTCAGTCGTGGAAATACTACAGATTTTTTTATGCGGTTTATAGGGACCGCATAAAAAAAGTCGCATTTATAAAATATGCCAATTATTTCCGAAATTCATGAAAGAGTTCTTCCATAACAAGATAAATAATTAAATATTACACATGAAAAAAATTTAAGGTATCCGACCCCCTAAAATCATGATTTTTTTTTCAAAAATTTACGTTTTTGTTTCATGATTTTATTTTATAGGCCATCTTATTAGCTTATTAAAAATACCGAACTTTTTATTTTCCATTCACTAGAACAAAAACTACAAGTGTTTTAATAAAAGAAGGTGGCATAACTTTACACAAGATGTCAAACTTTAAAATGCTTTTTACTCGAAATGGGATTTTTTCGGAAAACTCGAACGGGGACAGCAATTGCTCAAAAAGTTGTGAAAATAACTTGCTGAAATTTTTTGTGAATGTTTTGTATAACAGTAGAAGTGTTTTAACCTTCAGATTTATCAATCACTGCTTTGTTTCAAAATTTACAGTCCTTTATGTGAATATAATCACTGTTTTTTAAGCAATTTCATATAGTCTCTACGATAGAGTGCTCTTTAGTTTTTGTAAAAATTAAAATATCTATTATCCTGAAGGTCATTTCAACCATGAATAACAAAGTAACACATTAAAACTGAAAAATTGAGAATTTGTTCAAAACAATTTTGTACAGAGCGGACCCCGTTTATGTAATTTTTGGAAAATTTTCATCAGTTTTTCCCCTTTTAATAATAATTTTTTTTCTGTTTTCAATTTTACGATTTTTTTCTTAAAAATGTGCTAAATAAATCTAAAAATCACCAAAAAAATCTCTATATCTTCATTTTTTCAAAAGAAAGTTGTCGCAAGTAGTCGGGTACCTTAAAAACATTTAGTTTCTCATTGTATACACGGAGAAGTTTTCAAAATGCACATACATAATTCATTGCTACTCATCGTAATCCAAAGCGCTCATCTCCCTGTGATGAAAAAATTCAAAATCGCTTTCGTCACTTGAGGGTACAATTTAAATTGATTTATTTTGTGGCAACATAAAGTAAGGGATAATTTTTTGTGACGAAAGTCGGGTGATTAGTTGCTTGTTAATGTCACGATAACCAGATATACGTGACTGAAGCTCTTTTTGGAATCTTATACTTCTTTCTTAATTGGTATCTATTTTTTTAAAAAAATGCTTTTCCACTTTGTTGGCAAGCTGTATCGCTGCATATTTTTATCCGTGATCAAAGAATCCGGTTCTTCTTTTCCGTCTTCATAATATATCTGATAATGTGACTGTCATTGGAAGTTTCGTCTTCAATCAAGTGCGGGCTGCTGTAGCGTTGAGAGAAAGCAACTGGACGCGCATTGTCGAGAGACTGTTTATAGCAAATGAACAGAGCGTCTTGAAGTGTCTGTATGTACATTTCAGTGGCGTAATATACACTCCCGCATCACGGTGGAGGAGAAAGGACTAAGGCCTGAATAACGCTAAATCCGTATTTAATATTTTATAAATTGGGTAAAGGCAAAACCTGACTTACAGGGGGAAGAGCTAGCATTCCCCTTTACGCCACTGGTAAATAGTTGGGAAGCATTACAGTGGCGCCAAAGCCATTGAAATTGATTTACCGCATAAAAAGAGATCACACAGAAAAAATCGTACAAAAATAAAATCGCATGAAAAAGGACCGCACAAAAACAGGTTCTACTGTACTATGTGTTTGCATGCATTTTTGTTATCTTAACACGAAACAATTTCCAAATGAATAAAAATGCAGGAAACACCAGAGTATTAATGAAGTGTTTGAGAAAGTTTCTGTTTTATTGGACAGGTCCACAAAAGGCGATTCTTGCTTATAACAATAGAAGTGTTAAAATCACAAAATTATCTTGTACAATAAAGTATTATTAGTATAAATATAAGGAAATTATAAAAAAAACAAAGATCAAATGAAAACAAACACTATTAGATTCTTATTAGAGGGATTAATACCTCGAGTTATTGATAGAAGATTGTAATAGAATATTGTTAAACAAAAAAAGAAAAAAATAAGTTCCCATTCTATTTATGAGAAAGCAGAATACGAGTAAAGCATAATAAAATACTTGAAATGTATTTTAATTAAAAATTAAAAATACGCATAGTATAAATTCTGAAGATACACACTTATATACATAGCATTAAAATAATACGATAGTATAATTATAAATTCAACTCATCATAAAAGTAATTGTTACTTTCGTATTGAATTAAAAAATAATCTGTTGAGATTGTAGATAAATTATAGTTTGTGTGCTAAAAATAGTTATAACGCATAATATATACTGAACAATATATTTTGCATGGAGATAAAAAATAGTGTGCATATGTATACTAATATTTTAAATTTAATTTTTAAAAATATATATCTGGTATTGAATTCGTAATCCATATTATTTTATCATCTGTATTTTTGGAATAAATTGATCAAGTTAACCGATTCGTAAATAGAAGAATGAATATATTGCATGTTTGATTATAACACTTAACTAAGTTTTTTTTAAAAAAATTATCTTATAGTTACATGTTGAATAGCATTGTAACATTTTTTTATTTTATAAAATGAAACAAGTTATTAAATTATTTTTTATAATAAAAAACAAAATATTAATCCTTATTTCAAGCGGATTTGTATTTTTTTTTACTATTATCTCTAAACTTATACTTAAAAATTCTAAAGTACTTTTAAGAACTTTCAATATTTTTGATAAAAATTATTTTAAAGAATTTAACTTTTTAAAAGCCATATTCTTGAATATTATAATAAGTTATAGCATTTTTTGCAGAATAGAGAATGACAAATAAAACACCTTGTCTTCAAACTCGGGCATTGAATTAAGGATAATAACTATTCCTAACGTAACAAAGACGGAATTAAGTGTATTATTCTATGTAGTTTAGGCTTAGTAGTTTTTGAACTAAAATCATGAAATACTACATCTTTCTTGTATAAACTTTTATTATATTTCTACAACTTTATTATATAAATAAATTTTACAAATCAAAGAAAAGTTTACACTTAACAGTAAACAAGTAAAATCCCCCTCCCCCAGATTTAGATAAAATACGTAACTCCACATCACGAAATTTTTGGAATAAAAAAAAATTCAAGCAAACGATTAATAGAAAAACGAAGAATTCATGTTTTATTCTTGCACACGCTGTTGGAATTTAACATCAGAAAAAAATGTCAGATTCACTTTATCAAATTACACGCATTGTTCCAAATCCGTTTTCCGAAGATGGAATTTAAAAAGTATTGAGCTCGGCGTTTTGAAACTGAGCAGATTACAAGAAAAACGCAGTTCTGTCCAATGTGATTAAGTTATACATCGCACTGGCTGTTTTATACGCATTCATACCAAAAATGCAGATATAGCAAGAATGACGTATTCGAATTTAATTATAAGAGAAAAAAGTGATTTTATAAGCAGGTTTAAGAATATGTTATTAAATAATATAAAAATGATTTAACTTCACTGATAGCTTATTCCGTCAAACATAAAATGAATGAAACTTAAATTCTCAAGTAAAATCATTGAATTTAGTATATATGCTTCGGAATGTCAGAGATATCATTTCATACTCACAATCCGTTTTGACTTAAAATAGAAACTATATTTCATTGAGATTTGGTGGTGATAAATTTTAATTTTATGTATCTGAGATTGGTACGTGCAGTTTAATTTTGCTCAGGGTAAATAATGCTGAATGAAAATTCCATTGCACTGCTTCTAAATCATTCTAGAACTTTCGAACAAAATATTTAAAAATATTCCAACGTTTCTTTAAAATTGTATTTATTGAACTTAATTACTGAAAGTAATTTTATCAAGTAATGCGAATAAATTTACGAATGCCGTTGTCGCATTAATTTAAATTTAAAATTTAAATTATTGCGCGCGTGTAAATCCGATAGGCGAGATAAGAGGTTCCTTCTCTAAAACTTTACTTTACAGATATTACACTGCTATGAAAGAATAGTGCCTCTAGATTAAATATTGATGTCTATATGCATATTAATCAAAGCGGTGAATTAGCTTAGGAATGAATTAAAATTATAAATTTAGCATATTATAAAAACTTATAAATAATGAAACATCATTTAATTTAAGAGGTGAATAAATTAGGTGCAGGAAAATAATTTGGTAAAAAAACATGAAAAAAAGCAGTTTAATTTAGTTTAAAATTTATTTTATTTCCCCTTACTGATTAAAATTAACTGGTAACTGCAATAAATTATTGTTATATACAAAACCCATAATGAAATATTTTTTGTCACTCTTCTAAATCTGACGACTGATATACAATACACTTAAGATTTTCAGTAATTTCATATCCACGCATTTATGTAAACTTTGGTCTTCAGGTATTAAACATAAATATATAAACGCATTTTTCAAGAAAAATAATAAAATGATTAAATAAAGTAAAACAATAAAATAATTTTTGCGTAAATTACCTCTTGATATACTATTGATTTTAAGAAAAGAAAAGATGTAAAAGTTCTGTTCTTATTATATTTAAAGAAAGAGAAAAACATGATTAAGTAGAAATTATTATTTACACTTCATTACACTTACTTATCACAACTTTTTTCAAAACTTTTCACAAAATTTCCTTACCATTTTATTTTTATTTCACTTTTCCACAAAACTTCTCTCTCTTCCTAAACCTTTTTGTAAGAAAAATAATTTGGTGAACAGTTCTCAAAAAATTGTTTTTTGAAACTCTTCTTATTTCACAGACATTTTCCTTATTGCCACTTCTCTATTTCCTCTAAATTCTTTTGTTTCTTTTAATTCCAAATTACTAGGGATGAGAGAGAACCAAAAAGTGCCGGAGGTTACGGAACACAAACTTTCCAACGCTCCAATCTAAACATTCATTTGAAACTTAGAAGTGAGAGACTGAATTACTATTCTAACATTCTACCTTAGAAACAGGTTTAAAGATTAGTTTTTCCCCAATAAAAACTCACTGCCTTGTTATTCGCGTACAAAATTGACGACTTCTTTTAGGAATATGGCTCCGCCATTTGTCGATCTGTAACATAAGCAATTGAATCAGAGAAGGTTAGAACAGAGTGGAGAAGTTTCTGCAGAGTTTAAAATATTTCAAATATTTTTTTTAAATACGAAAGGATGCCTGATATATATAAATATATATATAAATATATATATTATTGCATAAACATGCAGCAACATTTTTTACGAACGATTGTTTTGTCAAACATTTCTTTTCTTAGGTTTTTTTTTAAAGCAAAAAAAGTTAAACAATAAAAAAAAAAAATGAAACTGAGATGTTGAACTAAGTGTAGGAAATTTTGTTAGATGTAGAGTAAAAAATAAGATTAAGATTTCAATCATTAGTTTTTTACTTTACGAAATATGTCAGTCTTATAAAGGCAAGACAATTGATGATTGGAAACATAGCATTAACTAAGAAATTTTAACATATTATTACGAATTTTGTGTAATTAATGCTTAATTAAAGCATTAATTGCATTAAAATAGTGTAAATAATTTGTATCTGGAAGTGTAATACATTAATATTACTTCCTATCGTATTTATTTTATGATAAAAATTATAATATTCGCAAGCAACAACCTCCTTAACATCATAATGGCGTTTAATTGGGAACTTGGCGAAGTATTGGCGATAAATTTTGGCATCTTTTTGGCGACAAATTTTGTTGCCTTGGTGACCATGTTTGGCGAATTGGTGACAAAAGGGATGCTTCTGGAAATTACTGGAAATGTATAACATCTCGATCTATACCGTAAGCGGACTTTTCGAGAAAGCGTTGGAAGGTAGTCGTGCAGACTATAAAAAGCAGTCGCTTGCTGAAACTGAGTCAGTTTTACTTCAGATATTGAAGCAAGGGGGTGCTTACGAATAAGTTTTAACTTTACGTGCCTGTATTTGTGTCTGAGCGCTAGAGAAGAGTTGAAAACCATCTAGAATTTATTGTGCGAATTTTGCTGCTATATTCTGTAATTTAAGAATTCTTTTTCTACAATAAATTCCATTGCTCTTAAGGAACTGTTTTGTTCTTAGAAACTCTAGCATAAAATCTTCAAACCCGGATCTAGGCAACAATATAATTTAAATGAAATAAAAAAAATCCGTCCATGTAATAAAGTTTTAAGTTATATTTTCAAAATTTTAAGAACAAGAGTTATATATACCTTTGCGATTTTAAAGGAAATTGAACTTTTTGGAATACGAAGCATTTATATAAAAAGACTTCGATTATTAATTAAGTTTAAAATTAAGGGGAAAACTCTGTCGCTCTTTTTATGTATGAAACAAATTTTAATTCGAATTAATTATTTGATATTCTTGAATATTAATTTAAGGATTAGATTTATGGCAACGCCTGAATTAATTCTTGGAGGAAAAAAAATCTTTGACAAGTTTGTGTAGAAAATATACAAAACAATTTATTCGAACACAAACTTTAAATTTAATAAGAAACAAAAAATAAATGACAACTACAGACATAGTCTCTTCCTGGAAACAAATAATATTATCTAGAAGTAATTAATTAATTTTTCTAAACCCATGTCATATTAGTTAGTTATTATAATAATTCAGACTAGAGTATGTGTATACAATTAGCATTTTTAATGAAGTCACACAAATCTGTTTTAGAATAGAAAGTATTTACGAAAAGAAATCAGAAAATAAAACTGAGATAAGATGAAATACATTTTAAAGAAATCTTTCAAATACATTTCAATAAATACATAGTTAATTTATCATATCATGTACTTCAAATATTAAATGCATGTAAAATTGGTGAAAAATAATTATATTAAAGCAGTGCTTCTCAAACTTTCAATACTCGCGACCCAATATTCAATCATCATTTTCACCGTTCCCCCTCCATACAATACATTGTATTGAATTCAAAAATACTAAACTTTTACACTAAAACTACAGTACGACTTTAACCTCTTACGTGCCACCGACGTATATAAACGTCTCGCTCAGTCAAAGAATTAATCTTCTGGACGTATATATACGTCTTTCTGAAGTACGATCTTTTATGTGCACTGCTATCCATAAAATTATTTCTAAGGCTTTGGAATACAATAAAAGGACCTTGACTGTCTTTGCAAAGGATTTACTTATTTCAGAGAATTTTGCTTATTTATGCCTTTTCTCCCCAAACATCAAAATACGCGAGTCTACGTGGAAAACCGGGGCATTGGGGACCAAACCGCGTAACTTTTAATCAGCAGTTAAGGAATTAATTATAAACCGTACAAATCATCAAGATAAGTGTTAATACAAGCCCATGGGGTCACTGGTAATTTTCAAACTTGTTCTTAACTTTGTAATGTTAAATTAATAAGAAAATACATTGTACAGTACAGATACTTTTATTAGTGTATTATAACAGTGTAAATGTGTATTTTGTATTTTATTATGTCAGAAAGTATTTTGTTTGCTTACTTTCAGTAAATTTATAATGTTCTGAATAATCTTTAGTTTTGAACTTTTCAATTTGCTCGCGCCCCCTTGTAGAGTTATCACACCCCTCTAGGGGGGCGCGACCCACAGTTTGAGAAACGCTGTATTAAAGCATTAGCTAGATCTTTGACTGGCATTTAAGAGTAAAAATCAGGTAACTTATTTCATTTTATTTCTTGCTTGTTTTTGCATTAGAACGGGGTGGACAAATAGCGGACAGAAAAGAATTTTTATCCAGCCCGCCTAAACGTGCCTTGAACTCATATTTCTTTCTTGTGAACGATAGGAGATTTCGTCTTTTATTTTTCCATATTAGAAAAACAAAATACCTGAAAAGATCCACTAAAAGATCATCTGCGCAATTTGAAGGATGATGTCACAAGTTGATTCAGCTTAAATTCAAGTTGCTATGTTATCCCATTGCTACTGATATTGATACAGCACCTGAGGAAATTGACTGGAACTCAGATTACAGCGTGAACAAAATGTTTTATGATTTAACATTGACTTTTACAAGTCTTTGTCAGCTGAATAATTTCTATGTGTATGAAAAAAATTGCGGCAAAATTGTTCTTTATATTTTAGTCGACATATATTAGTGAGTAAAGTTGTTCTTGCGTGAAGTTGAACAAGAGTAAATACAGATGTAAGTTTGCTGACATTAACTTGCAGGCTGTGTAAGGACGTCCCCCTCGGGTGCCCTTCTTGATTATCAGCGTGAGCTAGAGGTGTAGGAATAACGGGAGAACTAGAAGCTGCCATGATCATAATTTGACTTTATTAAGATCTTAAAACCTAAACTTCTAACAGATTAGAAAATAATAATATATGTGAGAGAATCTGCGGTGGCTAAACACACAATATATATGTATAATACCGAAATAGCGTAAACCGGGCCACTATCAATAATTAACTCGCCTAAACTCAATTCCAATACTATTACAGATCCGATTATTAAATAGTCACTCCTACCTTAATGTCGATCGATCAATCCAATCCTACTGGAAGTTGTGGATTTACTGGAGTGCAATAGTATACACCTTGACCCAAGGGTTCTCTATCATGTATAACTTCTGTTGGCTGTCACCTAACCTTTCCAAAACCTCTTCACGCTTGAATCACGGATTATCCAAACATTCCTCAAATTGCCACCCAGCTTACTCTAACTTCTGATGTTTAAAAGCTTCCTAATTTGCACCGTTCCTTCACGCTTCACTTCTTGGGTTTGGTAGGAAAAAGTTGCCATTAATTCTGGCCCCAAAGAATCCAAAAGGACATGTTAATGAAAAGACGCGTGAGCCCGTCACAGCTGTAATGAGAATTTCAAACAGAATTCTCCCTCCTGATTTTTTTTTAAAAATGTAGAAAACACGATAGGGTACACTTGTTTCGTTAAACTGATTGTAAAATTAAAAGGTTTTTCAGCTGTAGACAATATATTATCAAAATAAATAAATTAAATAAAACTGCCACAATTTTATTTGATTTATAATAATTATGCTTCATAACGAATGCAGTTATTTAAAAAGGTGTGTCGCACTGATTTCTCCGCTCTCCCAATGTGGCATCCCAGAGCCACAACAAGTTTTCCACCCCCGCATTGAAACGTTGTTCCAATTGCTACTTTTGGTGGTTCATAAGTATTCCCTAAATCAGTGCTTAACAAACTTTCAATATTTGCAGCCCGATATTCAATCGTAATTTTCATTGCCCCCCCCCTCTCTATACTACACTCAGGAACATTGAAAATAGCGACCCAAGAAGAAAGCATCGGATTGAAATGAAATTCAATACACATAATGACACAGATGAGAGATTCACTTGATCTCAAAAACAAGACAATTAAACGAATACAGGGTGGCAACGACACAAATACTGGGCAACTTCAATAGCGCGTTGGACCACCTCCAGCTGCAATACTTGCCGTAACACGGTCCGGCATTGAGTTGATTAGACATCTTATGTTGTCCTGAGGCAGATGGGCCCACAAATCTTGAACATCCAACTCTAAATCATGTACAGAGTGACACGATGGCGTTTGCCGTTTTAGCTAATCCCACACGCGCTCTACAGGGGACAAATCGGGTGAGTGGGCCGGCCATGGAAGAGTCTGAAAATGACGTAGGAAGTCATGAGCAACTCTTGCTGTTTACGGATGAGCATTATCTTGCTGGAAAATTGCCCCTGGTAGACCATTTAGGAAAGGTCCTACATGGGTCGAAGAATATCATCAACGTAACGTTGGCCCGTTAAGTTTCCTTGCATCACAATTAAAGTGGACCGGCTATCATAGGCTATAGTCCCCCAGACCATTACACCAGCTGTGCGGGCAGTGTGACGTAGAACAGTGTGGGGGGAATTTTACCGCTTACCAGGGCGCCTCCACACCCGTACACGGTTATCATCTGTTCCCAAAACAAACCGGGATTCATCACTAAACACAACCTTTTGCCAATCTGTGACATTTCACATTGATCTGGCTTGGCACCACTGTAGCCGCAGTTGCCGATGTTCCGGTGTTAAAGGGAGTGCACGGAAAGGGCGCTTGGATTTAAAATTTGTTTCTGCAAGGTGTCTGGAAATTGTTTGTGGAACAATTACTACGCCTACGTCTGCTCGCATCGTTCAACGAGTCACTGTGGGGTCCACAAGTGCTTACCGCACGATCCTTCGATCCTCTCTCCTCGTGGTCTTCCTGGTCGCTCCTGACCCGGTTTTCCCCGCGTGGGTACCTTCTCGTGTCCACTGCTCCCAACAATTTCTAACGGTACACTCCGAACGATCCACCTGGCCATCAACACGGCGCGTCTACCAACCTGCAGTTTTCATCCCGATGATCAGGCCTCTCTCAAACTCGCTTAACTGTGAGAAATGTCTTCTAGCACGTTTACCTGGCATGTTTCGCTTACCAAAGTCTTCCTACAATCGGCGGGTAATCGTCACGTTTATGAATCTTCGATTATGTAGCACCCTCTTCCTGATTGTAGCGCCACCACGGCGTGTATAAGCATGCGTATTGACACATAACTTGGTTCATTTACATATCACATTACGCTGCACTTATTTACAAAGTTGTGCGATTGTACTTAGCTTCCTTCTTGGGTCGCTATTTTCAATGTTCCTGAGTGTATATCAATGTATTGAATTCAATTATATTATATTCCGATGCTAAAGCCAGAATAGGATTTAAACCTCTTAAGTTGTATATAAACGTCTCACTCAGCGAAAGCGTTATTTCCCCCTTACGTATATATAAGTCTTTCTGAAGTACGATCTTTTCTGTGCACTGCTATCCATAAAATTATTCCAAAGGCTATGGAATGCAATAATAGGACCTGGACAGTGTGTCCGGTGGCATTGGGAGCGAATTGCATAACTTTTAATCGGCAGTTAAAGAATTAATTATCGAACAAATTATCAAGATAAGCGTTAATTTTTGTATATAATTCAATATATGACAAGACATGGGGATGTGATGGGCTCATGTGTCTTTTCTTTAACTTGTCCTTTGGGTTCTTTGGGGCCAGAATTAATGGCAACTCTTTTCCAACCAAACCCAAGAAGTGAAGCGTGAAGGAAAGATGCAAATTAGGAAGCTTTTAAATATCGGAAGTTACAGTAAGAAAAGTGAAAATTTGGGGAATGTAAAGATAATCGGTGGTTCAAGCGTGAGGAGGTTTTGGAAAACGTTACGAGGCGGCTAACAGAAATTATATGTGGTAGAGAGCCATTAAGTCAAGGGGCATGCCATAGCACTCGAGTAATTACGCAACTTGATCTAGAATTATTGTGATCGCTACTTCAGACTACATCAAGGTAGGATTGACTATTTAATATTAGGATCTGTGATATCTGTGATCTGGGTTAAGTATTTTCGGTAATATTTATATATTGTGTGTTTTGCCACCGTAGATTCTCTCACATATACTATTAAAATCTAGTTTGTTAAAGGTTTAAGTTAACAATCTTAATAGAGTCATATTAAGATTATGCAGGCTCCTAGTTCTTCCATTAATTCGACATCTCCAGCTCACGCTGATAATCAAGGGGATGTACACCTGAAGGGGGTTGACATCACAGGGTCACTGGCAGTTTTTAAATGTTTTTAACTTAGCATTGTTAAATTAATTATCAAATAAAGAGTGTTTTTTTTTCCAGGTATAGAAGTTTAAGTTGGCATTACTTTCCAAGATGGCGACCGATTTAACAGCTGTCAAGTGATTTATTCTCAGTTCGGTTTGGCAATTCATCAAAACGATCATCAAGCAAGGCGTAGATTCGTCGAATGGGGCCAAAACGAGATTGCCGTTGTTCCCGATTTTCATAAGCGAATTTTGGACCTGTGAATTGGCCTCCAAGGTCTTGTGATTTAACACCGCTAGATTATTTTCTGTGGGGCTATGTAAAGTTATTGGTCTATGCGGATAAGCCACAAACGCCTGACCATTTGGAAGACAACATTCGCCGTGTTATTGCCGATATACGGCCACAAATGTTGGAAAAAGTCATCGAAAATTGGACGTCCAGATTGGACTACATCCGAGCCAGCGGTGGCAGTCCTATGCCAGAAATTATATTTAAAATGTAATGCCACAAAATTATCTTTCAAATAAAAAAAAAATTCATGTCAATCAAATAATACATCGTTGTTTTATTGCAATTTAAAGTTCTATACCTCTAAAAAACACCCTTTACATTTCGTAGTATCGGTACATTTATAAGTATATTATATCAGTGTAAATGTGTATTTTATTTTTTTATTATGTAGAATGTGTATTTTGTTTACTTTCAGTAAATTAGCAATTTTTTAATTAATCTTATGTTTTAGACTTTTCACACACACACACACATGCATACACACACAAACTCTCTCTCTCTCTCACACACACACAAACACACATACACACACACAAACTCTCTCTCTCTCTCACACACAAAACACAGAGACCCACAGACACACACCCACAAACACACCCTGACACAATATACTCACACCATCTCGTAGAGTTATCACGCCCCAACAAGCGGGCGCACCCCACAATTTGAGAAACACTGCCCTAGCAAGGCAAACTAAAACTTTAAAATCCCCAAGAGGGATTTTATTTTAGATAAATTATTTTTCAATTTATCTGTACAAACCAAGTTTTTTTTCATCAAAGAAAGAAATTATTTCATTTTTAACACAAATATTCCCAATTGTTTATTTTCCTAACAAAACTCACTTTGAAAAAAAATAAATAAACAACACAATTAGAGGTAAAGTGTACTTTATAATTACTGTTGAAATAGCTCTTAAATTCTTTTTGAAAACTTCTCTCAAATGTACTTTCACGGTAAAGCGATCCCCGAATTCCGGAAAAAAGGACAAAGAGAGAGAGAAAGAAAAAGCATAGCTGGAAAGAGTACCATCGCGGATAACATTCTATATTTTTCTTTGTTCTTTTTGTACCCTTAAAACTAACTTTTTTCTCGAATATATTTCAAGTTTCTTCCTTCCAAACGAGTAGCAGTAGAAAAAAAATACCTCTTTAGTAATGACTAGTATCAAGAGAATTGAGATAAGAACTTGAAGTCGAATAGAAAAGGAAGAGGGAAAAAATAGCACTTTTTTTCTCTTTCCATTTCCAGTTGCTTTGGTAAGAGAGTATGGGGAAAAAACTCAAGTCAGAAAATTTCTGCGATATAAATTTTGGTTTCAAAGTCAATTGGAATGAAAGAAATCGTCTGAGGAATGACATCGAATCACAGGGCGAGTGTTCCAACAATCCTTCGAGCAGTAGAAGAAAAAAATGTTACATCGGAATGTGGATGACATTTTTATGTAACGCTTTTCGACAGACGATTATTTTCGGTGAAAAAATCGAACACTGAGCACGGGGAAAACGATATATTGGCAAGCATTACAATTTCATATAAGCTTTTAAGTATACGAAAAATATTTGTTGTAATTCAAAGGAATTCTAGCAAGGTATGTTCACTAAATCGCTTGAAATTATCTGACTTCAATGATAGCTAGAGATATATTCAAAGGTATTTATATAATTGTAAGAAATTCAAACAGGAATCATCCAATTTGACATCTAATGATGACATTTTTATGTAACGCTTTCCGACAAACGATTATTTTTGGAGAAAAAACCTAACACTGTGAGTACGGAGAAAACGATATATTGGCAAGAATTACAATTTCATCTAAGCTTTTAAGTTTACGAAAAATATATTTGTGTAATTCTAAGGAATTCTAGCAGGGTATGTTCAATAAAAGGTTTTAAATTATCTGACATCAATCATAGTTAGAGATATATTAAAAGGTATTTATGTAAATGAAAGAAATTTGAGCAGGGAACATTCAAGGAAGCGATTTATATAAGGGTTGCCTAATTGAAAAATGGATATACAGTGCACCACAAAAGTGTTGATACACTTGCGATTTCTTATAAAATTTAATATTTTCGACTAATAAAAATTGATGTAAGATTTTCCCTTTGAAACATTTTGTTAAAAGGTTCAGTCATATCCTTTTCAGAGGACCATTAATGTCAATTTTGTTTATTATCGCATTCCAAAGCAGCGCCGTCTAGTGAGCTTTCGTAGCTCCGGCTTGAATAATTTTTCGGCAGAGGCCTACTAACCACCGCCGGTTAAACATGTCACGTTTTTAGCGCATTTCGCGCTCAGCGCGATACCAGTCCTAACATCCAAGCATGAGAAAGGGAATTAATTTCCCCGTCTTTTAAAGGTATAATTCAACTTTCAATTAACCTAATTCCTGCATGTCTTTCTCTTTGTAAATATCCCCTTTTGAAAATATTTCCCTTTAACTTTAAATAAATTCTTTTTTACTTAAATGAAGTATATGCGTTTAAATGACTTTGATTCAATTAATTCATCACTCACCCTTAAATACTTACCCCTAGATAACCACCTCGCCAATCTAAAATCCCGCCTTCTGAAGAGTCTAATTTTTATTCGAAGATTTATTTGGACTCCCACATTAATATATTGTAATTGCAATTTTTTTATATCTGCAACTTGTTCTAAATAGAATGACATAATTATTTTTTTAAAAAAAGTATAACTATTTTTTAAAAAAATTAATTATCAAAAAGCTGCTAAAAATTACGCCACAAAAGTCTTCATACACTTAACAAAAATCTCAACTTAGCTTTAAATATTGTATTTCTTTCTTAATTTAGTACTTAGTAGGATATGTTTTAGTGTCCACAGCAACTTTTAAGCGTCTTGGAATAAATTTGATCAGTTTTTTGTAATTTCTGCATCGATTTTCCACCATTCTTTTGTGATTATTGGTTTTACTTCACATTAAGCGTTTATATGCAATGTTTTCTTTTTTACTTCAAAATCTCCCCAAATATGTTCTACTGAGCTAAATAAAGTGATTGAGGAAGTGTTTTCATAATTTGGGGACAGTTATAGAGACACCAGGGGCATACACTGAGATCAGTGGGCGTGGCATCATTATCCTGTTGTGATGACCCCCCTGGGTCACACCTTGAACACCAAGATTAATTTGAGGCAAAGAACCAACAAAAGCCATTTTGAATAATAATATTATTTATTTTTGTTATAATTTCCTCAAAAAAATCTCTGATAACAAATAATATAATAATATTACGTCTTCTAAACGGATTTGCCTTTATATTAAATTAAATTACTAAGAATACAATTAATTACTAATCTAGCTCAACTCAAGTAAGGTTTACCGAAATAGGAGATCCGAGAAACCCACGTATTCGAATTCTTAACTGTCATTAACTTTAACTAAGTAGCTCAAACTGACGCTTACTTTAAGCGTAAGTGAATTATATTTACCGCTGGCTTATATCAGCTTTCTGGTACGTGTAGCAGCATGACGTCTTCACGAATCTAATCTCTTTGAATCTTCTAGTTTTGCATTTAACATTATTGGCTCAATAGCCTACCATCATCTCTCTTGCTATCTCGCAACCCTCGACTTAAATACCTTATCTAATTTAAATATCCCATACTTCTTTTTGGAGTTGATTGAAATAAACGTGAATTTATATTTCCCAGAAAGACGCCTAAGAAGATTAGTGGAAAGGTTCCGTACAGATTCGTCACACTGTTAAAAAATGAAGTCGTTTCCAATATCCAAATTTTGAGCGGATAATTTAAAATTTCCCTTTAAAATATTTAAATAGAGCCCATGACTCACAATATTACAAAAAACACCAAATTACCAAATTTGTGGCCGATTTACACCCCCCACGCAAGAACACTTCTACCTCCAAGTTTTATTTATCCAACTAGATCCTTGGAATTAAGTTTCAGAAAATTCAAAATTGACAGCAAATTGATTGGGATGGCAGACAATTAAACATTTTTGGTTCTGATGGGCCTATAATAGCTTGTGTATGAAAAAATAAGGAGTTTAATCCCATGAATTTATGTGGAACAAGAACTCCTTCACTTCCATGCTAAAGCATGGAATTGAAGATGTTCTGGCGTGGGGTGTAAATTGGCCTCAGAATTAGGTAATTTGGTATTTTTTCATGGTATTATGAACCTTGAGCTCTATTTAATTATTTTAAAGAGAAATTTTAAATTATCCGCCCTAAATTTGGATATTGGAGTCTACTTAGTTTTTTAACAGGGTAATGACTCCGAACGCACTGCTCTCATTGTACGCCACTGGTGTCTCGACAACGGTCCCAAATTTATGAAAACACCTCCTCAATCACTTTATTTAGTCGAGTAGAACATATTTGCTGAGATTCTGATATAAAAAAAGAACACGTGACAAAAATAAACACAAAATGTGAAGTAAAAACAATAATCACAGAAGAATGGAGGAAAATCGATGCAGAAATTACAAAAAACTGATTAAATCTATTCCAAGACGTTTAAAAGTTGTTGTGAACACTAAAAGATATCCTACTAAGCACTAAATTAAGAAATAAATACAATATTTAAAGCGTGTACGAAGACTTTTGTGGCGTAATCGTAATTTTTAGTAGCTTTATGATAATTAATTTTTTTTAAAAATAGTTATGCTATTTTTAAAAAATTAATTACATCATTCCATTAAGGATAAGACGCAGATATAAAAAAATTACAATTACAATATGTTAATTTTTGTTAGTCGAAATCATTAAATTTTATAAGAAATTGCAAGTGTATGAACACTTCTGTGACCCACTGTATGTGATTGCGTCAGAAAGAGTGCAGGTATAGAAAAGTCACTAACGCTAAGGATTATAGGATATATACATCGCATACAATATTTAACAGTGAAACCTGTTAGTGGTAGAGGAAATGATTCGAAAGTAAAGGTGTGCCACATAAGAATGCGTCCAGATCGCAACAATGCGAGGTAGTACGGTTCCTGATCGTAGGAGGTGAGTTTAATGCGGACATCAATCGACGAAGGGTTGCAGTTTATGGCGAGCACTGTTTAAGTCGAGCGTCTTGGAACAGTTGGTTTAAAAGGTTTCCAGAGGAGCTGCAAATGATATCGGATCCCTGTGACAACTCCATGTCTCTCTTGAAATCAAAGAAACCTTAAAAAAATCAGTTGGGAAACGTTAGAACACCCACCATGCAGTTTGCATTTGTCACCTGGTGACTTCTTGGCTAAACTTCTACTTAAGACAGTGTTAAGTTTCTATTCGGACGATGAAGGGAAGAAAGTTGGGCAGGACTTCCCCAAGAATCAGACACGTTCGTTCAGAGTAAAGACATAGGAATGAAGGAACCAGTATTACAACCTCCGGGCGATATCTTTTGATTTCCAATAAAATCCTTTTTTTGTTTTGGAACTTGTTCACTTGTTATTTGGGCAACCCTTATAATTAAAGAATACAACTTAATCTAAATGATATTTTAAGGTATCTTAAAAAGTATTTGAATAATTCTGACGAAAATGATTTTCAAAAGGGTTGAAAAGATTATGTAATGAATTATATAATCTTCACGAAATGAAATTGAGTTGCCGCTGTTGCCTAATGGTCATGGATTCATGATCAACGTAGCATGAATTCAAGCCCTAGTGCCCCTGAAAATTGACCATGTATAGAGACTGATGCATGTTAAATCTGTTGAGGTTAAAAGTCCTCCCGTTGGCGTGATGTGGAAGTTTGAGTACGGGATGACAACTAAATTGTCATCCTCGTCGTGTCCCCGTCAACATGGCTCAAAATTATGAAGTACGTCAACAACAGAGACGTTAATGAACGTCGTAATTGTTGTAGTACGACGTTAATGTTCACTTACTCACAACAGAATTTGGAGTTAATCAGATTTATTCTAATTAGAAAACACATTAAAATGATGCTGAAGTAAAAAATATCTATTAGAAACAAGATGAAGTATATATATCCGACAGGACAACTATGAAATTACGAAAAGAATTAGCACAAAGTTAATGTATGTATAAATCATTTGGAATTAGTAAATAATAAAAAAATAGAATTTTAAATGAAATATTAGTATGCACAGCACGTTTGAGATGAAGTCATTAGTTATACTGATTGATGTGATATAATTTTTAAAAAGTACATCAATGAGAAAATTGTCTGTAGTTAGAAAATTCTGAAAGAAACACTTATATATATATAATTTCTTTAAACCTCGCAGAAAATTTCAGAAAGACAACTGCAGTATTACAATTCTTTCATTTAAATTTTCCCAAATATATCTCTTTTTATGTATATTTAATATTTTACTAAATATAGATGCTAAAATATATACCTTTTAATTCAACAAAGTAGACCTCAGAGCCTCGAGTAAAGTACCCACTATTTAACGAATGATCAGAAGAAAGGCTGCCAATTTCTTTAAAAAAATTGTCAGCTCTGATAGTAAATCGATAACCTGCATCAAAAAATATACTCATGACCTTGATTCTACAGGTCCAGATCAATTCTAATTGATCCTGATTTTCTTTAAATCCTAAATATATGCTCTCTTTTATTTAAATTTAATTTATCTTTTACTTTTATTCTTAAATTTTCTTCATTAACTACCCAATGATTGGTCGAGCTTCTTACCTAAACTTAAATGCAAAAATAGCTCACCTCTCTGATCAGCCAATCACAGAAGCTCCACTCGATACAACTCATTTTAACTTTTTACATCAAAATATTTCTCTCACTAGGACCCCTTTGCTGCAATTGGATTGGATAGGCATCGCTCCGCCCACTCCCATCACGAAAAAGATTTGTTAAGTAAAGATTATTTTATCAATTTTTATCTTTATCTTTATTTTATATTTGTAATTTTAATCATATCAAAGTAATATTTTTTCCTTAGTTTTCCATAGTTATATTTTAAATTTTAAACATTATGTATTAAAAATGACAATTTGAAAGCCTTTTAATGTCATGAAAGGAGATGAGGTTTCGGATGAACTAAGTGCTTCCACCCCACCAAACTACAATACAACGAAAATTATTATTAAAGTAGTTTAATAAACCTGAACTATAACAAAAATTTGTTATAAAATTGCTACAATTAATACAGAATATAAAATAATAATAATAACAATCGAAGATAAAACTAGGAGAACTTTAGAATCTACGGAATACAAAGTATATGTCATGTATTATAATCTGAAAAAATTACATATAATGAGATTTTAAATTTTTTTTAATAAAGCTATAAAATTAAATCCATATCTATAGAAAGAAAAGATTCCCGAAAGTCTATAATACTTTGAAAGAATTTTTACCTAATATATTTTTTTAAAAAATAAGTTAAATATAATCGTAGAAGTAAGGCTAAATATCTGATTTGCATGAATTAGAGCTAAGTTGATTCTATTTTTTGATGAAAATATTACACGATTTCAGCAAATATGTGGCTACATTGTATTACCTAAAATATTATTTCTTCCCAAACACATATATTTAAGGAAGAATTTATCAATAAAACACACATTTCTCTCTGAATAAACTCTTTTAAAAACAATCTTTAAAAAATACTTTTTCCATAATTCTCATAAATATATACTATGAATAATATTATATAGGGCTTTTTCACATGCAATAAATTTTACAGTAGTAAATTTTTAGTCACCGTTGTTAATAAATGTTCGAGAAATTTCTGAAAACCTTTTGAAAAATATTATTAGCAAAATAAACATTTCTAATGTAAATAAATATAACCATTAGGATTAAATTTCTTAATAAAAATATTTGAGTTAAAGGAGTAGAAGAATTGCAATATCTTTTCAACTACATATTTATTCTAAAGCATATTTTTACCTAAAAATATTTCAATGTATTTTCTTGGAAATGGTTCAAAAGAGGAATTCGAAATCTTAAACAAAACTCCATTTTTGTTTGTTTGTTTAAATACACAATTTTTCAGTATACTTCTCTAAAAATAGTGTAAAAGGAATTCAAGATTTCATAACAAAAACACAAAAAGTAGAATAAAATACTATTATACACACTAAAATAGAAAATGCAAATGCTCTCACGTGCTATTTTCATATTTGCACAAACAACTTCAAGAAATAAACTTCTACTTCCCAGTAGAAATAAAATCAATATAACAAAATAAAATTCGAAATGTCCGATAAATAACTAAAAAAAGAAAACTTTTTTCAAATTTTCAGAAACACATTTTCTCACTTTCTGAAAATTCAAACTATTTTGTTATTTATGGATTAATATTTATGTTTTCTTCTAATATAACTAAAAATACGATTTCTTTAGTAAAACAAAATAACACTTAGTCTAAAGATTATAATTTAAATGCAAATAAAATAAATATGCAATTTATACAACCTTTTATATATAAGTACTAATCATTCTCTTTCTTCATGAACGCTTTAGAAAATACGCAAACCTCTCGTCTCATTCTCTTGAATGAATGTTTGGAATTAAAAAATAAAATGGCGGAAGTTTAGCTGTTCCAAACCCTGAGGCTCTTTTTTAGCTGTCTCATCTCTGGTAATTTGAAGCTAACACAACAAGAGACTTAGTTAGGAAGAGCTTACACCAGTAACAAGGAAAAGGTATTTCAGTAAAAGTTACAAGAGAACAATACTTGCGAAATACTTAGGATTTCGTATTTCTTATATAAAGTAGTAAATTAGGTATATATTTAAAGTGTGAAAAATAAAATCAGTACGCTTAAATTAGTTTTATACAGGAGAAAATATAATAATTTCATTAGAGTTATTAAAAATCTGATGAAACAAATTGCTACCATTAAGGGAACGATACAATGTACCATACAGTACCATTTAGCCAGTACCATACAGTACCAGTGTACCATTTGTATCATACGGTACCATTGCACCATTAGTACCATACAGCCAGTGTACTATTTAGTGTACCATACAGTACCAGTGTTCCATTTAGTGTACCATACAGTACCAGTGTTCCATTTAGTGTACCATACAGTACCAGTGTTCCATTTAGTGTACCATACAGTACCAGTGTTCCATTTAGTGTACCATACAGTACCAGTGTTCCATTTAGTGTACCATACAGTACCAGTGTTCCATTTAGTGTACCATACAGTACCAGTGTTCCATTTAGTGTACCATACAGTACCAGTGTTCCATTTAGTGTACCATACAGTACCAGTGTTCCATTTAGTGTACCATACAGTACCAGTGTTCCATTTAGTGTTCCATTTAGTGTACCATACAGTACCAGTGTTCCATTTAGTGTACCATATAGTGAAAATCACTTAAAACGAAACTGAGGGGACTGAAATATTTTTTCGTGTTAAAGGATATTGCGAAGAAAAACATACATTAACAAAAAGATTATTACACAGTTTATTTTATTTACATAGGTATATACATGCATTTAATAAGAATCAATGAAACCAAACATTCACAAGAAGTTTAATACAACATTTTCAAGTTTTTTTTAAAAAAACTAAACATTTATTGAGTTTTTGAGGAATAATCTCACGATTTTCTTTGCATTGTCTCTTTTAGTAACAAATCGTCAACAAATTATTCGATATCATCCGTTTATTCATTACATTTTTGGAATGTGCGTCTAAATAACTGCGTATAATTTTCATGATGTTCCTCATTTTGGATCACTTGAGAATAGGAGCTGTATTATTCATTTCATTTTTACCTTCAGAGTCTGCCTCAAAGATGTTTCTTGAGTTTTGAACAAACTCCAAAATGTCTTTATCTGCCATAATTGAGGCTGTATACATATTATCATCATCCACTACAAGGAATTCTTCCGAACGATACAGTAAGACAGTCCTATCCGACTGGTGTTTCCGTATTTTGTTCACATTCCCAGAGGAGAAATCTTATCGTGTTTAGTGAATTTCGTTTCGAATCAAGTGAAAAAAAATGCATGAATATACATTGTAGTTTGTTGGGACCGCTGTATTATTTTATGAAATGACAATTCATCTTAAGCGTTTTCGTGTTAGACGTATTTCAATGTATAAAGTCAACCCATGTATCTACATATGTATATATACTGGTCATTATGCAACCGCTACATTGCGCACTTTATGATATTGTACTATGTTTGTATAATGTTTTTAACTATCATACAGTAGAACGTTGTTTATCCGAATCAATTAGAATCGGACACCATTCGGATACGCAATTGTTCGGATAACCGAAACCCGAATGCCATCCATGCAGTATATGAAACCGGACACTATACGAATATTGAAAATCATCACATACAGGAAACATGCTTGAAGAAAAAGTAAAACAGGTGCAAAATGTCGCAATTTTGCCTTTATAGTGGAAAATAATCACTTATTTTTCGCTGTACCATTGCACACCTTCGTTTTTTTGATGCAATGTCTCTGATTCTCTTGAGCAGCAGTTAATTGGGTAGGACAGCACTCTGGTTGATGCTCGTACCACTCCATAGCTGTCTCTAACGTAGAAAACGCGTCAACATTTGATGGATTCTCGCTACTTTCGTTGTTGTTGTTGTCATCGTCTTCATGCGTTTCATCGTCGGATTCTTCTTGTACGGAAGTCACAATCTCGTCATCATTTAGCATTTGAAATCCACAGTCTTCTGTATCACATGCCATTCAGGTTTCTTCATCTTCATCGAATTCTTGAAATCCTGGGATAGATTGGACAAAATCGGTAATCTCCTCCCTGTGGTTGTCATTGAAGTCTTTTTCGCCTTCTAAATCTGGCCACAGCTTATTCCGAATCACACAACTGAAATTCGCCAAATATCTCTGTGACTTTGAGTTTTCCCGTCTCTTTTGGCCTCATGCGAAACAACTGTTGAGCATTGCACTGTCCGAAAAAGTATTCAACAGTACATGTAGTTGACAAAAGAAAAACTGGTCTGGATATTTGACGCTCCGGATAATAAACGTTCGGATAAAAGACACTCTACTGTACACGCATTCTTTTTACGCATTCTTATACGCACTCTTAAAGCGTTCGCGCCATGATTTAAAGAAGTAGAACTTTAATTTCTAAGATAGAAGTATACTTATCTATTTTTTTTTTTTTGCTTTCTGTAACCCTTATTCCGTGTGAATAAATTTTAACAAAAATAGTTTTTAGCGGATTTCTGCTCAACAAAAGAAACCTGCCTACCCAATTTGAAATCAATAAGCCTTATTGGTAACAAAAGAAAAAAAATGGGAAATTTTGCCTTAATACCCCTACATTCTTCTTTTAAGGTCGATTTCTACAAAATCCTTTCTTGAACTTAGCTCAGTGGTGCAACAACCCATGAGGACCAAGGCATTCCGTGCCCATCTCAATTTAAGAAACCTTGGGCAATCAGGTGAGGTTATTAAAGGATGACTATTTCCCAAAAGAAACATAATTGCCAAATTTCAACTTTGTAGATCGAACAGTTTTAGAATGAAAATTTAAGAGTCAATATCCATGCAATCCGTTTTAAGCGCGTTTCTTTTCAACAAATAGAGGTATTCTGTTCAACTGCCAAATTTAAAGTCAGTTACTATTATATTCCCAGAGATCTCGTGATGAATGAATGGATGTGTGTAAGTTGTTTTTATCCGTTATAAGGAAAGATAGATACATGTTTTTCATCATATTATGTGTATTTAGTAAAAGATTATTTTCATATTCGTTGTTGTTGTGTTGTTTCTAATGCCACCTGTCTGACGTAGTCAGATCGAGGCCCACGAAATTCATCGTGGCATGGGGCTAGAGGTACGCCTGTCGTTGGCCTTGAGCACCATACAGGTGACAGTACGATTTAGCTCGGCGAAATTCCCCGAAGGGACGATATATGGCGACACCACCTCTATCTCCACCTCCACAATTTCTGCATGTAAACTGAAGGGGAGGGAAATATTCTCCAGTCCCTGCGCTCGTGACTCAGCACACAAGACTATGGACCCACTGATTGAACGAGCACGTACTCCGTGTGTACTCGGGGGTATTTGGTGGCATCGGGCATTTCCGGGCTTTCGGTCTGGAGTCTGATGCTCTAACCACTAAGCTACCCATGACCCTAATCGTATTCGTAATGAGGTAAAATACGAATTTCCAGACCATATAATCCTACGTACATGCACATACTTGTTACATTTAGAAAGTTTATAAGGCAATGCTTTTCTCAAACTTTCAATATTTGCAACCCAATATTCAATCAGAATTTCCATCGCACCCTCCTTTCGTACAATAACAATTTTTTTGAATTCAACAATACTATACTTGGACGCTAAAATTACAATACGATTTTAACCTCTTAAGTGTCATGGGCGTATATATACGTCTCGCTCTGCCAAAAAGTTAATTGTCCTGGGCGTGTATATACGTCGTTCCGAAGTACAATCTTGTCTGTGCACTGCTATGAACAAAATTATTCCGAAATCTTTGGAATGCAATAAAAGGACTTTGACAGAGTTTGCGAAGAATTTACTTATTTCAGAGGATTTGCTTATCTATTCCTTTTCTTCCCCATCCCTCTTCGAATACATCACATGCGCCACATAGCGTGTCTACGTGGAAAACGGTGTCATCGGGGAACGAATTGAGTAACTTTTTTAATCAGCAGTAAAGGGATTAATTATAAACAGTACAAATTATTAAGATAATTGTTAATTTTTGTATATAATTTAATATATGACAATCCCATGGGGTTACTGGTATATTATATTAAACTTGTGTTCTTAACTCTTAGTAATGTTAAATTTGTTATAAAATACATTGTGCAGTACTGATACATTTATAAGTGTATTATATTAGTGTAAAAATGTGCATTTTATTTTTTATTATATCAGAATGCTTTTGTTTACTTTCAGTAAATTAACAATTATTTAAAATAAAATTTCGTTTTCGGCTCTCCAAAATGCTCGCGCCCCTCTCTTATAGTTATCAAGGCCCCCGTAAGGGGGCGCGCCCCAAAGTTTGAGGAACTCTGTTATAAGGCGTTCCAAGTGTTCAATATAGAATGAAATTCGTAATTAGGAATACAAAACACTGAAATTTCAAGAGAATAACAAGAGATTTTAAAAAAAAATATCTGAATATTTATATAAAAAAATTGAATAAAATGTTTCAAATGAAAAATTTTATTGTTGATGAAGTTGAAAAAGGACTAAATAAAATTTTATGTCATTAACTCTTAGTTTTCTTTTAAGGTATCCAACTATGTACGAAACCGCTATTTTGCAAAAGAGTGCAAACGAATGTTTTTTAAGAGGAGTTGGAAACCTCTCTCTCTTTATGTACACTGGCAATGTTAAATTGGCTGTTTTCGATGTACCTTTTCTCAAAATCTATTCAACGTACATGCTTGAAATTTTTCAAACAATTAAAGTACTCATTATACTGAAATGAGCTTTAAGCTAATTTTGAATGCTTCATAGTTTATGAAATATTTTATCAAACATTGCGAAATTTGTCTCATTTTCACTTAAAAATAAATTTTTGAATTTCTTACAAAAAGCTCATTTTAGTATATATTAGCCATCATTATAACCATATAATAAAAATTTACATACTTGTTAACAGTAGTTTCTCAGAAAATGTACATCGAACATCAAAATTTACATTTTGAGATAAATTGATTTTAATGTATACAGTGAGACTTCTATTCGGCTAGGAATAAAATAAAAAAGGCTCAATTTACAATAAAAGATACATGTTTTGCTTTATATTATACGTTCCACTTTTAAGCAAAAGTGAAGTACTTTGTTAACATTTTTCGCCATTCAAAAGGGCGTGGCCCAATTTCAACGCTTATTTAAAAATAGGTTTTAAGGGCTTCTAATTACCCTAGAAGTTAAAGTAAGGTATTTTTAGAAAGGTTAAAAGCTATACAATTTGAAAATGCAAAAACTCTCAAATTGTCAAAAAGATAAGATTTTAACTTTCCATCATTCTTAATATTTAGTGTCACTTCGATTCGAATACACATATAAAGTTGTTTTAAAAATATTATTACAATAAAAATTATCCAAATGCAATATTTTGGAAAACAATGAATAAAATTAGTTATTTTCAAAACGTTCTCCTTTTTTTGAAAATTCTTCTATAATAATAAATTTTGCCATTACATAGCTGAGACCTCTGTACAATGCCTGAACTAGGCTTTTTAAAACATATACCTTAGAAGAGGATTTTTCATATTTTAATACATCAGATTGGAGAAATTTTTAACAAAAAAACTATCGACAATTACTTCAATTGGTAGTAATTCTGAAAATAATGTGAATTTTTCAAAAATCCTGGTCCAGGCTCTTTAGAGGTGCTTAGCTATATATAAACAAAATATTATTATGATAGACATTTTTATAAAAGGATAATGTTTTGAAAAAGATAATTCTAAGTTTATATTTTAGCCAAAATATTGCATTAAAATAATTTTTTATTATAATAATATTATTAAAACAAATTTATTCGTGTATTCTTATATAAGTGACACTAAGTATTAAAAAAATATTCGTTTTCACGCTTTTGCAAAATTTCGGTTCCGAAAGTAATCAGATTCCTTAATTCTTTAAATGTGTTGCCTTATAAATTTGGCAGTTTTTGCTTCCTGGACAGGCGTAGACATGAAAGGAAATACTTTATAAAAATTTACTTTTGTGAAATGTGAAATAATGTACAAGAATTTCTGAATGAAAAACATCGAAAATTTTTTAGGAAACTTGTGGATAAATATTTAACAGCATAAAAATATTTTTACTATCAGATGGTTTTTCAAAACATTATGTCGGCATTAAATAAGATATATCTGAGGAATATAAATACCCATTAAAAACAAAAATCAAATTCATTTTTTATTTATGAGAAGATTTATTTATGAATAAACAATTTGTGGAATATATTTTAACGAAAGATTAAACTTTCGCTACCGATTTCAAATTGTCATTCAAGTAGCTCTAACCCTAAAAGCTAACAAACAAAAGAAAACCTTTGAAAAATGTTAATGCAATTCTGAAAATCCCGAATAATACGTCTCCAAATTCGAAATCTCTCTCTAAAAGGCCTTCCATAATAACTTAATTATGTGCCAACAAGAATTTAAAATCTCGGGTTGTTTTGATATTATCAATTTGGGATAAGAAAAGAGATGGAAAATTAATTTTCTAATTGAATCAACTTTCTTTTCTCGAAAAAGCAATTTAAATCTCCTTCGAACTATTTTCGAAAATAACGAAACAACAAGGATCTTTCCTTCTTTCTTTTTTCCTTAAAAAAAATAAAAGATTTCTCAATCTGATTTCGCATTTTGTGAGTGGATTCATTAAAAGAAATTGCACAATTTCTATTGTTCTTTTTTTGTTACTCTATCTCTCCTCCTATCTCTTTTATTTCAAATTACGTTAAAATTTCAAATAGTGCAGCTTATTTATCAAACAAAGAGTAAAGGGGTTTTTTTCTAAAAGGCTATCGACGTAGCTTGATTATTTTTATGAAAGAGATAGATTCAAGTTTTTTTTTTTTTTGTATATGTATATATCCGATTCCTCTTACGAAGTTAAAGAATTTTTCATTTATTTTGCGTTGACAGATAAAAGGTAGCATACAAAAATGACCAGGGGATAAAAACAAAATAAAAAATGAGCTTTTTATCTTCCAAATAAGGAAATAGTTGTGATTAATCTTGTCAGCCGTTAAGTGCAGAAATCTCATTACATTATCGTATTGAAAAATCCAAATAATTATTTATCATCTGGTATTTAATTGATTTAAGTTTTTACCGAATACTTTTTACTTCAAATAGTCTGGCAGGTAAACATTTTCGTGATAAATTACGATCCGGCACGCCATAGCCTAATTTGTCTAAAATTTCGCTCAATTGAACTTTTAAAGTATGAAAAATGCTTGCGGTTTTATAATTTGTCATGCTTATGATTTCAAATTTCGAGGCTTAGGAATGTATATCCCTTTGCAAGTTGGAAAATAAATAATAAATTCGACAGGTTTTGTGTGAATTAATGTTGCTTCAGATTATTGTGAGAATTGATAAAGGCGATCCGTTTTCTCGTGTTTTATTTCATAACAAGTAATAAAAAAAAGTTTTTAAATCAATTCTTACTTAAATCAACAAAGAAAAGTTTTAATTTTGCTACTTTTTATTAAATAGTTACAATTAATATAAATATGTATATACATATGACATAATCACAACATTAAGTGGTAATGAATTTTTATTAATTATCTTTAAAGTATCGTATTGTCATCCAAAACAATTGTATATATAAAATTTCAGTTCAACTGAATGCTTTAAAACGTGAAACAAAAACCTTTGCAAGTTTTGACACAAGTCGCCAATGTGGCTGCATTTGTAATTCTTTAAATAATTAGTTTTAATCAATTAATTTTATCAATTATAATTAAATTATTGCATTGTCATCCAAAATAATCATATATATTAAATTTCAGCTCAATTGAGTGCTTTAAAAGGTATTTTATTAGCGATTTAAAATTCCACCATAAATAAATAAGCAAACAAACAAATAAATAAATAAATAGAGAGTGTGAGTTAACAGTAGGGAATTGAATAAAGTTATAAACATCCATAACAAACATCGCCTTGTCTCTTTTGTTTTTACACACTTACTACCAAGTAAACATGACTCCCACAGGATACTTGTAATAGCGCCTTCTATTGGTACACATTGTAGTGGGTCTATTCGCGAAACTGCAGCTAAAATTGTTCTTTTTAACTGTAAGTTCCATTGAAAATTTCCCCCAGAAGAAAAAGACGGTTTTTATGCAAATGAGTGGTTCTATTTAAGCGTCGACATTTAGGTACGCGATATTAGTTGACGGATAGTCGCTGGATGGTCGATTATTGGTAGTTGGAGAATATAAGTGATAAAATTGAGCTTAAGATTTACGACCGCAGGTCATGCAGTTAAGTAAAAGAATTGCAGTGAATTATAGCGTAGAAGTCTAGAGTGCTCCAAGAATAAGTGGAGTAAATTATACTTATATATTAAGTAGCCTTAAGCCGTGTGATTGCTCTTGTAATTAGTTACTTAGTGAATTTCCTACCTTTAGTTGTGTGGTTTAAGTCAAAGGGATAATAAATTTGAATTTAAAACATGATATGGTTGATCTTTACTCGAAACCTCAAACACCAACAACCGCTAGTAGATTGTCACTACATGAACCATAACAACTGTTTGAGTTTAAATATTTTGATTATTTGATAGTGTATTTATTACTCACGCAAGTCAAAGATACATGGTAGGATCAAAACGTTCCCAGAATAGGTCAACTACTAAGTATTAAATAATAGAACAATAACTTAATCATATAAGCCTTCAAAGAATTGTTCTTTTGCACCCACACATTTGTTCCAGCGTTCTTATAACTGTTCAAAACACTCCTGGAATCCATTTTCGAGAGGCTCTTCAGTTGATTCATCGCATTTTGTATTCCCTTATTTAAATTACGAAATGATGTCCCTTCAATTTCATTTTCCACCATGAGATCAGGTAAAAGTCTTCTGGTTCTGGAATAGCTTCCGTATGCTTTTTTCAGCATCTTGAGCATCTCAGAAGGCAATTTCTCGAGTAAAACACTGAATTTGATGTCTGCCCTCTACTCCAAAGACGACATTATAAAATCCAACGAATGCAAAATTCGCTTTATCAGAAATTCTCTGCAGCTAATACCAACAGTACGGGAAATGAATTCCAAAAGGCTGTGTGTTTTCCTTATTAGTGTTGCCAATCCCGGAAACAGACATTTCCCTTCCAGATTGTGGCCCGTATAGTGTACCAGCAAACCAATTAAGGAGTTAACCCTTTATCTACCTTATTATGATTTAATGCAATTTTTTCATGCAATATATTTTTCACATTAAAAAAAGGGATATACGTAAACAAAATACTCAACTTTGGGAAATTTAATCCGTTAGAGCTAATTAATTAATTAAAGATAATCAACTGCAAAATTAATTATATACACTGTTTCCTTAAAATAAATAGTCAAATCGTTTTCTAAGGTCTTCATTTACATGCAAAAAGATAAGACACTTATATTTTGACATTAACTATTTTTTCTGAACAAAAATGACAATCTTTGCAATGCACTGAAAACGCTGTCAGCCGAAATCACAATTTCTGCTGTAAAACTATTCACCTTCCCCACTAAAGTAGTCATCATAGAGCCCGTGCTGCCATATATCTTGGAAGAGTACATTTAAAAGCATTTTCCTGCTAAGTATCGTCAGAGTATTTGAAAAAATGGTTATTCTATGTAATTTTAAAGTGATTGGTACTTATAAGCACCGTCGGTAGATAAAGGGTTAAAGTACATCATGAAATCACGATTAGTAATTCCAGGAGTACTTTCTTTTACGTACTAAATATTTTTTAACTGTAGCGTTAACAGGCAATCAGTTGGTCACTATGCTCAATATATCTTCGATAAAAATAATCTTAATGGCAGGATTATAAATTCTGCAAATGCTAACCCTTGTAAATGGCTCTAGGCCCCCTTGACGAAATGAACTAACTCGTTTATTGAAGAGGAGGAGTCAGGGCGAATCAAAAAGAGGTCGATCTATATTTAAAAAAATGTTGACGACAGAATGATACATTAAGTGTGTGGAAAGATGGTTTATACATTTGTTACGCTTTCAGGAAATTTTGAACAGAATACATTTGACAAAAATAAGTCACTGATGGAGAAAGTTTATTCTTCATTGAAGTTTCAGTAAAAATTCAGTTACAATGGCCACTGGAATGGAAAACATCAAAAGTACACAGCAGAAAATCATTTTTACATCAAAGAGAAATAGGAAAGAAAAAATTATGACATGAAATTGAATCTACTTTTTGGAAAGAAAAGTAAAATGAGTAAATGGAAGGATTCAAACCAAACAGTTTAAACAGAAAATTCATTTTTTAACATTCCGTGAAATTTTTACTAACTACAAAGGAAATATAAAAACGGCGTCTATACCAACACAATCCCAGACATAGTTGAAAGATAATGCACCCGACTGCAAAATATGTGGATATTCTAAAAATTGTTTAAATATAGTTCTTTCTCTTGATTGGATACAAACGTATGTGTATTGTAATGTGTGTTACAATAATTTATTATTGCAATAATGTTTATGAATCGCAATAAAACTTTATACGTACAAAAGGTAAGTAAATATAGAAAAATCGAATTTTCTTCAAAAACTTTTGATTTAAATCATCTTATTGCAATCATTTTATATATTATGTAATAATAAAAAGCAAAATATGGATGGTTAGCTTAAATAAGTTTGTAAAATATTTTAGAAAAAAATATACGATGCTCGAGATTTTGTAAATTCAATTGTTTGCCTCTTAATATTCTAAAACATATTAATAAGTGATCTGCAACAAAATACCTGTAAAATAACATGTTACATTGTTATAGTCTTTTAAACTTCAATAACAGTTCTATTGATATTAATTTAATCAAATACATTGAATTTATTTATAATAGTGAGAAATATTTCTGCAATTTTACAAATTCTTAGAGTAAAATATATACTCTACCAAAAATTAACCTAATTTATCCATGAAATATTCATTTAAATTAAGATTAAGTTCAGTTTAATTTCTTATTATTTAATTTTTGTTTTCAAAGATTTGCAAGAAGACAATTAACCCTCTCCACCTATTCCTTTTGGAAATTTTCAAATACAAATAAAAATTAAAATACTAGAGGCAGCACTTAATCATTAATGTAAAGCACGTTTCCAATAACGCTACTTAATTACCATATACAATTGTTATAAAAGTAAAAGCATGTAGGAGCATTTTGGATTAAAGTATTTTGCTCAAGCTCACAAAAACTAGAGAGACGAATCTTTACCAAGTGAAATCGTAATTGAAATAGACATAATCGCATTCAACATCAAATATTCCCTTAAATTAGAATAAATGCTTTTTATTTATTTTAATTACAAATAAAGAGTGTTTTTTTCCAGGTATAGAAGTTTAAGTTGGCTTTACTTTCCAAGATGGCGACCGATTTAACAGCTGTCAAGTGATTTATTCTCAGTTTGGTTTGGCAATTCATCATGAATAGACTCACGCCTGAACAACGCTTTCAGATTCGTCGAATGGGCCGAAAACGAGATTGGCGTTGTTACCTATTTTCATAAGCGAATTTTGTTTAGCGATGAAGCGCACTTCTGGTTGAATGGCTACGTTAACAAACAAAACTGCCGCATTTGGAGTGAAGCTAATCCACAAGTGTATGTCGAAACACCGTTACATCCAGAAACACTGACTGTTTGGTGCGCTTTATGGGCAGTTGGAATCATTGGTCCGTACTTCTTCAAAAACGATGAAGGCCACAACGTTACACTGAATGGTGATCGGTATAGAGCCATGATTACTAACTTTTTCATTCCTGAATTGAACAATCATGATGTCCAGGAGCTGTGGTTCCAACAAGACGGCGCAACATGTCACACAGCTCGTGCCACAATCGATTTATTGAAAAACACGTTTGGTGACCGCCTAATTTCACGTTTTGGACCTGTGAATTGGCCTCCAAGATCTTGTGATTTAACACCGCTAGACTTTTTTTTGTGGGGCTATGTAAAGTCACTGGTCTATGCGAATAAGCCACAAACGCCTGACCATTTGGAAGACAACATTCGCCGTGTTATTGCCGATATACGGCCACATATGTTGGAAAAAGTCATCGAAAATTGGACGTCCAGATTGGACTACATCCGAGCCAGCCGTGGCAGTCCTATGCCAGAAATCCTACTTAAAATGTAAAATGCCACAAGATTATCTTTGAAATTAAAAAAATATATGTCAATCGAATAATACATCGTTGTTTTATTGCAATTTAAAGTTCTATACCTCTCAAAAAAACACCCTTTAGTATATGTAAAAATTCATACAATTTAAAATTAATGTTTGCTGTTTCAAAGATAGAAAAATCAGTCACACAGTGTATTTTTTATCCTTTTCAATGTATTAATTTCATTTTCTACTTTAAAAAGCTTTTTTTTAAATAAATGAAATAACAGAGAAAGTTATATAGCTACTTTAAATTAGCCTTTTCAATATATGGAAGCAGCTTTTATTATAAGTAGAATAATATAAAATAATATAACACAAACACATTGTAACATATACATTGAAATATGTACATTGTAACATTTGTTACAATTTTAAAAGGTTGTATCTACTTTTATTGTGAGTATGTATATCGGTTAAAACGAATTGCTTTTGTGGCACAAGTAAAAAAAAACAAATCCAAATCTAAATGGCACCATAAGAAAAATACATAATAGTTGTTGAACCATAAATCATATATAAATACTTTTATAATTGTTATTATTTAATCGTAAAATATTTTAAAATGAATTTATAATTACAACTATTTATTTTAAAATTCAATATATTAAAGCAGATAAAAAGCCTTCACTTTTTTTTACAATATCTCAGAAAAACAAAGCTTATAAAAATCTCTATACTAAACATTTCCTTTCTTCCTGCTGGATTTATATCCTTCAGCCAGTCGGATTTTCTCTCCTTCCGGAACAATTCAAATAAACAAATTATATAAACATGGGTTGCACCGGATTCCTTTTCCTCGGGGAAAAACCATTACAAGAGCAGAGACTATCAGAATGTTTAACAAAATCGGAAGAACAAGAATTTTAAAGAAAACGCGAGTCTGTTCGAAAGGAATATTTAAAAGTAGCTTTGTGCTCTGAGATTTTAAAGAGAACAATTTCAGACGATGGAAAATAATTGTGCTTGGTTTTCCGTGTGTTTTTGATTTTTTTTGCGGGAGGAGGTACGATTTAAGTTAATTTTCTAAGAAATATTTAGTTACATATCGTCGGCTTCTAGTTATCAGAATCCGTAACTCTGCAAGGGAACTAAATTTGATATAGGGGTGCCAAGTGCTTTTGGTGTGATTCCTTAATCGCGCCAAGCAGCGGTTGCTGTCGAATTGCGTGGAATCCAAGATGGCGACCTATCGGAGCGGTAACAAATCGTCAGGAAAATAATTATAAAGAACTGTTTTAAAATATATTTCAAATGAAGAATATAGGCAGAGAGTCAAAGTAACCAATATCAATATAGAGTAATAAAAATTATATATAATAATAATAACATTACGCAATATATTATTATTATTGTATAATTTAATAGTGATTATGATGTATGATAATATTCATATAATTAGTATGTTTAATAATGCTCGTATAATATAATAATAATTATTTAGCTCTAATATACGTTATCCCCATGGCAGCCACATTACCACACATTAAAAAGATCAAGGTAGCCATTTTGTAATGTTATTGCCCATCTTGGCGAACATAAACAACAACTTGGTGCGTAGCCAAGTTGTTGTTTATGTTATGATATATGATAGTATTCATATAATTAGTATGCTTAATAATGCTCGTATAATATAATAATTATTATTTAGCTCTAATATACGTTATTCCCATGGCAGCCACATTACCACACATTAAAAAGATCACATTAACCATATTGTAATGTTATCGCCCATCTTGGCAAATATAAACAACAACTTGGCGCGTGGTACTCTCATATCAAATTAGCACCCAAGATGGAGTTACGCATTTTGATAACTAGGCCGGAAATATATGAATTATTGTGAAAGGTGTACAATTTGTATTATGACTGTGCTTTAAGGTATCCAACTACGTTCGGAACCATGATTTTGAAAAGGGTATAAATGGAAAATATTAATGTTATTTAGAGTCACTTAGAAAAAAATACATGCATAAAATTTTTTAAGGATATTACTACAACAGAAATTATTTAAATACAATATTTTCACAAAAAATGAGCATAGAATGGCCCATTTTCAAAACATTCTCCTTTTTTGAAAAATGCTTCTATTATAATAATATTTTGCCTGTATATAGCTCAGACCTCTCTCTGTACAAAGCCTGAACTGAAATTTTTGAAACATATAACTTAGAAGTGGATCTATCCATATTTTAATGTAACAGAGAGGAGATATTTTAAGAAAAAAACGCCGATACATATTTCACTTGGTAGTAACTCTGAAAATAATGTGAACTTTTCAAAAATCCTAGTTCAGGCCCTCTGGAGAATTTTTAGCTATATATAAGCAAAATATTATTATTATAAACGCTTTCTTCACAGAAAGAGAACTTTTTGAAGATATTTCATTCTAAGTTGCCAAAATATTGGATTTAAATAAATTTTCATTATAATACAATTTTTAAAACAATTTTATACATGTATTCTAACCTAAGTGGCACTAAATATCATGAAAATTTTCCATTTATACGCTTTTTTAAAATCACGGTTCCGAATGTAGTCGGATAATGTCAATGGGACTTTCTAATGAATCATAGAAGTGTATATGTTACAGTTAAAGTGTGTAATTCAGTTATTTCATAGAATAACTAGGTATTTCATGAAATAAATAGACATGTGAGTTAAAGTATATAAAAGATGAAAAATTTCTTACTTTACCTAGTTTTCATATGAAATAACAAATGATACACCATTAAATTGAAAAATAAATTTCAAAGCTATTTTATAAATGAATTGATTCTAAATAGCTAACAACTCTCAAAAATACATTTTATTCCTATTGCGGATGATTAATCGATAAATAATGAAAAGTAGATGATATAATTTATTATTGATCATATTGTTAACATTAGTTAAACAGGAAGGGGAAAAACTATGTTTTGTATCTGTTACTGCTACAATTAACTTTTCTACCCCTTGTTCAAGGTTATCATAATGCTGGAGTAACAAATAGTCACGTGGTACTTTTTTCTGTATTATTTTAGCACTTTTTACTTCTGCTATCGAAGTAAATAATTTTTCGAGTGCCGTATTTCATGCTTTAAAGATCAAGTAATCGTTATTCAGTTGATTATCAAGTTAAATTATAGAATTCAATAATTTTATATACTTTAAGGTATCCGACTACGTTCGGAACCGAGATTTTAAAAAAGCTCATAAATAGATAATTTTCATGATATTTAGTGTCACTTAGATTAGAATACATGTATAAAATTATTTTAAGGACATTTTGACAAAAAAAGTTATTTAAATACAATTTTTCGGCAAAAACTTAACTAGAATAACCTTTTTTCAAAATGTTCTCTTTTTGTAAAAATCACATCTATTATAATAACATTTTGCCTGTATATAGCTCAGACCTCTGAACAGAGGCTCCACTATGAATGTTTAAAAAATTCACATTATTTTCAGAGTTACAACCATTTGAAATAATTATCGGTTTTTTTTCTTAAAATTTCTCCCCTCTGTTGTCGTAAAACATGGATAAAGCCACTTTTAAGGTATGTATTTCAAAAATTCTAGTTGGACCTTGTACAGAGGTCTGATTTATATACAGGCAAAATATTATTATAATAGAAGCATTTTTCACAAAAGGAGAATATTTTGAAAATGGGTCATTCTATGTTCACTTTTTGTCAAAATATTGTACTTAAATAATTTTTTATTGTAATACCATTCTTAAAACAATTTTATATACATTTTGTAAACTAAGTGACACTAAATATCATGAATTTTATCCATTTATACGTTTTTGCAAACTCACGGTTCCGAACGTAATCGGATACCTTAATTGATTTTTTTTAGTTATTTCATGAAATACCTAGTTATTCTATGAAATAACGGATTTCACTCTTTAATGGTTACATACCTATTATTTCTTTTCATGCTTCTCTGATATTTTGGGAAAGGAGTTTACGTATACAATATATAAACGCTCATTATCTTTTTTTTTTATCTTCATCGCATCAGTCCACAGGGCTGTAGAAATCAATATAATGGCTAATAAAAGTCCCTTTTATGGTCAGAATTCGGATATGGAAGCAGCAAGGATCGTAGAGGAAATAGAAGAGTAGAACGCCCCAATCTCCTATTACGTAGTTATGTAGCTCTAATGTTGTCCGATGCTCTTGCTGCAATATCAAATGGTGTATCCTCAACCAATATTTTAAAACTATAATATATTTCCAGCGTGTGAATGGTTCTTCAAAAATAAATGTCTCGAACTCTAGAAAATTACTGCGATTCACTTTTATATTTAATGCTTCCCATTGTGCGATATTAAGTTCTTTTTTTTGTGAGCTGATGCTCAATTTCATAAATTGCCAAGTAAAAATTATTCTAATGGAAGTGAACTGCAGCTTTAAGTTACATACACAAACACACATACAAATACACATCGCTCCACACATACGCATGCCCAGTCACATGCACACTGAATTTTCAAAATCCTGAGATAAAATATGAAAAAAATTGAGATTGCAACGGTATCGTGTAATAAATGTATAAACGTACAGTGCATTGTCAGGGATTTCATTTGCACTCTAGTTGTTCACGTGGAAAGTTTTCTGATGTGATTATGGCAACTGTAACGTTTTACTGTCACACAGATAAAAAGTCGATTCCTTTTTGTGGATAAGACAACCACGTTCCCAGGCATACGTGCACCCTTAAAATATTGCGATGTCTTATCTTTGGTCATCGTCCCGGCAACCTTTGACAACATGCGAAACCCCTGTGGTGGTGTGATATCTATATAAACTAGTACCAACATCACTTGAAGACGATCGTTTTGGCATGATCGGTAAAGAACTCGCGTTTGAAATGGAAGGTACCCAGAACGAACCTTCCTTCCTTCATTAGTGACCCTGGCCGTGCAAAGAACCACATCCTTTCGCGCGCCGCAGTCGTGATGCCATCTATTAATCGCAAAAGCAACCAAGCCGTCAAACATTGACGCAAATAAGCCGTTACTTCTCAAAGCCATCTAACACAAATGACGCAATTCTCAAGCCGTAACGCACGATGATGCAACCCACAAAGTGACGCAACTGCTTGCACGCTTGCCACGAATATGGTATCGTTCGTTCGCCCATTCACCGATACACTGGCAGGGGATATGTAGTGGTGTGATATCTATATAAACTAGTACCAACATAACGCGAAGACAATCGTTTTGGCGTGATCGGTAAAGTACTCGCGTTCGGAACGGAAGGTTCCCAGAACGAACGTTCCTTCCTTCACCCCCTACTCCTCTCAAAAGCCGGATATATCTTGAGGATAAAGCGGCCGGTCGTAACCATCCCGAGACCTTAGAGAGAGCATAGACAGTGAGTCAGTTGGAAAACTTCGAACAAAACAGATGTAATCTCCTTTCTCAAAAACAACAGAACTTGAATAACAAATCTTGTTAGTAACTTCAGTATATATACTGTATTTAATAGCTGTGATGTAAATAAATCAAATATTTTTATTAATAAATATCACACTACCATTATTTTCTCAAACGTCTCACCACACAAAGTCAATTAACAAATTTGAACGCGTATAATTTGTTGTAGTTGAGTCCATAGAGCATACTAAATTTTTGGATTTTGTTGGGGATTATTAGGGGCCTTTGATATTTACAGTGTCTAAAGTACATAATTTTACATACCTTGCTCCCTACATAATTTTGGGGCTGTGGTAGCCCAGTGGTTAAGGTATCAGACCATGGCAGGCATGTCATGAGTTCGAGCCCAGTACCACCAAAGACCCACCGTGTAGGGCAGCGATACACATTAAATCTGTCCAGAGCTGAAACGTCCTCCCGTTGGTGTGGTGTGGTAGTTAGGAGAAGGAGGTGCCAGCTCAGGTGTCGTCCACGTCACTTGACCATGGTTCGAAATTACGTGGTCCGTCTCCAAAAGCCCTCGTGTAGCTGAATAGTGCGACGTTAATATTTACTCTTTCACCCTACATAATTTTAGCCATTTCCTCACAATCTAAACAAAACAATCAGAAATAGCGTCTACTTGATCCTGAACAGCATCAAGCGCTTAGTGTTACCAGACAACCAACATTGCTTCAAATAACTACAAAAATCAATGTGGGACATCAACAAAATTTCCTCCTACAAAAATTGACGTTCACGCATAAATTTGATTTACAAGAACGTCAATCTATGTATAAACAAAGTTGGTATGGGTTATGCGATAACATGATTGGTATTCCTACAATACTTCTTTTTATGAATGCTTATTGAAAATTCCTTAAAAATATGTAAATTCTAACTTTAATAATTTTTAAAAAATAAGTAATGCATTGAAAAATGCATACCAACTTTTGTTCCATGTACTATTAGCTACAAGTGAACAAAATTTCGAAGTGGTAAGCACAATAGAAAAAAATCCTTAGCATTTCAAATGAAGACAAACTAGTTATTTTATCTTTCTGAGATAAGCCAGTTGAAAGTTTTGATTTACCATTGGAATGTGAATAAAAATTAATGTAAACGTTATCATAACTCTGCATTTTTTAAACTTACAGCTTCCAAATTTTGTGAGTTTGTAGAAAAGTATATGAAAAATAAATTAGACTAAAAAAATTCGATTTCATTTTTTGTCCGATTTTTGTCAATTGAATCGTACTCTGGGCCCTGAAAAGTTACATTATGAATTATTGTCAATTTTTTCCCCTTCAAGTGGGACTGTGGATTGGTAATTACAATTAAAGACCTAGTACATTCACCGGGAGATTGTATCTCATTTAGGGTGGCATCTTATAGGTAAATACCAATTATCGCAATGTAATTTTGGCATCCAGTTTTCTCCACCAAATCACAACTACGCCATCCAGTCGACACATTAATTTTAACAGGAATAAATATTTTTTTTCTAGAAGCTATTGTAGTACTTTTATAACACTTGTCGTGCACAAAAATGTCAACAATAATAATTAGTTGTTTTTTTGTCAAAAATGCTTTGGTAATTCTGGTTTCGTATTTATTTAACCTTTACAAAAAATAGAGCTTTTCAAAAACATTTTTACGTTTCATTCCAAGCACCACAGGTTATTTCAACTGATAATTTTTCCCCACACTTTTAACCTTCCCGTGACATTTTATCCCAAGGAATAAGTAAAGGAAAAAAAATGCTCTTCAGATTTCTTAAGAAAAAAAATAGGGTCTTTTTTATATAATCCCTTCGGACAGCAACATTTTTTTCCTTTTTTTTACGAATGTAAGATTTCTGGGGCAAAATTCTTCAGATAAAAGCTTCAAATAAGGGTCTAACGTCCAGGAGAAGAGGTTTTCCAGACTGCTAAAAATTTAACAATTCCGACTCAAAAGACAATTTTCCTTTCCGATTCCTTTATAGCGAATTCTCTACTTTCTCTTACAGTGTGAAGAAAAGCATTTTCAATCCATTCTAACGGTTCAGATTTCCAATAGAATACTTTGAATATATAATACCAGAGCAGAAAGAGAGAGATAAAGAGGAAAATACGTGTTTGATATCTGTTCTAAGATTTTCTAAGAAGTAAATTGAATGCGAAAACCTTCAAAGAGGTATCCATTACACTTAAGTTCCTCAGAAACCTTTATTGTTCTTAGATTCGAAATTTTTTCAATTCCTACACTAGTAGCTCACAATCTCTATATATTTATTTATTTATCTTGGTGGAATTTTCAATCGTTAATAATATACATTTTAAAGCGCGCAATTGAGCTGAAATTTTATATACAGGTTTATTTTGGATGACAATACAATAATATAAAAAATAATTAATAAAAATTAATTGATTAAAACTAATTATATTTAAAGAATTACAAATACAGCCACGTTGGCATCATTTTTGGCGATTTAGCAACCAAATCAGGGACACAAATCAAGGACACAAATCACGGACACATTTCGCTAACATTACAGGAATGATATTCAGTCAAAACTGCCTTATTTTGTCTAAGTTATTGAAGTTGCATTGTCCTTTAATGATCTACAAATAGTCCTTGCTTGCTGTCAGAGAGAGCAAGCTTTGAATCCGGCAGACTATCTTCTCCGACAGTGAGTGGTACATCAATGTGCTCTGCAGCTGGATTTCATAGTACATTTGCTGAACAGTTGTTTTTAACATTACATTTGTCAACGATGCTTTCAATAAAAACTTTGCCTTTTTTTTCTCTTATTTTTTTTGTGTTTGTGCCTCATCATGTCAATTTAGCCCATACATTCCTATACAATAAATGTTTGTTAGAACGGTCTGTACCTACCCTTAAAGTTTGTACCATTAATTCGGGACCACGCTGTATACTTATCAGTATATGAAAAATTTTATTAATATATAACAGTAACTATAAACAGTTATTTCGTATTATTTTAAAAGAAATTAATAATTTTCGCAATATTATACATAGAGTTTATTGATTTAGATGAATATTGTGACGGGCAAATCGTGCTTTCCATTAATTGTCCTCTTCAGCTCAAAAGTCCTCTTGCTCCTCTTCAGGAAAAGGCAAATTCTTCCCGACCAAATCCAGAAGCGAAGCGTGATTATGCAAATTAAAGAGCTTTTAAACAGCAGAAGTTAAGCATAAGCAGGGTGGCCTTTGGGAAGTGATTATGCTAGTCTGTGGTTAGATTTGTTAAAAGAGAGAAGTTATCTTATATTCAAGTGTTCAGCTATTCGTGCCAGTGAGTTCAAGTCAAGGTGGATACCATTCCATGCGAGATAAAGAAACGACATTGAGGATCCGAGATAGTGGCTGCTACCTAGGATATAGAGGTAGGATCGTTCTATTAAATACTAGGAACTTGTTATATACTGATATTAGGATAAGACCGTAAAGTTAAATATAATGATTAAGGTCGCGCTTAATTGGTAATACGTATAGTGTGTTTCTTCATCTCAGATCCGCTAAGTTGAAATATAAATATTATCATTGCATAGTGTTTAAGTTAAGATCTTAATAAAGAGATATTAAGATTATGGCAACGCCTGGTTCTCCATTCACTCCCACACCCCTAGGTCACGAGGATAACTTGGAAGTAAGGCAGCACCCACGGGCTAATGCCTTTCAATATAAGTAAAACAAAGAACCTATTATATGAAAATGAATGCAGAATGTGATATAAATACTAAGATAGTTTTATATCCTAAAGCAAAGTTTGTGAAAGTTTGAACTCTATTGTTTAATAGCCGAGGTATCGCAATAGTTTAAAAATAGCCGTAAGCAAAATTCGAAACTAAATTGAAAACAAAAATTGAAACATCCATTAAAGAGTGCCTTTTAGCATCTGATTTGAATTGTTTCCATTTTAAAAATAAAACTCAGGTAGACAAAGAATTAATCTTCATTCATACATGTTGGAGAATTAAGCAAAATTAGAAGAGGGAGCATTTTTCAGAGGCATTTTAAAATAACATTTTAAATTGTCTTTATGTTGGGCTTTTAAAAAAAGATAATAGTTCCACAGGAAAGTGTGGTTGATTAGAAACGAAAATAGTTGCTGATGTTTTGTTGTTTGAAACTGCTCGTACGAAATGCATTTATTTCAATAAAGACAAAAGTATTTTATTGGTATGTAAAATGGGATACATTTTCTTTACATTTTCAATTCACTGGGGCTTATTTCGATATTTCTTTTTCACGATTAAAATACTTCCAAAGAATAAAATTCGCTGCATCATTTGGCAATTATAAAATACAAAAGGTGTTCGGAAACTAAGTACCGTTTTGGAAAAAATAGCATAAAAAATACTTTTTTTCGAAAAAAAAATATTTTTACTTGAAAGAGCGCATGTTCTTTTACCACATGATTACCGCCATTGCTCAGACATTTGTCATATCGGGAAACCAACTTGTCTATACTCTCTTCAAAGAAAGAGTGAAGACAGCCACTGCTCAACAGTTCTTTGTGGAAACTCATCACAAAGCAATCTTATTGCGAACCGTCTGTTTTTTACGAACTTTCTGATTCACTTTTTCAACCAAACCACCATTAACAACAGAGTGCCACCCAATCAACATTGAATTGCTGAATCCATTTTCTCGCCATTCCATTACTCATTACATTTTCCCTATATACCTCTACAAGTGGACGATGAATTTCAAATACCTTGCACTCAAGACACGATTACAGAATGCATTTAACATTGGACGGAATCGGCAATCATCTTAAACATTTTGGACGTTCACTATCATGAGTAAAAAATACACATTTTCGGTTGTAATGGCGTCATTTTACTCACAATCAGCCAGAGACTAGTGTGTGCATGCGTTGAACTGTGATACTATTTTTGCAGTTGCTGTCGAACGAACAGTACTTAGTTTCTGCACACGCATTGTATATAAACGCTAATTTACCAGAGAAATACTTACAAATTTTCTTATAAGCCCTTTTGTCTTTGAAAGAACATTTTTAATGAAATAACACATTTAGTAGATCTTTTTATAATAATTCATACAGAAATTAATAGTTCATTCTATTGTAGGTAAAAAAATCTGGTGTTAAGTTTTGTAAAATATTCCATTTTAAAAAAAAGAAAACTACTAGATTAGAATGTATGCTCTTATACTTATATATAATTCACTTTCTTTTTGTAATTAATAAATTTATTTACCTGGTAGTTATTTCACTCTCTTTTAATGAAAATTTATAGTAGTTAATATATTGGCATGTAAATAAGATGAGTATTTGATGTTATTCATTAATATGACAAGTCATTTTATATTGGAAAAAATATGTCATTTTCTATAACCTTCACGTGACACCATATCTATCGGGAACCAAAACGAAAAGAAGTTCCTTGAATGTCTGTGAAACTTCTTTCACAATGCTGATTCTCGAAAGACCTCAGAAAAAAATACGAAACCTAGATTTCTCTAGCGGAATTCTCCGGATAAGAACTTCAAATAAAGAATAATTCTAACGGTCGTTAGAAAAATGTTGTTTCGACTGATACGAATTCAACATTTCTATCTCAACAGTTAATTTTGTGTTTCGATTTGCGTATAGTAAAAGTTTTCTTCTTTTCATATCATAGAAAAGAGAATAGGAAAAATATAGAATATAGTTAATTGTGTTTTCCAAAACTTATATTGAATGAAAATTATTCTTGTAAACCAAGAATTTAATCTTATATTTCCATGACTTTAGTTTCATATTTGTACAGACTTAGGCATACTGAATTACTGACATTTCCATTTGTGTGATCGGGGATGTTATAAGACTTTTGAGGCCCTGTTCTCTTCGCAGAAGTAGGCCGTGAGCTCCTACACAAGTGTAGACCCCCATCTATGACTTTTAAAAGTAGACAACACATAGCAGACGTCAAATACTCGTACAAACAATAGCCCCAAGCAAATAAATGTGATTGATCTACAATTGCACAAAACAGCTCGACCGGCTACCACCATGTGACTGAATGAGTAATGATGGTGTATGGTTTTAGGCCTAGGCCTATACATGGACGACGGTCATCACATGTTGCCCGTCATCACATATGCCAGTTGACGTACCGTCCAAAATTCCCAGATTTTCGGAGAATATAATCAGAAATAACATTTGATCGTAAAAATTATTCGAATCAATTTTATTAAGGCTGAGTTGAAAATGAGATAAGACACTCATTGTGACCGAAGCCCTGGGCCCAGTTGGCTTATGCCTTAAGAAGTCACTGTATATGAGTATGGTATTATCTTTCCAATATCATTATGATTTTCAAGATATGTTACTTGAAATAAATATTACTAATATAGCAAAGAATATTGCCTTTAGAAGAAAGTATTTTATCGAATCAGAAAATTAGATGTAGTGATGCTAGAACAGAATGATAGTAAACATAATAGAGTTGTTCTGATATAATAACTTGGCTATATTTCAGTTGCTACTGTGTCTGTATTTTAGATAAATATATCATAAATTATTTAAAAAATTATCGTACAAGCAGGTGAAAAAGTACAAGGAATAGGTCAATTACGAATTATTAAAAAAATTGAACAATAATTTAACCCTACTTCGTTCTGTTGCATCTCTGCAACATATGATTTATTTTAACTTAACAGACTCAATATTTTTTTAATTACCTACAAATCACTTATGCGAGAAAAAAAGATTATTGCAACGAAATGCATGCTAATTTTGTCACTAGATGGAAGTATTTTTTTTCCAGAAATCACAACAATTATAAAAATCTCTGATGCCTCAAGAACTGTGTTTTTACTGTAAAAAGAGTCCATTATATGTTATGCTTCCTCTTGTTTATTGACGAAATAAATTATTATTTACGAAATTTAAACATTTTATAATGAATAATAAAAACCTCATATCAAAAAAAAATGTTTTGTTATTTACAGCAGTAATGCGCAATGTTGCACTTCTGCAACAAACAAAAAAAAAAAAAAAAAAAACTGAAATTCAATTTAAAACTGCTTAGTTTTTTTTTCATATTTTTCCCTTTAATATTACTTGAGGACTAGCTGATATAATTTTTTCATAGACATTTAAAAAATTGCGAAGTTAAGGGTTAATCTTATTGGCCTTCAAGATACTGGCCTTCTGCATCCACACACTTTTCCAGCGTCCGTATAACTCTTCAAAAAACTCATGGAATCCATTTTTTGAGAGGTCTTTGAGTTGCTTTGTTGTATTTTAGATCCCCTCATCTGAATCAACAAAATGATTTCCCTTCAATTTCATTTTCAGCAATGGAAACAGGTAAAAATTATCTGGTGCTGGAATCTGTCCCCCATGTTGGAAAAGTGAGTGAGTGAATAATAACGTCGTACTGTTCCACTTCCCTAGGGTTTTTGGTAACGGACCTCGTAATTTTGAACCATGGTCAAGGGGCGAGGACGACACCTGTGCAGGGGTACACCTCTCCTTAACTGCAACACCACACTAATGGGAGGACATTTGATCTCTCCACAGATTTAACGAGTATCGCTTCCCAACAAGGTGGGTCTTCAGCGGTACTAAGCTCCAACTCACGACACACCGGCCACGAGTCCGTTACCTAGACCACTAGGCTACCACGGACACACCTCCCTATGTTGGAAACCCGAGATCAGAGGAGCCTTAACTACCAGTACCATCTGGAAAACGAAGAGTCAGTCCCAAGAACTTAAGGAAGCAAGCTTGTATTTTTTTAGAGCGCTTTGAATTATTATATGTGGTTAATCTTACTTATAATTGTAAATAATCTTAATTCTTCTAAAACTAGTAAGTTTGTCAAGTCATTTCTTTTTTAATTAAAAATTACATCAACTCATCGCCCATCCCGTTTGAAAGAAGGCAGGTAAGAATTTTTTTCACCTGCTTATATTTTTTTAGAATTACTTTAATAAATTAGAGTGTGTTAGTAATATTTAACCTATTTTATTTCTTCAGCATCTCGAGTGTCTCTGGTGATTTTTCGAGCAAAACACGGTATTTGATGTTTGTACGCTGCTCCAAAGACGATATTGCAAAGTCCGACGAAATAAAAATTCGCTTTGTCAAAAAAAATAATCTACAGCTAACACCAACAGCACAGGAAAAAAATTTCTAGATGGCTGCATGTTTTCCTTATTAGTATTGTCAACCCCCGAAACAGATATTTCCCCTCCAACGAACGTGAATGTAGAGGCCCATTCCTGGAAGTTTTTGAATCTACTACACTAAACCAAGGCTATCTTGATTCTCAGGTTGCGACAGAGAACCCCATCCTGAAAACAAGTCACATGACGATTCTCCCGGGTTTGACCATCACTTCACCCGTCTTCCATTAAAGATTGTGATATAGTGCTTTACTTTACCATGTGTTTTAATACATGAAATGTAGTGAACATGATATCAGTAATACCATTGGATATAAAGAGAAAGTTAGGTATTTATATTATTGTATAACTTTATTCTTGAGACATTATTGAATTTATTTTTAGATTTAAAGAAAATTGAGTATAATAAACTCATGCATTTATGCCAACATCACTAATTATTTATAACTTAAGATATTTTATTCTTTATGAGAATTAAAGTTTAAATTATATATATTTTTTAATCTATCAAATCCTTATCTTAAAAATATTAAAAGTTTTTTTAATAACATAAACTAAAACTCCTCACATTTTATAGTAATGCCTCGTTATTGTTATGTACCCAACTGTTCATCAAATAAAATACATATCCTTACATTTTCCCAGCTATCCATCCTATTTGAATGAGATAACATATCGATTAACATATTTCAATGAATTGCTAAATATTCTTAATACGGTTCATGGTTTTGAAGAAATCTGCTTTATTAGTTTTGTTCATCATGTTATGGCTATTCAATCTAAAGAAAAGTATATTGAAATTTGTAATATAGGAAAACTTTAGCAAGTGGAAAAATAATTGCGCTTTAAAAGCGTTCTATCTTTGCACTCAGATAAATATGGTACTATTTCACTGAAAAATATAATCTCAAATTATTCAGGAGAGATATTTAGTATTAAAGTAGATATTGATGATTTCACACACACATAACGAAGCATTAAACATTTCAAATAAATTAGAGGATATCTCAATAGAAGAGCATAAAATTTAATGTACATTATGAGTTATGCGTGCATAATATAAAATTCGGATGCTCCGATTGCAAATGTATTTTTCTTTCAAATAAAGAGATCAGTTTCGATTCAGAAAATGCAGGACAAAACAATTGAGACTTCTGAATATAAAAGATTTAAAAATGCCTGCAAATATTGCTATGCAAGTCATTTCAACGCATTATTTCATTTTTAATTTGTTAATATCGAAAACATTCGAATCAAGATTTCTTAAAGTTAATTGCCAATTATCGTGTTTACAAGCACAACAGAAGCATATTTGGAATTGCACGAGTTGTGGAATGCCTCACGTTCGTTTCATTCATCTTGTGTGAAGTGTGACGCACATGCATTTTCATATTTTTTTTAAAAATATTCATTATATTCGGGAATATATGCTTAAATAATTATTCAAAAATGCGCACTGAAGAAATTGTAACGGTGAAGGATAATCGAAAAATAAAGAAATTTAAGGCCAATTAGATCAATGTTGCTTTTTATATTTTACTGTTTTATTTATTAAAATATTCAATTATCGATTGTTATATTATTCAATGTGCATGTACTTCCTTATACTTCATTTTTTTATTCTATATAGATTTTATGCACATGTTCAATAGCTCACATAACTACTACTTAAAAAAAATTCTATATATTTATTTACATTATTCATTTAAATCCTTTTCATGAAGATTTTAGCATTCGAAGTATGTTAAATGTAAAATACTACTTTTTTAATTAAAACAAATTTGTTTGATTTTTTAACATTTTTACCTAGCCATAATATTTATTTTTAACGCATAAAAATAATGTAAAAGTTAATTTTAATAATATCATTACAAACATAAAGGATTCAAAACTTGAAAGTAATCATTACATTGCCTCATTAATGATATATTCTATGAAAAGCTTTTTTTATCAGCTTTATAGGTAAAGTATTCTTTACTAGTGTATATATTTCCTTATGTATAATCTAGAATCTATTTTTGCTGTATAATTACTGTGGTATCTAAAACTGTTTGTGTCATTTCTATATTTGTATTTATTTTTACATGCATTGCATTCTTTATTTGTATTTATTTTTGGATGAATTTTGCATATGTATACATTTAACCTTTATTAGGATTCATTGATTGCAGTAAAATGTTGCTAAATTTACATGTTTTTTTATTAACATGCCTCTAATGCTTTACTTTTCATATTTTCTTTGCAAGTAAATGTTTCTTTAGTTATTTTATCCGATTGAAAATATTTTATATTGAGTCAGTTTTTACTTAGATGTTTCTTACATTGTTATGAACCTTTACCGAGGGATACTTCCCCCTTTTTCCTGGAAAATATTAGGCATCCCTCTAACGTATTAACACATAGCTTTCATCTGAAAATATTCTAAATGAGAATAAAAAATAATGAACATAAATGTGGAAATATTAGTCTATATGTCGTAAGCTTTATATTCCTGACAGCCACTGCGAGTAGCAAAACATTGACGTGACGTCATTAAAACGCTGTCAGAGCCTGGTCCTTCAAAATGACCTTGACAAAACTCAGTGGCGTAACAGCACACGAGGGCCAGGGCCTATTGTGCCCATCACAGTATTCGTGACCATGGGCGTTGAGATGCATCAGCGGATGTTCCGGTCAGGTGGTCGGTCAGTTACGAGAAAAACCCCAGTGTTTAGCTCCCAAGTAAGCTCTAGTAGTATATATACTCTCCAGATAGAAGTAGTTTGACTCTAGTATATATATTTGTAAATGCGATTGAACGGTCATTTTTAATAATCACCGATTTTTGTTAATAATCAACTGAGTCGGTTAAAGAGAATAATTTATCACAGTTTGTTACATTTATCAGTTAATATTAATAATTTGCAATAAGTTTGGTCAATGCAACAATTTCCAAAGCGTTCGCTCATATATGAAATAACAAGGAAGGGGTTGGGGGTTACATTTATTCTAAATAAAAAACATTTTATTCTGATAATAATTTTCTGTTGCCAAGTGTACAATTTCTTTCGTTAGGATATTTGAATGAACAATCCATAAAAAATATTTTTTCGAGATAATTTTCCAACTTCTACTATAAAGAAGTATTTTTTAGCATTGTACATCGACACTGTAATTCGTCAGAAATTGTATAAATAGTTAAACTGATTAAAAAAAAGTGTGCATTTATCCACGATTGGCATTTTAATTCCCTTTCAAAGTGAACAGATATCTTGTTAGCAAACTACTATAAACTTTATATTCTACGCAAGTTTCCGTTTTCCAAGAAAGAATAGATTCCAGAACAGAAATCATGGTGTATTTAACAAAACGAAAAGAAAACATTTAAAACTGTCTTTACGTTGAATGCTTTTTAAAGAGAACTGCGAGACCAATGGTAGAACGAAAAGGAAAACAATCGTTGTTGCCTTCCGTGTTTGCAATTCCTTGCGTGAGAAGATACGGTCCCTGCATTGCTTCGAAGAAATGCTTGGCTGATGTTTAAAGAAGATCGTGAAATATATGTACCAAGCGAAATTCCACGGCTCACTTCTAGGAATGATTGTACGTGGTTAAAATTTTCGTAAGTAAGATAAACGATTAACACATTTTCCCTTTGTTTTGATTTCTAATCCTTGCCATTCTTGTTCCAAAAACAACGGCATAAAAATATTTTTTCATTTAAAATACTTTGTAAGGCTAAGCAATGAAATATAAGCTTGATTCTTAAAATTATTGTTATCTATAAGTTCTTAGAAAGACAGACTTACATACAAGTATGTTGGATTAAGATCTAGAAAGTTTCAATTTAATTACTTAATGATATTTTAAGATAAAAGTAAATCTTAAATTGGAATCTATATAATGGTTTATACAACTTAACAGGAAAATGTAAGATTCAGAAATTTCAAATAAATTATTTATGAGAATGCATAGTCCAAAATTTAATTGTCGTGTTCCAAATTTAATTTGTAAGGCGCAGTCATGATTATTTCTTGAAGAACCAGTACAAACCAAAACATCATTGTCTGCTATTAACATCTTACAAGTCCCTTTGTAGACTACACGACATTGAAAATGCAATATGTTGAAAATAATTCAAATTTAAAGTACACCGCAAATGGTAGGGAATCGAACACATTGAGTGAAATGTAAGGGAAAGAACCTGCAGATTGGCATAATATGGGCGATGAAACCTATTCGAAAATTAGCTTTCGAAGTTAAGAGGACTCGTGTGAAAGCAGAGAATGCCAGGATACCGCAAGCGTTAGTAACAGATGATTTTGTGAGAATCATAAGGATTTCGTGTTGATCCGTATATCAAATCTCAGCCGTCATCCATTTATACTTGCATCTACGACGAACATACTAAGCCAAAGATGGTTGGAATAAGGACACGTGGCAAGTTTAAAGGATACTGGTATGGCCTAAGAGACATCAACACCCGTAGAATGACCTCCGGAAAGCAAGTGGTGGTCCCACAAGCCACTTCTGATGCACATTTTTCATGCTCCCAAATCGACCAGGATTGCTGCAGATCGATTAGCTACTAGTGGTTCGTTCTTATTACATCTATAAGAAGATTTCTATTGATCTGACAGCACAGAAGATTCTATTTGTTCTGGGGAAAACACAAGGATGATGGAATGGTGCAATGTCACATTCTTAGGCGAGTAATGATTCTGTTGAACAGTAATGGCTGTCACGTGTGAGTGTGGTGCTGACGCGGTGACAAGTTCAGTACGGTCCCACCATATAACAACGTGGCATCATGATTTGAGGTACCCTTGAGCACCATAATAAGTCACATTTGATTTGTATTCAAATCATTATGATGGTACAATGATACGTGAATAATGTGCTGCATTTTACTTCGGACGTGCTTAATGCCCTTTACACAAGAGGATAATGACGGGTTATACTGCATGCATCAGCAATTGTGCTCCAGAAAAGGTACAGGTGCCTCTATGATTTTCATTTTTTCTTGAACTCTCGCCACTAAAACACATTTGGAAAGTGACTGAACGCTTCTGGAGCGCCCAATCGCTTTCAGAAGACAAAGTGGGTAATATGATTGACAGGGATTGAAGCCATCTCTTAAGACGCCATCCATATTCTACTTGGCTCTGGCCCTAGATGTGTGGCTTTGCATATTTCTGTTTGTGGTGGTTCGACAACATACTGGACTTGAATAATTTTCTATTTTGAAACGATGCTTCTAACAAACAAATTGTCCTTTGCTGTGGTTTCTTGTTTCCTCAAGTCTGTTCCCTTTCTTGCCACTTCTTTGAGTTGCGTTTTAAGTTTATGAAGTGTATTTAACTATAAAATAGTTGATATATCTGCTTATTAATGTAAAAAGTTTGTGAAATGTACATGAACTTACTGATTTACTGATACAAATCATAGTACAAAATGAAATAAATAAAAAGGATAATGACCCTCACAATAAAATTTTGCACTTTGTTTATACTTATCAAAATGTTGTTTTCTGAGTATTTACTGCCACATAGCCAAAACATTTAATACACCCAATAGTGCGCTTACGAACGATTCAGCTTGCAGTTCTCTATGTACTCTTAAACACCAAAATGAACTATTCACGATCCACATCTTGTTGGTTTTCGAAGAACACAAAGAAAGTTTGCAATTCAATGGCTTAAAGTCCGTTCCTACCTCTTATATAGATCGATAAAAGTTTAGGTGGAAATTATTTCAAACAAATGACCACAGATTCACACACAGTTCATGAACCTTTCAGATCACAAAGGTATACTCACTTCAAGCATTGTTTGGGGAAAAATCATAATCACATAATTATATTGGTTGTTGCTTAATCTGTATTACTTTCATTTTGGGTTTCTAGTTAATATAATTTCCAGTATTTTAAAATTTCAAGTTGTTGTTTCAAATCCCCTTGGAGTAGGAAAGTTTATACCAAGTCCATTTAACATTTTCGCATAAGAATGTCACATACAAAGTCTTGATTTCCAAACAACTGACCCGGTGAAATGCCCCAACAGTCCAGAAGATGAGCAGGGGAAACAGAGAGAGAGCAGAGACAGATAAAGAAAGACTTTATCCCCTGCACAAAGGTCATGCCACGATGGTGACAGCTTCTAAAGCGCGCCAAAGCTGTCTGAAGAGCCATGGATCTCCTACACTGTAGAGATAGGCCAGGACTCTCTTAGCAGCGTACCAGTGGTGAGCAAGAGTGCTTCACCAAGTCAGATTTATTCAAGCTCTAAGCAAGCAACTATTACAAGAATAGGTTGATTAAACAGAATGGTTTCATGCTATTCCTTTACTGTAATATGTTGAGGTCTTTGAGAAGGTTTCATGGCTTCTTCAAGTTTATTAAAGACTCTCCTTATATGTTTAAGGAAGATTAATCCTAATTTTTAGAAATTGGACTCTGTTTTCTTGCACTTAGTGGGTTATTCTCCTACCATTGGAAACCCTTTATAAATAATAGAAAGTGCCATTATTTTTGCATTAAGAAAATGTGTTACTATTCTTACATCATAATTGGTGGGATTATAAATTGATACTCTTTTTGTAAATATATGCTACTTCAACAAAACTGAGTGTCACAAAAAACACGATGAATTGAAATAATCTAATTCTCAAGGCAATATATTTTAACGTACTTAATAAAACTTTACCTTGATTATATATATTTTAGAGATGCATTTTTACTCTATATACCCCTTCCGCGTTCTCAGTCTCTAATAAAATATCAAAACTATCATAAGTAGAAGACATTACCTCCAAGAAAATCCCGACTGAAAGCATTTGAAAGGTATTTTCGATTTTTTAACTGCCTGTTATAAAAATGGCCAATGAAACCTTTTTCTTCAGTTTTATTCGAATACAGACTTTAAAAGCAACGTTGGCAACATATTGATTGTTTTATATTCTTCTGAATTTGTTTTGAATATAACCTGACAGAAAAAGAAAATCCATTTTGAATAAATGTCACTCAAATATTCCAAGGTCTTACTCTGTATCAATCCAAACCCCATGGCAATAACAGCACTTTCCATAAATATAGTTAAGCTCGGAAAAGCTATTCACTACTATACCTAGGGCCGTTTTCCCTGGAAAACTTTCTTATATACTCGAAAACCTTCACACGACACCGTATACCGTTGGAAGTAACAGAAAAAAAAAGATTTCTCAGATATCTAAGGAAGTTCTTTTCATGCATACATCAGAAAAAGAAAATTTGTGAATGTGGGATTTCTCGGGCGGAATTCGACGGATAAGAACTTCAAATAAGGGTCTTTTGGCCAATAGCAAAAAAAAAGGCATTTCACGTGGGTGTTCCAAATTTAACAATTCTGTCTCGAAAGACAATTTTGCGTTTTGATTTCAGCATAACAAATTATCGACTTTAACCCTTACGAATCATCAGTCTTCTACTTTATCCCTTCTCACAATTTTCACGCGCACCTTGCGCTGAATCCAATGCGCTTCCAAAAGTTGGATTATTTAAATGTGAGGATATTTTTCGAAATGAAGAATGTGAATGACATCTAGAACTTTCTAAAATCTCAGATACATAATAGCATTATAAACAGGCACTTTGAAATGTTGGACGTTACACGGAGTAAAAGTTTATAAGCCGTTGAAATTGTAACTAACAATCGGTTAAGTGGATGTAATTTCAACTGACAATCGGTTAAGCCAGTGTTTCTCAAACAGGGGGTCGCGCCCCCTTGGGGGAGGTGATAGCTCTACAAGGGGGGGGCGAGCACATTGAAAAGTCAAGAGCAAAAGATTATTTGAAAATATTATTAATTTACTGAAAGTAAACAAACAAAATACATTCTGACATAAAAAAATATGAAATACACATTTACACTAATGTATTTATATTTATAAATATATCAGTGCTACACACAATGTATTTTATAATTAATGTAACAATTTTAAGTTAAAAACAAGTTTATTAATTACCAGTGACCCCATGGGTTTGTCATATACATAATTTATAACAAAAATTAACACTTATCATGATAATTTTTGTACGGCCGATCATAAATTTCGCGATTCGCTTCAAATGACCAACCGTTTTCCATGCAGGCACGCGTATGTGATCTAGTGGAGGAAGGGGGAGGAATAAAGGAGCAAAAATAATCTGGAATAAGTAAATCCTTTACAACCATTTTCTTGGTCCCTTTATTGCATTCCTAAGTCTTGGAATAATTTTACGGATATCAGTGCACAGAAAAGATCGTACTTCGGGAAGACGTATATATACGTCTGGAGAAATAAAGGCCTTGATTTAGCAAGATGTTTATATACACGGCAGGTACTTAAGAGGTTAAAGCCGTATCGTAGTTTTAGTGTCAAAGTTATAGTATTATTGAATTCAGTACATTATTGTATGGGGGCGCGATGAAAATTTTGATTGAAAATTGGGTCGCGAGTATTGCAACTTTGAGAAGCACTGGATAAAGCCGATCTAAGTCTTACAGGCAATCAGTTAAGTCGATCTAATTTCAACTGACAATCGGTTAAGCCGATCTGATTTCAACCAACAATCTGTTAAGCCGATTTTTACGTGAGGAAGTGAATCTGCTTATGCGATGTATTTGTTTCTCTCATTTCTCTACTTTGTTGTAACAAATGTTTTAGTTGTTCAAACTGTATTGTGCATTTACTTTACCGGTATAGTCCTGAATTTTGTGTTGGAAATCGAATTTTGTGTTTAGTCACTCAATTAAAAATATTTTCTTTTGCGAAATAAAACTACGTAAGCAAACGTAGCAAACTACGTATTCATAAAATTATTAAATATTCGAAAGTTATTTTTTGTTGAAATTTTTTTAGAGAAGGGAGGAAAATGCCTATAAATAACTTTAAAAATAATTTAATAGAATCAATATGCTCTAACCTATCCATATTACACGTCTTTTAATTTTATTCTTACAATTAATGGTAGGTGGTCCAGAAAGCAATGTCGTTTCTGCGTATGTCGATTTTAGTTACTCATTTATCCGCTCACTGTGTACTTCAAAGTCGTGCCAAAGATATTTTACGCTTAAAGTGATTGTTTACTCGTAAATATTTAAATGTTAATTTTTTTTTGCAATTTATGGTGGAATGGCCAGCCAAATACCAGAACGCGTGCATATCCTGAATTGTATGCTTTGTGAGTTTAACAAGTGTAGTAACGCAATGGTTGATACCCTTTTGCGATGTTTATCCAAACGTATTAGACATTCTGAAGCGAATAAGCTTAGTTTTTAAGTTCGAATTGGGTAGTTTCAATCGTTCTGACTCACACTCTTCAGAAAGACGACAAGCTTTAGACATTGACCTGTTAAGAGTTGAAGTGGAGGCAAATTTATATTAAACAACCTAGGAGCTGTCAAACACTGTTAACAAACTAGATCGACCACACAAGGACATTTGCAGCAGATTAGTAAAGTGAGAACAGCTGGTGTTTGGGTCCTGCATAATCTGTCCAAAGAAAACAAAGCTAACCAATCCACCACATGCAACTTATTGCTTCAGCCACGTACTGCAGAAATGTGTTTTGATTGTTTGATCACTGGAGATGAAAAATGAGTCACCTATGATAATCCGAAACGCAAAAGGCAGTGGTTTTCTTGCAAAATGCGCTTTTGTTTGTTGGGTGAAGAATTCGCGGTATGTTCATTTTGAAGTACTGAAACCTCAAGAAACTGCACTTACTCTGTGCAAGTGGATCGAAAAAATCAATCTTTAAGGTATCCGACTACGTTCGGAACCGTGATTTTAAAAAAGCGCTAAATGGATAACTTTCATGATATTTAGTGTCACTTAGATTACAATACTGTAAAAAATTGTTTTAACATTTGACATTTTGACAAAAAAAAAATGAATTTAAATACAATATTTTTGCAAAAAAATTACTTAGAATAATCTTTTTTTCTAACTGTCCTTTTTTAAAAAAATGCTATTAAAATAATAATGTTTTGCTTATATAAAGTACAGACTTCACCAGAAAGTCTGCACTATTTTTTTTTTAAAAATTTACATTATTTTCAGAGTTACAACCAATTTAAATAACTATCAGCGTTTTTTTCTTAAATTTTCTCCCCTCTGCTGTCGTAAAACATGGATAAACCCGCTTTTAAGTTATATATTTCAAAAGTTCTAGTTGAGCCTCTGTACAGAGGTCTGAGTTATATACAGGCAAAATATTATTATAATAGAAGCATTTTTCACAAAATGAAAATATTTTTAAAATGGGTCATTCTATGTTAATTTTTTGTCAAAAAATTATACTTAAATAACTTTTTATTGAAATAATATTCTTAAAACAATTTTGTAAACATTTTCTAATCTAAGTGACACTAAATATCATAAATATTATCCATTTATACGCTTTTGAAAAATCATGATTCCGAACGTAGTGGGATACATTAATTGAAAAATGCCGAGATATATTGTTAACAGAAAAGGTGTTATTCTGAAACTTGATAATGCAAGACCACACTGCGTAAGAAGAACCCTGGTACAAGTTAATGAATTGAGATGGGAGTTATTGTCTCATCACCCATACTTGCCCGATACTGTTCTAATTGATTTCTATTTATTCCAATTTTACAACTGGTAAAAAATTTGAGAATCGAGAGGATGTCCAAAATACCCTCTTTAGATATTTTGCTGAAAAACCGATTGGTTTTTATGGATCTGGCATTGAAAATTTCCGCAGTAGACGGCAAAAGGTTTTTTATAACGAAGATGATTATATAATCAATGAAAACTAAAAACTTAGTAAAAATTCATCTATTTAAATTTTAAGTATAGAAAAACGACATTATACTTTCTGGTCCCCCTAATACTATCTTTCAAACACCTGTTGTCAATTTTCTTATGAATTCACCAACATAAAAAAAATGCTTATTTTTCCTGAAAACCATTCAACAAAACGGTGAAACCGATACTTCTGCCGATCCGTCGCAAGTCAATGTACCACCACACCCTAAACCCGAAATCACGAAGCTGAAAATTTAGCATATCAAAAGAGCTAAATGAAATAAACGGGTTGTGCTTGAGCAGATACGTTCTAAAGCAATTATTACTCTAATAGATGCGTGGGCGCTGGAATATTGAACGTGGAGACAGTCGAACCAGCCGTTATAGCCAATTACTGTCAGATGGATTAATTTAGTGAGCTATGAAATGTCGGCTAAATTACGCGGAATTAGCGCGACTCCCTAGAAAGGATTTTACACTTGGAAAGATTTTAAATGGGGGAAACTTCCAAGGAGTTTTACGGGGTTCCTTCTAATTGGAGGGTGGTCCAAGTTAGATTTTAATGTCTTCTAGGTACATTGAGGCGGGAAATTGATGCCTCGTGTAAGAACCCGTAATATCTTGCGGGGGCATTTAAAACCCAGATATCTTTCACGAGGTGTTGAGAATTGGACGAATATGGTTATTGAGACGATTAGCAATAAGGGGAGCATATAGGAATTAGTAGTTATTTGATGGGGCTCACTAGAAAGAAGGGTGATTTAGGCGAGTATTCGTATTTTAGAGGCTCGGATGATGAGTTTTGTTTCTTGCAAGTAGAAAAGGGCGGGTAAATCTTTGACAGTGAAAAATATGTGCATAAAAAAGAATCTGTTTTCGAATTTGTGAAATGCAAAAGATATTTTAAAAAGTGAAATGAAAAATTTCATATAATTCTGAGACTATTAAAACTAACATAACCTGAAGGAATAACGCGAAATAGATTTATTGTGATTATTTAAATATACGTGTACGGAAAGATGAGATAATAAATTAATTCATTAAGGAAAAGTTAAACGTCATGGCAAATATGCCTTAGTCTAGTTCCTAATAAGAAAAATAATATTTAGTAGCGCTTACACTTCTTGTCTCACATAGATAAAAATAAATTTTAAAAAACCTAATTGTGTGTGTGTGTAATAAAAAAAACTAAAAATTAAATGAATTATTTTGAGTATAAAATTCTGAAAATCTATATATGCAGCTAATTTGGTATTAAAATCCTTTTAATTCTTAATAATTTTAATTAGGAATTATTTTTATAAAATGCATGAAGATCAAAGTAAATTCTCATCAGTGGTTTTTGTAAAATATTCATTTAAAAGGTAATGTGAATATTATGACCATTTGTGAGACACAAAGCCTTGTTAGATGGATAATTTACAAGCAAAATTGCCAAAATTCGACAAAATAATATGATTTTTTAAAAATATCGCCTTAAGATAGTCAAAATTAAACTAAGCAGGGAATTAAAAATGTATAAATTGGTCTTAAAATTATAAGTAACTTATTTTGAATTATCAGTAAGTTATCAAGAAAAAAAATATTGTGTCATATATTAAGCATGTTTCATTTGTTTTGTGCGTAGTAATTTACATAATTATTATACATTTCTTAGAGATTTTTTAAAAGTTTTGCGGTTATATACATTCTAGGCGTGTCGCGAACCGAAGGTCGTAAGTGTAAGAAGGTTTTGGAAAGAAAAAGACATGGTATTCTCAAATAGATATGTTTATTTATATCTAACACTTTATGAATGATTTACAGCTTTATTGCCTAACCTTGTGACGGGTCTTTACACGACCTTCATCAACTAATCCTCTTGGGGAACCTTTAGTCCAGCATTCGCGTTTAATTCACAGCCATCCCTCTCAAGAAGAAACCCTGAGATGCAAATTAGTCAGAGTATATAAAGTTAGAGAATAACAATCGTAGCATCTGAATGTAGCGTTACTAAGGTAAGATTTAGAATTTACGCATCTTGACTAACGGACAGATTTTGGCTACTAGACTAAATTTATAAGAAATAATAGGCTAGAATTGATTAAAGCTAAACCGATCGGATTACGTGCACTTATTCACTTAAGGGGGTTGCTTTCTTTATATCACTCCCAGGGCTTCCTTTTGTAGATAACTTTGTTGTGGAATATTACAATTGAATAATAATGTTAGAGTTATCATGGAGAGTTTTGGTCACACACATGCATCGTTCCCTCCCACAGCTTTAGGTAGACAAGATAATGAGGAAGTGACTTCAGGGGGAAGTCCTTTACATCCTTAGGAGCAATCTTAAATCCTAATACTTAATCTAATTTATGAGATTATTCAAGATGACTTAATTTAAATTGGAGCTCCTTACGACAATACTTCTCGAGCCACGATAGTTCGATCAGCTCCAATACTAGTTCCTTCCACAATTCCCGGTGGATTCTAAGATGAATATTAATTTCAGGTCGTGACTTTCCAGTCGCAATTCACTTTCCATTATTCCTATATTTCATGATTAATCTCACACACCCAGACGTCCGAGTTTAAACAATATTTACATTTGCATAAAATCGAGTCATCTCTACGAAGTGTTGATTTTTAATCAAAAATCACAGTTATAGAATAGATTCCCTAAAAGGATTAGTTGAATAAACCGAATAGAACCCGTTACAAAAGTAGAAAATTAATTTTTAATATTTTATTTTAGTATCAATTGAGGATAATTTATTTAGGAGAGACCTTAACAATTACATGTGATTTGAATGTCGTAATTTTATTTTACCAGTTGGAGAAAAGGACGATATCAGTAAAACTTTAAATTAAAAAGAGAAGGGTGTTTTTCAATAAATTTCAAGCATTCGGTTAATGAAAAAAGAATTAGATTTATACGACTTTTTGAAAAAGATTCTAAATTTATAAATTGTGTGCATTTCATTAAATAAAATGATGTTTTAAATATACATATAATTCAGAAAAGATTAATTGAACTATACATAAAATAGACTAAAATAAAAAAAACTACTATACTCGCGCGCGTGAGAACACAAACACACACATACATAAAAATAATGATCACAGTAATACTTCGACTTAGACGAATTCGGAATTACGTGATTTTCATATAAGTTCATCAGTAGCTCCTCCCCACCCCTTCTTTAAAACTTAGCCGCAGACCCAGATGAATTTCGTAATTTGATTGAAGAAGTTTGTGACGGGCTCACGCGCTTTTTCATTAACATGTCCTTTTGGGCTCTTTGAGACCAGAATAAATGGCAATTCTTTTCCAATTAACCCGAGAAGTAAAATGTGAATGAAAGATGCAAATTAGGAAGCTTTTAAATATTAAAAGTTTAGAGTAAGCGTGTGGCATTTGGGGAGTGTTATGATAGTCCGTGTTGCAAGTGTGAAGAGTATTTCAAGAAGTTAAGTGACAGTCAAGAGAGGTTACCCGTGACAGAGAGCGTTTAGTCAAGGTGAATACCAGTGAACCGCAACTTCAGCTAGGATCAGATAGATTATTGCTTCTTTGGACATTAAGGTAGGAGTTACCATTTTAGTATTCGGATCTGTGTTTACATTGAAATTGAGCTTAGACGAGTTAGTTATTGATAGTGGTCCGAGTTACGTTATTTCGGTATTATATGTTGTGTGTTTAGCCCCCGTAGATTCTCTCACATATCATATTATTACCTAATATGTTATTGGTTTAAGTTAAGACCGTAATAACGTAATATTAAGATTATGGCAATTTCTGGTTCTTCATTTAATCCTACATCTTTAGCTCACGCTGATAATCTAGCAGAAGGGCACCCAAGGGGTACGCCCTTACAAGTTGTCGATCTTCCCCGGCAAATAAATTCAGAAGTGGATAGTGATGAGGCTCAAGAACTGCTGGATTCTCACAATCGAGAGCTGACAATTGATGAGCTTACAGAAATGCACGAGCAAAAGCAAGACATTGAAGAACCTGAGTCTGTAGACCCAGTTCAATCAGAAGATCGAATGACAGTTGGGAATTTGACAGAAGCCTTCCGTTTAATCGAAAAATGGGTAAAAGTTTAGAAAATACATACAACTTGTTAAATTTTATGAAACCTTCTACATAAAAATAACTTTGGTTTGCGATTGTGTTTTTGATAAACCAATTTTCTTAAATTATTATTGTTTCGTCTCTGACCCCAATTAAAATAATTTATATGTATTTATATGCGAAATTATACCCCGAATTAGGAGAATTCAATTGTCCCACCTATAGCATAATTAGTCATTTAGTAGATCCTTATTTTAGTGTATTATTAAAAGTCCTGAAATAATTGTTGAAATAGATACAAGACAATGACATCAACAAATGTTAAGCATGTGAGAGCTTAAGATATTTATTTTCTTTAAGGTATCCGACTATTTGTGACAACTTTTTTTTCAAAAAATGAAAATATGAATATTTTTTGTGGTTTTTAGATTTATTTTGTACATTTTAATAAAAAAGGCTAAAATTAAGAAGTGAAAAATAAATGATTACTACCCAAAAATGGGAAAAAAATGGGTAAAAATGGACAAAAATTTACACATACGTGGCCAGTTTTGTACAAATAGTAAAAGAAAAAAATTTTTAATTTTTCAACTTTGATGTGTTGCTTTGTTATTCCTTTCTGAAATGACCTTCAGGATAAGAAATATTTTAATTTTTATAAAAGCTTAAGTACTTTATCTGAGTTATTATAGGAAATTACTTAAAAATCAGTGATTATATTCACATAAAGGACTGTAAATTTTGTTATAAAACAACGATTGATAAATCTGAAGATTAAAACATTTCTACTGTCTTACAAAACATACACAAAAAAATTCAACAAATTATTTAAAAAACTTTTTGAGCAATCGCTGTCCCCGTTTGCGTTTTTCGAAAAAACACACATTTTGAGTAAAATGCATTTTAAAGTTTGACATCTGATATAAAGTTACAGCATCTGCCTTTACTAAAACACTTGTAGTTTTTGTTCTATTAAATAGAAAATAAAAACCTTCGTATTTTGTAAAGCTAATACAAATGTAAGATAGCCTATAATATAAAATCATGAAATATTGACATTTTTTTAAAAAAAAATCACGATTTCAGGATAGTTGGATATCTTAATACATTATGCAAACTTTTACTCAGTAGAAAAAAATAAAGCGTTCTTCAAGTATAAATCTAATACAATTACACAATTTAATCGGTTGGTTATCTTTTTCAAAAGCAATGCGTTATAGATTTTAAAGAAAACTGCTATACATTTTAATGTCCCCAAATACAAGCACAGCATAGAAGATATTTAATTTGATACTCTTTTCACATTAATAAATTAAACAATTATTAATGTGAACTTATTTTGTACTCACAATTTAAAATATTATCAGATAAATGTTCATCGCCGAAGTGACTAAAAAATAAGGAAAATTAACGTCAATTCTCTAGATTAAAAACTCTGAGTCTAAAATTACGTTACACCCCGAAACATATTAGCCGCCGGCTAACAGAACGCATAAATTAAACCACATTGCGAGGGAACAATACGGGCTTAACGACACTACAAAATATTTTCCTGGAAATTTTAGCCGCTGGTTTATCGACACCAACAAAGAAACGTCGTTATTTTAATTGTTCAAATTAAATAATTAATGACGGGCAATTTCCGGAAAATACCCGCGAAATTTTGTTTTATTTTTGTTCATTTAGCACATTTTATACTTTATTATTGTTTCGTTTTTCAGTTTCTCATAGCTAATTCACATTCATTATTTTAATAGGATGTAAAAATATTCTTGGGGTGAGGGGAAACAAATTTATACTTTTAACGCGTTTACTAAAGACTTGTAATAAAGAACCTTTTTTTAAAAATATGTTTGCCGCTGTAGAATTTTTTTACACCTGTTGCAAATTTAAGAAGGTAATCATCTTACAAGCAAAATATGCGGTATTTAAAAGATATTTGGTAGTGAAAAAACAAGTATTATTATATACATTCTTTTTCACTGACTTTAACAAGCTTTCTTTTATGTTTTTCAGAGAAAAAAAGCGTCAAGAATAGTTGATATACTTCGGCATCTGTTACAGGGAGGAAAAATACACATTATTAATTGTCCCTTCAGGCAAAATAAAGTTATGCTTTAATTTATTTAATTGTTTAGTAGAATTATTGGTAAAAATGCATCGATATAAACATGTCTTAAGGTACGACTACGTTCGGAACCGTGTTTTTAAAAAGGTGCAAAAATGGATAATTTTCATATTTAGTGTCACTTAGAATAGAATACATGTATAAAATAGCTTAAAGGGCATTTTTAAAAAAAGTTATTTAAATACAATATTTTGGCAAAAAATTAGCTTAGAATAACCTTTTTTTTTCAAAATGTTCTCCTTTTGTGAAAAATGCTTCTATCCTAATAATATTTTGCCTGTATATAATTCAGACCTCTTTTGTACAGAGGCTCAACTATGATTTCTGAAAATTTCACATTCTATTAAGAGTTACAACCATTTGAAATAATTATCGACGTTTTTTTCTTAAAGTTTCTCCCTTCTGTTGTCGTAAAACATGGATAAACCCACTTCCAAGTTATATATTTCAAAAATTCTAGTTGAGCCTCTGTACAGAAGTCTCAGCTATATACATATCAGCTATATATAGGAGAATATTTTGAAAATGGTTCATTCTATGTTAATTTTTTGTCAAAATATTGTACTTAAATAATTTTTCATTGCAATACTATTCTTAAAACAATTTTATATACGTTTTCTAATCTAAGTGACACTAAATATCATAAATATTATTCATTTATACGTTTTTGCAAAATCACGGTTCCGAACTTAGTCGGATACCTTAAAACATTTTTTGAAATGCCAAATGCTGTACAAAACGCATTGGTTATTTATTCACGCTGATCATCTAAATATCTTTCTTGGGAGTATTTAAAGAAAAATGAACAGATACGCGTTTCAGTTTTTCAAAATTATTTTATTTATTTATACAGGGTGCCCGTATCCAAAAGTTATGGTTTATTATAATGGAACTCCACATCAGAATGTAATAAACACTACATCCTTGAATCGGAACACTCTCCGAGATTTTTTGGGTCTAGTCTGATCAGCCGTACATGTGCGCATTATTCGGCAAAAAATTTGCCGAATAATGCGCACATGTACACTGACTTCATTAGTAAAAATGCGGATGCTACAGCAAAAGGTACAGTGCTTACTTTGGTTAATGGGATTTAAATCAGTCACATGGGTGCATCGATGTTCTCGAACAGAATGGAACGTCGAACCTCTCGACATTAAAATCTACCTACCAATGGGATGGAACTTTAAAAGAGGCGAGAACTTTGGCATCTCAAGATGGTAAGTGTCCTTAAGTTTTCGTGATAAGACACTGTTGATTGTGTGCGTGATTCATTTTGTAGGAGTCCTGATAAGTCTATTACCAAACCAATAACGACATTCTATTCTGTTCGAACGAGTCACTGATTTACGGAACTATTCTGTTCGGAACGTGACTGATTTAAATTCCGTTAACCAAAGTACGCACAACACCTATTGTTGTGGCATCCACATCTTTATTAATGAAATCTGTGTAAAAAGGTTATCGTCTGCGAGTACCAAATAAAACGCACACGTGCGGCCGATCAGGCTAGACCCAAAAATCTTGGAGGGTATTCCAATCCACGGATGAACAGTTTATTACATTCCGATGGTTGGTTTCACAATAATAAGCTATAACTTTTAGATATTTTAAGCTCGGATACCCTGTATTATTTTTTAATAAACTTTTTAAACCAGCCAAATATTTAGGACAATTGCAAGACAGAATAGATGCAATAGTTTTACTGCAATTTATGATAATAAAGTAATATCGTGTTATGTATAGAGAATAAAGCAGTAATATTACTTAAAAATTTGATTTGAAGTATGATTTTGATAAGTTGTTTTAAGGTGTAATAAGCAAATCTTGAATTATATTAATGAGACCCTCAAATTTGTATTTTCTGGTTTAAAAACAGCCGAAAAAATATCACATTTTTGTAAACAAAAATTTAATTCACTGATATTTTACAATGAAAGCGAAATTCGTTTTAGTAATTTTAAAAGTGTCTAAAATTTAACATGTTCATTGAATTTAAAAATTCAAATCATTCGATAATTAATCAAAAGAAATCTAAAATTTATAGAGATGAATTTTTGCTACTTCATAAGTGGCTGCAGAATTTTTTTTAAATAAAAAAATGAAACAATGTATTCTTAAAATAAAAAAGCATCAATAACACAAAATTACAAAGACGATAAAATTTTTTAAAAAATGATAAAAATCGCCGTAATTATTGTGAGTATGAATGTAAAATAAGATCCAAATTGAGTCGTAACCACTCCTTTAACTAACTGTCTCAAACGGCAAAAGCGGCCTCTAGGGACTGCCTAACTTAAGTACAGGCCAAGTGAGGAAGTAATGTGGTCTCCATCAAAATCGTTCATATTCTTTGGCTATTTTTTGTTATATTTGTTGTCTTTGCATAACCTTATCTAAAATAATTACCTTTATTTTACTCATTCCTGTATCTACACTATTTGATTTATTCCTTGACGTCTAAACTGTATACAGAGTTTTATTAAGGTATCTGACTACTTGCAACAATTTTTTTAAAATTAAGGATATGAGGATTTTTTTGTGATTTCTGGATTTATTTAGTACATTTTAAGAAAAAATATGCTAAAATTAGTACGAGAAAAAAAAATTACTATTACTAAAATGGAAAAAAATTGGTAAAACTTTACAAAAAATTCATGTAAACGGGGACCATTTTGCACAAAACGTTTATGTGTGTGTGAACCAGTTTTCAATTTTTTAATTTCAATGTGTGGTTTTGCTATTCGTTTTTGAAACGGCCTTCAGGATAATACATAGTTTAAGTTTTACAAAAACTAGAGCACTTTTTTTCAGTTATTATGTGAAATTGCTTAAAAAAACGGTGATTATATTCGCATTAAGGACTATAAGTTATGTAATAAAGTAGTGACTAATAAATCAGAAGGTTAAAAAACTTCTATTACACAGAATATACACAAAAAAATCAGTTAATTATTTTTAAAACTTTTTGAGCAATCGCTGTTCCTGTTTAAGCATTTTAAAAGAAACACTTTTCGAGTTAAATGCATTTCAAAGTATGACATCTTGCTTAAAGTAGTGGCATTTGTTTTTATTACAACATTTGTAGTTTTTGTTCTAATGAATGGAAACTAATAAGCTTGGTATTTTTATAAGGCTAATAAGATGGCCTATAAAATAAAATCATAAACAAATTTGTAAATTTTTGGCGAAATTCTCACAATTTTAGGGTAGTCGGATACCTTAATTTATAAAAGTGAGAATAACTATTCGTGTGAAAGTAAAATGTTGTTACTAAATAATTATTTTGCTGTCCACAAACTTAAAACAAAACACTAGTCAGCATTAGCAATATATTTAATTATCTGAAAAGTACAAGAAACAGTTCAAATAAGAAATGCAAAACAACTCATTTAAAACGTAAGGCAGGGTAATAAAATTAGAATTTCCCATTTTACAAATGAATCATTTAATTTTAATCAGTATGGCTGTCAAATAATTTTACTCTTAAATTATATTCTATTTTCTCATTGGTAAAATAATAGTAATGACTTTTAGAAAATAAGGTGAAATGAAGAAATTAACTTAAAACTTAAGAAAACCACAAAAATGCTTGTACAAATTACAAGACAAATTATTTGACTGTGACAAGCGGCCGGGAGATAATTCTATTTGCTAGATTATTAGCATACTTTTCGTACAACAGCGTGTACAACATCATAAATTCCCCAATAGTTGAAGTTTCCCAAACGGCGAAAAATGTAAGAACATTTAAAATTCTTGATGTTTTTCCTCTTTAACGCATTAATGAACAAACTTTAAAAGTGGAACGGTGAATTTTTCGTTAACCTGTGTGTACCTCTGGTTCTTTTCCATGTTTAAGTAAAGTTTATTCTCTTTAGAGATTAATGATTTGCATTTTCTGGAACGCTTATCAACATTTGGACCATGTTTCTGCTGACTTGGTTCAAGAGTAAATACTTCGGGGATTAAGAGAAAGTGTGTGTTAAAATACTTTATAATAGTTGAAAAATAACATTGTGTCGTACGTGATGTTTTCCAAATGTTTTAATCACAATTTTTAGATTAACTAACATATCTAATTTGTTCTGAAACAATTAACGAATCGTCTTGAAGTAATTGGATTACTTTATTTTGCGATTATCTAATTTGTTTGTACGAGATAATTGCTCAATAAGAATTTAAATAAAAGTGCAAGTAATAGTTAAATAATTTGAATAATAACTTAACACTCTAATAAACAGTGTTAGATGAGTTATTAATAATTTGTTAATTATCGTTTGCTTAGAAGTAAAGCTAGAAATATTCGAAAGGATTTCAAAAAGAAAAAAAATATATAATGGTATTTAATACTGAAAACTATTTTAATTTTTTGTTGTGTTTTATATACAGAACTGTAATTTAAAAGTTGTAATGAAGATACACTGAAGTAATGATGGCCAGATTCATTCTGGGACCTAGAGAAACATTGCCAAATATTAGGGTCCCCTATTAAGATTGTTTATTTGATTTTTTTGACCAATTTTTGTCGATTGAATAGTACCGCAGTGTTTAAGTATCTTCTAATTTCGAAGAATTTATTTTTCATTAATTTTGATATGTATTAGCTAAAAAAACCGAAAAATGTTTGAAATCCTTTCCTAAGTACAAATTACTAATTAAATAAAGGTTTAGGCGTAACAAAATACATTACATGTTTCATTAGACTTGATTGTTATTTTCCGCCTACCACACAGCATTGGAATTTTGAATTTACACAGTTTTAAACACAATGTCTGTTAAATGTCAATCTCCATTATTAAGTCACTGATGCAGTCCATTTCGAAAACTTTTCAAGAATATTGACCAGGATATAGTCAATTTCGGCTTGGATGTTGTTCCATAAATCTTCCAGGGTCTTGGAGCGATCTTTGTAAACCAGCAACTTTAGTCCACAGAAAGTCCAGGAACTTAAAATAATCCCACAGGAAGTAATCAGGAAGGGATAAATCAGGTAAGCGTGCAGGCCAATGTACTTCCCCTAGCAAGGAGATCAGTAATTCGGGAAAGGCTGCTCTTAAAACCTCCATGGAAACTCTGGAGGTATGGGCTGTCACCTCATCTTATTGCAACTCCACCTTGTCAAGATCTCTTTCTTGAAGAGCGGGTAAGAAGAATTATTGGATCAAATTCACATACCGGTCTGCATTGATACACGAACTTCTTTCACATTTTAAGGTATTCTAACGGTCTTCGGAGGTCCTTCTCTTTCTCTGGAGATATTCCCCGTTGCTCTAAAGACATTCATCCATATTAAAACTCATTTTCGACCAGGAATACGACGTCGTGGAGGAATATCGAAGGGACGGCGAAAGGCGTGTTGCACTGTAATGACCGACCGACCGTTAGATAAATACACCTCCACGGCAAAAATGTCTTCCTGCCTCGACCACAACATGTATGAGACTGGGACGAGCAAGAACATAAATATCCCACTTTACCCTTTTCACCGAACCCCACCCCACGACCCTCCCTTTCCTACGAACATTACTGCAACCTCTTATAAAACAGGAAGTTTCCACGCCCCAGCCTGTATCCCCCATTGGCAGCCAGCCAGAAGCTATATTCACTTCTACCTCCAACCAATCAGAGAGCATCCACTCAGCTCTCAGCAATATCAAAATTCCTGTCAACTTCAAGCCACGACGCTCCGCCTCCCGGATCCCATTGTTGCAACCAATAGCCTGCATGCTACTCCGCAGACTTTGAAATCCAACAAAAGTAAAGTACACATCCAGACTTTCTGATATGGGATTGAGGACTGAGCATCAGTTCAGATACCCAAAAGTTGACTGCCATCCATCCCTACCCTGTAATAACGGAAGCGAATTTGAGGGGAAAATAATGTGAGGGAAATTAAGAGAAGGTAAAGTGAACCCAACGATACTCTTTCAATTTATAAAAGCCAATTCCACTTACCCAATAGAAAGCCATCCTTGCTCCACTGTACATCTCCAGCAAGAGCTCCCACTTGGCATTGCAAATCGACTGTACTGCCTTCGACAGCTGTTAAATCTTTTGGGGTTTGCAAGAAGTATTGTTGGGTTGGAAGCTTCGTGCCTGTAAAAGAAATGAGTTGATTAAGATGTAAAGCAAAATATATCGATTTCATACAGATATATATTAATAAATTATTTGCTAAATATATGCCCAGAGCTAAGGCGCAATGGATCATTCATTTTAAATTTATTTCCTACTTCAGGAGTAAAAAAATACTAAGTTAGCGTAGGGTATTCAGAAACAGTGCATAGGTGCGTTCCAATTCCGTAGAGAAGATAGTTTCGTGATTCTTAATATTTTTTTATTAATTTGAATACTTATTTTTAAAATTTTAAAATAAGTCTTTATCGTTGGATTGCTTCGAAGTACAAATGCACATCGAAGTTATTCAAGTGATTTGCAAATAACAAAAAAATTAAGAAAACTTGGTACCCTTTGAATAATTTTTTTTTTATTTATGTATTTGAAAACTATATTTTAGCATTTCATACATAATGTTTCTTTTGCGAAAAATGATGTGAGATGAAATTTTTCACATATTATTAACACAATTTTAAAAATTTAAAAGTTTCGAGAAAAATTTGGAAAATTTTAAAATTCTACTCCTTTTGTAATTTATAATTTTTTGACCTGATTTTTTTTGTAATATTCTTAAGGATGCTATTAACAACTTTGGGGATCAATTTTACAATAACTTAATGAGTTTTGGAGAGAAAAAAATAAAATGTTGATATGTATGCTAAAAATCAACGAAAAAGCCAATATCTCTTACATAAATTTTTTTAAAAAAAAGTATTCATTTTGCAGCAAAATGGATACCTGGTTTTGTTATATGCTTTATATGTAACACAGAGGAAAAACATGGAAGTGATTGGTGAAGAATTGTGGAAGCAGTAGCGTTTTGAATGCAATAATATACTAAAAAAAAACTGAGAAAAACCAGTTTAAAGTTTATAATTCTGAAAAATTAGCTGTAATAAGCTTAAATGAACTTTAAATACCACTTTAAGACATTAGTTTTTTTTTTTTCTTCAAAATAACTGCATTTTCGTATTTTTCAATCCATACATTTTCATAAATGATCAGTTTTTAGAGAGTATTAATTGCACAAGAAAATTCAAGAAAAATGTTAAAAAAACATTCTTTTTTCTGTCTTGACAGAAATTTTAGTTTTTCTTCAAGTAATATTGAAGTAATATATTTATATGAAAAACATATGAGGAATAAGAACTTATAAATATAAGATGCCTTAATTCGAAAATTTTGTATGCACACATTTTACAAAGAAAGAAAAATTACATTATTGTAATGCCTCGGTAATATTCTACTTTATATATTACACGTTACAGTTATTATTTCATTTTTCAAATAGATTTTTTTTACCAAAACGCTTTTTTCAGCTTTTTTTTTTCTAAAAAGAGAACGTGATTGAATTGCCTAATTCATTCATTTACATTTTTCTAATGAAGTTTTATCGAGCTTCTAATTTTCATATATGCAAAAGTGATATATCAATCGAAAGTTAATACTACAAAAAATAAGATAAAATAATAATAAAAAAACACGATAGTTCGGTTATTCTTGGGGTACCCAGTCGTCTTAAGTTATTTGCGATATATTACTTCGTTACTCTATCTGCATTTATGTATATAGACGCATATAATAGACATATATATATATACGAAGAGGTATATCAGAATACACTCATTACTTTTCCTTTTGCTGCAGTTATTATTGATAAGGGTAGAAAGTAATAATAGAAGATAGTTAAAATGTTTAAAATTAATAAATGTCAGCTAGAGTTTTAAAATGTTACGCATACTTTAAGATGCATTTTTAATTTTAGGATTTTAGCTCGCTATGAGTACATAAAAATTAAAATGATGCCCATTTCCACTCTGGCGGAACACAAAAATTATCACTGTGAGGCCCGCTAGTATTATTATTATTACCGCTCATTTCCTAATGCTGTACTTCGGCTGAGAGCCCACACATTTTTACCTACAGTTCTGATTACAAATATTTTATCTTGGGGTGTGCTTACAATCTTAGAAGTAGTTTAAAAGAATTAGATGCAATTTATTATTCTGTTTTCAAAACATATTTATGTAATTTGTTTCCTTACGTTTTTACTATATTACAAATTTCAAATTGATTATTTTACTTTTATCAGACTAGGGCTCATTATTGTTTTATCTTTAAGGGTAATAATCTTATGAATTTAATTTAAAAGGGGAGACCTACCTTTGTTTTTGCTTCGTGTATAAGTTTGGAGTTCTATACGAATTATAAAAACCACGATCAGATTTCCTAATATTACACAAATCAGTTTCCAATAAAACAAAGATAATTTCACAGAAGATGATATAATAAAACGAGCAACGAGATTAAATAAATTGTAACCATTAAATTTTTTTTTCTTTTTTGTAAATTGTTATTTGTTTACCCACGCATTTATCTCTTCATTTAGTCCTCTCCATTTTTCTTTTCTAGTTCTTTCTTTCTCTCTTTCTTTCCTTATATTCCACTCTTTTTCAATTCATACTATAAGTCTACTCCACTACTATAAGTCCCTGTATATATATATATATATATATATATATATATATATATATATATATATGTGTGTGTGTGTTTTATCTTGTTCAAATTTCCAATCGTTAATAAAATAGTTTTTATTCATCAACTCAAGTTCAAAAATATATTTTTTAAAACTTGTAGTGAATGACACTTGATGTTAATGCAGTTTTTTAAAATATTAATTCATTAATTCTAATTAATTGATGTATAAATAATAACAAACAGAAATAATAGTCCAAAACCATATATAAAAAAGAAAATCGATCGTTGTGTCCCTGTAGTGCAATGGATAGCACTTTGGACTACTAATCCAAAGGTCATGGGTTCGAATCCCAACTTCCTCCCGTTGGTGTGGTGTGGTAGTTAGGAGAAGGGGGTGCCAGCTCAGGTGTCGTCCACGTCACTTGACCATGGTTCAAAATTACGTGGTCCGTCGCCAAAAGCCCTCGTGTAGCTGAACAGTGCGACGTTAATATTCAATCAATTAATCAATCGAATCCCACCTGGGTTGGCCTAATTTCTGAGAATGTGATTTATTTTTCCTTTTCTATTTTATTGTAATTATTAAATTTAATTATTGGATAAATAGTAACAAACAAAAGTAATAGTCCAATACCTTATATAAAAAAGAAAATGGAATGAAAATCGCTTTCTTTATATCGCACTTAATATTCTGATTTTGTCATATTTATATACATATTTATTTTAAATGTAATTATTTAATAAAATGTAACTACAATAAAAAAAATTTTGTTGTCTGAAGTAGGAATTGACTTATTTTTTTGTATTAATTGTTCTTTCTCTAACTCTCACACAAGCATTCGCGGTCTCTCATAAATGCATGTTCTGTTTCTTTCTCACATACGCATATGTGCTTTATCTGTTTCGTAAACATATTTATATTTTAATAGCATTCCCATAACAGTTGCGTGACTCTTAAAACTTTTTATAATAAAATATAAAATAGTCTTGCGAAGTTATCTAGCTGTTCAATATCAATTTCAAATATTGCAATATTCATATCAAAGGCTTTTAGTCTAAGATATTACTTCCGGGATAAATTGCGTTTGTCTAGTTTCAATTATTTGTCGACAATATTGATTGCTTTTTGGCTAATAGGAGTTTCGTAACTTTTCCAATATAGTTTTTAAAATGATACACGGAAGAAATTTGAGTAAATATATAGGAACTGTTAAGTGTACGTATGTAAATGTAGAGCGCCCTCTAGCGCTCAGAGTGTCTAACGAATCTGTGTAACCTCTGACTCCATCGAGTAAGGAGTCGAAACGAGCAAGCTGAGCAACAAGTAATAAAAACTACAGTCCACTTACTGAGAGAGAATTCTTTTATGAGTTTTTACTTGTGTACCCAACATTCTGGTCCGTCGAGCCGGGCGACCTATGCATTGAAAAATACGAGGTATGTGCTGTAGTTTTTGACTTTCGTTAAAAAATCGAACTTTAACGATGTTTAAAGGAGCAAAAAAGAAGACTTGAGGCGAATCGCTTCTGAATTAGAGTTGTGTGTGAGTGATAAACTAACTGTTTTAGACTTCATGGATCTTATAAAAAACTGTGATAGATACAAAAACGATCCTGATTCAGTGCATGAGTTAGCAAATTTAATTATCGAAGAAAGGAAGTATGACGAAAGTCAGCAATTAGAGTTAGAAAAATAAGAGAAAAGTCTAAGCTTGATTTAGAGATAGCGAGAATACGAGCAAATGATAAAGACAATAATACTGAAGTTAATTGTAATGATTCCTTTTCTGTGGATTCTTTTTAATTAAAAGTATCCGCACACTTACAGTGAAAATTCCCGACAAACCTGAGGGTGGAGTTTCTTTTTTATCATTAGAACGTGCATTTGCAGCCAAAAGTGTTACTGATAAATTTAAGCCTGAGATTTTGTTAAATTTATTAGGAGAAAAAGCTGCAAATATCATTATATATCTGAACGATGAGGATCTTAAAAATTATGATGATAAAATAAAGTCCATAATACTCAAGAATTTGAGCCAACTCCTCAATCGTGTTTAGAGAATTTTAAGAAAGCAACACGACAAAATTGTGAATCCCATGTCCAGTTTGCGAGTAGATTAACAACAAATTGGGAATACTATTTAAAATTGAGAAATGTTTCAAATTTCGAGGTATTAAAACAATTAATAGTTTCAGACAAAATATTTAGTACTTTAGATAAAGAAACCGCATCGCATATTAGTGTCAGACAAGCAGATAAATGGTTTGATCCTTTAACGTTGGGAAAAGAAATTGATTTATTTTATTCATCGCGAGGAAAACCACTGAGTGAGAATATTAATTATTGTCGCAAAAATCAAAATTCTAAAAATATGTCTAGAGTATTTTTCTCAGATGTCAAGGGAAAAAAATGTGTTTTGTGTCAATCTGATAGTCATTTTTAAATAAATGTCCTCAATATAAGCAATTATCAGTAAATAAACGGGTAGAACTTGTTAAAAATAATTCCTTGTGTTTTAATTGTTTAAATTTGCATAGAGTCAAGTTTTTGTAAATCTAAAGTTCTTTGTAAATGCTGCAAAAAAAAAGCATCATTCTTCCTTGTGTTTCTCTGGAGACCCAAATTTTACGAGTGAAAGGGTCATTCAACCTTCTTCATTGGGGGCAGAAAGAGCCGGAAACAGAGGAATCCTCGATGAGTCAACTTTCAGCGAAGGCGTCTGTGTTCAAACCCATAAATTACATAGGGAGATTTCGAAAGAGGTGTCTTCTCAGGGTTTAGATCTGTTTACTGCAACGAGTTACGTAAAATCGAAATCCGTTTTACTTGCAACCGCGATTTGTTTCATTAGAGATTCCTTGGGGAAAATGCAGGAAGTCAGAGCACTGTTGGACGGTGGTTCAACAAGCAATTTTTATTTCGCAACAGTGTATGAATAGACTCAATTTAAAAAGAGAGAAAATAAACATTTTAGTTTCAGGATTAAATAATTCAGAGTTAACGATTAAATCGCGCGTTAATGCAACAATTGCAAATCGAGGAAATAGTTATGAAACTAATGCAGACTTTTTTGTAGTGCCGCGAATAACGGATATGATTCCTTCTCAACCATTTAACGTTAGTTTGGGTAATTTCAGTAGAGAGAAATTAGCGGATGAAAATTTCAACATTCCGGGAAATATTGATTTATTGTTGGGAGCAGAAATCTTTTATGAAATTCTTTTACCAGGACAAACAAATATTTTAAATACAAAATTAATTTTTCAGAATACAGTCTTCGGCTATATTGCGAGTGGGAGTATTCCAGTTTCTAGTGAAAATAAACCTCACTGTGGGTTAATCAAAGATAATGTCGATTTAGAAAAGACAATGAGGAGATTTTGGGAAATCGAAAATGTTGAACCTGAGACAATAAAAAAATAAGGAAACGATAATTTGTGAGGAGCATTTTCAAAAAAATCATACTAGAGATAGTACGGGAAGATATATAGTATCTATGCCATTTAAAAAGGATCCAAATTGTTTAGGCCAGTCAAAAGATATTGCCCTTAAAAAATTAAATTCTTTATGGAATAGATTAAAGCGTGAGCCTAACTATTTAAAATTATATAGAGATTTTTTAAAAGAGTATAAAGAGCTAGGCCATATGCAAGAGGTAGACGAGAGAGGAGGAGTGTGGAATGTATTTCATACCACATCTTGGTGTTTATCGCTCTGATAAAAAACAAGTAAATTGAGAGTAGTTTTTAATGCGTCGAGTGCAACTACAAACGGTTATTCTTTAAACTCTCTACAATACAATGGGGAGTTGCTCAAAATGACCTTTTTTCAATAATGGTTCGCTTTTAGAAAGCATATATTTGCATTCATTGCGGATGTGCAAAAAATGTATCGAATGATTTGGATTAATCCAGATCAGCGTAAACTTCAGCGCATTCTGTGGAGAGAGAACATGGACGAACCAATAAAAACGTTTGAGTTGTCAACTGTGACCTATGGAACAACGAGTGCACCATTTTTAGCGACACGTACGCTAAAACAATTAGCCCTAGATGAAGCAGGGAATTTTCCATTAGGTTCTTCAGTTGTGATGAGTGACATGTACATAGATGATGTACTTACCGGTGCAGAGACCTTATTAGAAGCAAAAGAACTGAAAAATCAACTGATCAATATCTTCGCTAAAGGAGGTATGGTTTTGCATAAGTGGTGCGGAAATAATACGGAATTGATTGAGGTTTCCGAAAATTATGATTTTCAGATTCATCAGAGATAAAAGTGTTGGGTGTTTATTGGAACCCCAAGCATGATTGCTTTTCCTTCAGAGTAAAAATAGACTTGCACGAATTAAATACCAAACGGGATGTTTTGTCAACCATCGCCAGGATATATGATCCTCTAGGTCTTTTAGGTCCTGTGGTGGCGAAGGCGAAAATCTTCCTTCAAAAATTATGGATGCTAAAGATTGATTGGACAGATTTGCTTCCAGATACAATCAATAGAGAATGGCGACAATTTGTCGAATCACTTCAGGTAGTAAATGACATCAACATCAATCGATGCATTGTGGTAGAGCAACCGGAAGTGATCGAGCTGCATGGATTCTCCGACGCGTCCCAGTCAGCATATGGAGCTGTCGTCTACTGCAAATCCATAACCTCAGATGGAAAGATGCTTGTGCATCTTATTGCCAGTAAATCCCGAGTTGCGCCTACCAAGCAAACAACGATTCCCAGACTTGAGCTATGTGCCGCTGTGCTGTTAGCAAAATTAGTGCATCGTGTCAAGCAAGCTTTGAAATTAAATGTGACTAATACTTTTCTTTGGAGTGACTCCATGATAGTTTTGTCATGGATAAGGAAGGAGTCATATCAACTAAAAACCTTTGTGGCTAACAGGATTGCTACAATCCAGGAGATGACTTCCAGTGAGCAATGGCGTTATGTGGCAACAGAGGACAATCCTGCCGACTTCGTTTCCAGAGGAATGGATTCTCTAAAACTTAAAACCTGTGAGTTGTGGTGGAATGGTCCTAAATTTCTGATGAGCAACCAGTACCCACAACGACAAATTCCTGTTGCAGTGATCAAGGATCCAGGTGAACTTAAAAACTGTAGTGACTTTTCTAACTTTTTTCTTGATTCTGCTACTAACTCTTTTTGTAAATAATTTACTTAACCTTAGTAATGACTATTTTAAAATTAATCGTGTCTTAAGTTTTATTTGTAGATTTGTTTATAATTGTAAGAGCAAAGAGAGCAAAAAGAATTGGGCCTCTAGATTTAGGAGAATTAAAAAAGGCCGAACAGCTTTTATTGAAATTAGTGCAAAAGGAAGAGTTTAAAGTAGAGATGAATGGTATTCAAAATTCTGCCATGGTACCTTCCAACAGTCGAGTAAAAACACTCAATCCATTTATTGATAGTGAAGGGATTTTGAGAGTTGGAGGTCGATTGAGAAATAGTGATATTAATTATAACCAGAAATTTCCAATTATTTTGCCTTCGAAACATAAATTGACTTATTTAATAGTTGAGTATTTTCATAAAAAGTTTTTACATAGTGGTCCACAATCCTTGTTATATCAGATCAGGCAAAATTTTTGGATATTGAATGGCCGTAATATTTGTAGAAAAGTTGTTCATAATTGTGTAATTTGTTGTAAGGCCAATCCTACTTGCACTGATCAAATAATGGCTGACTTGCCAAAGGATAGAGTTATCAAAAACTATCCATTCAATGTGTCAGGTGTGTGGACTTATGTGGCCCCTTTTACATTAAGTATAAAGGGCAGAGAAAAGGTGTATATAACAAAATCTATGTTTGTATATTTATATGTTTTGTTTCTAAAGCTGTGCACTTAGATATTGTGACTGATTTAACCTCTAATGCATTTATTGCTACACTTAAGCGTTTTATATTTAGAAGAGGTAAATGTGCTAAGTTGTATTCTGATAATGCAACAAATTTTGTGGGTGCAAATATAGAACTTAAAAAAATGTTTAATTTGGTGTGTGTAAACCTGATGAGGCACTTGCAAGTTATATGGCTTCTGAAGGAATAGATTGGAAATTCCTCCCCCTAGAGCCCCAAATTTTGGAGGTCTCTGGGAGGCAGGCGTTAAATCCTTTAAGTTCTATTTAAAGAGAGTAGTAGGTAACATTAGATTAACATATGAAGAGTTTCTGACCGTGATTATCCAAATAGAGGGGATGTTAAATTCTCGTCCTCTTGTCCCATTATCTTCTGACTTAGATGATTTAAATGTATTGACTCCTTCTCATTTTTTGATAGGTAGATCAATTACATCAATTGTTGAGCCTGATTTAACTAATTTAAATGAAAATAGGTTGGATAATTGGCAGAAAATTACAAAAATAATTCAATTAATTTGGAAAAGATGGAGTGTAGACTATCTAAATAGTTTGCAGCAGAGAAATAAGTGGCATTTCGAGAAAAAGAATGCTAAAATTGGAGATATGGTTATAATAAAAGAGGATAATTTACCTTCATGTCAATGGTCATTAGGTAGAATCAACAATATTTATCCAGGAAAGGATTCTAAAGTAAGAGTAGTGGAAGTCAAAACCACTAGAGGTATATTTAAGAGACCCATTTCGAAACTGTGCATTCTACCAATTGAAACAGTGTGTGTGTGAAGTAGCATATAACCCTTCAGATAGTAATGTCTGTGTGTAGAATAGTAATTTTTTTTAAAATTCTGTGTGATTTATCAATTGCTTTATACATTGTCTTCATTTGTATGTTGTTTTGTTTGTATTTTGAAGTATTGTATTTCTGTGTGTTATCTTTATGATTATGTTCTGTGTAAATCTTGCATGTTGAAAAACATTGCAAGGCCGGGCGGCATGTTAAGTGTACGTATGTAAATGTAGAGCGCCCTCTAGCGCTCAGAGTGTCTAACGAATCTGTGTAACCTCTGACTCCATCGAGTAAGGAGTCGAAACGAGCAAGCTGAGCAACAAGTAATAAAAACTACAGTCCACTTACTGAGAGAGAATTCTTTTATGAGTTTTTACTTGTGTACCCAACAGGAACATATAATAATTCCAGTTGCCATCAACATGTTACTAATAATACGAAATATAATTACTCAGTATTTAACACCATTAAATAAACACAGTGTGCATGTTACTGCTAAAGCATATAACTCAGTTATTTCATTAAATACCTAGTTGTGTAATGAAATGATTGATCAAACCAATTAGTATATAATAGAATAATAATTTCACATATCACTTAGTTATTCTATGAAATAATTACAAATTTTATTTAAAAACTAATGACAAAGTAAAAAAAATGAAAAATCTGGCATATAAACAAAGTCTGTATGTAGTCTTATAAATTAACTGATGAGGACTAGTTGCAACTCCCTTGGACAAAGCATTTCTTGTTACGTATAGATTAATTAATAAAAAATAAAGAAACATAGAATATATATATTACAATACATTTCTAACTTATGTAAACAGTCATTAAAAATAACATAATCTAATACAGCTATAATTATATATATAAGTTTTTACAACTTATAATTGTATAAATTTTTAGGCGACTTAGTCCTATTGGAAAAATCCCTTACGCTGTTTTTTTCTAAAAAATGTATTTAAATTTTAGCCAAAACGCAAAAGAATACCTGTGCTTACGTCTTTACCGTCTATCAATTTCGTCAAATCGGAAGACGTTGTTAAGTGCCACCATATGCAGCCAACAGTAGAAATCTTTCAAACGCATGCTCAAATACAATAATATTGAGGACAATATTGCCGACATTTTGTGAAATGGCAACGATTTTTGATTTGGTGTTGTAACCAGTAATAGCCTCCACGCGATGACGATCGTTTTAGCGCGGTCGCTGAGATACTTGTTTTCGGATCGGAATGTGCCCAGATTGAATCTTCCTTCACAAACATAAAAATTGGATAATTTAACTTAACTTACTTTTCCTACTGCGCAATAACATATCTACAGAATCTTTTCATAAAAACCTAAATAATGAATAATTCATATCTAAATTTTATAATTTAACTTGTTTAAATTTTCTCATTTATAACAAGCTTAGACAATCTTTATATAAGCGTATGTCTTCACCATGGAAATTTGACTCAAAATTATTAAAATAGCAATTCACAGTTTAAAGCTATTACCCACTATAATTAATATTTATACTATAACCTTTTACATTTACGTAACGTATTATTGCATTCCTACGTGTATATACGAACTCTCGTTTTATAGTTTAGATAGTGTTGATTAAGTTATATTACGTGACTGAAGATGTGTTTATCAGGGGTCGCTTCCCTTTTGCGTAGGCAGATCACTGTATCCATTCCCTCAAGGCACAAAATATCGTTTGAAGTGTTCCGGTCTCATTAGAAACAGACTGTTAAATAAGCTGCTAGCGATGATGCTTAGCAACAACAGGGAATTCAAAAACAGGTACGCTTACCTTATATGTTGCTAAACTGAGAAGTAGATTAACACGAAACATTGCTCATATTTATAAATGTTCATATTCATGAAGAGTTTGAAAGTATGTATGGCAAGATTAGCACATAGAGTTTTATTTAACTCTGAGTCAGAATTATTGAGTAGTAAATTGAGAAACCCAGTCGCTGATTGGTAGCGTATCGCATTTCCACGCCGCAGGTCTATTGTTCAAATCTCGGGCTGGACAACGTCCAGGGGCGCTGTTCCGCTTAGACATGGTAGGCACGTGCCTAGGGCACACAAAGTTAGGGGGCGAAAAAAGAGAAAACCTTAAAATAACAGCTAACATACCACCACCTAGCGCGTCATGAGAAAAGCATTTTTGCTATGCACTCAAATTGATATTACAGTGGAAATAGGTTTTAAGGTTGACATTAATGATTCTGCAATGGTAAAGCTCGAAGAGAAACTTTGTTTTACAAGTAAAATGACAGTGACTCAAAAAAGAATAAGGATGCATAAATGTAAATTATAGTAAAGCGATAAGCGATGAAAAATATGATAATTAGCAAGTTGAAAACAGTTCATACAATAATGTATACTCTATACTGTAAGTGCCAACAATTTTATTAATTCACATTACTAATTTACAAAGGGTGGGTGGGTGGTCCGTGATGCCGTAAAGTAAGAAATGTACAAGAGTGGCCAAACCATGTCGCTATCCTTTCCTTATGGCTGCCAGTTGTCAGTCCGGAACGCGGAAAGTCCATTGGTCCTGGATAATGGAAAGACTCTCTGAAGAGCAAAAACAAAGATAGGGAAAAGAGAAAGAGAGTTAAGGGAATACCCCTCCCGGACCAAAACTGGCAAGATAAGAACTGAAGAAAGGGGCTCCCTGAAAATAGAGTAGATGCGTAAAAATTTGAAGTTCCTAGGGCGTCTAGAAGGTTAAAAATGGCCCTGGCAGCGTCGACTTAGCTAGGTAAGTACTGGCAAGGTAAATTATGTTCTATATTTACAATCTCATGCTTTTGATATACTTTATAAATTTCTTCCATATATATAACGTATATATATAATGTATATATATATATGTATATATATAACGTATATATAATGTATATATATATAACGTATATATATAATTTATATATATATATAACGTATATATATAATGTATATATATATAACGTATATATATATAATGTATATATATATATATATATATATATATATATATATATATATATATATACGTTATACCCCCGCTTTGCTGAGTACTTCATTATGTTGTGTGAATATGTATAAATTATTGATATCTCAGTTCTAACATTGAATGTTCAATTGTACTGAAAAACATGCTTATGAGACTCCCACCTCTTGATTTAAATCAAAAACAATTTCTTAATAACGATTTTTAAAATTGAAGTATAATTATATTTTATGCTCTCGTAAGACAATCCCCCGAAGTGGATTTCCATAAAACCCATTTTCAATGGATTTCTATTTAAAAAAATAAACAGGTTTAAATCTAATAGTTCAAAAACCGATTTTTTATAAATATAAGTAACCCCTTTTGAGAGCAAATTTCCGGAAGACCAGTTCTTAGGATTTCAATCCAACCAAAGAAACATGCAGACTAAATTCCATTACAGACGGTCTAGTAGTTCGAAAACAGGACCTGTCCCCATATTTTCTTAAAATCCAATCTTAGCAAAACTCTATCCAACGATGAAACATGCTTGCTAAGAGTTTCAAAGCTGTAGATCTAATATTTCTTACACTGGAATAAATGTTTAGCTACTATAACGTCTCTGAAGCCTTTCCAAGGCCCCTTGGAAGTCGATTATCTCAAAACCCCTTTTATAGCAAATCTCTACTTCATGAAAGAAAATTGCCTTCCAAATGTAAAGTCTGTAGGACTCAAAGTTCAAAAACAGGAATATATTTATTTATAACGCCTCTTAAGCCCTTGCAACACTTATTGGAGTTCGATTTTCGCAAAATCCTTTCTTAGTGGATCTATACTCCTTAAAAGGAATATGCCTGCCGAATTTCAAGTCTGTGGACCTAATAGTTCCAGAGATATCGTAGTGAGTGATTGAGTCTCTTTTCTCCTTTATGCGTGTATGTATATCGAGCATTTTACTTGAAATATACACTATAACGAACCTTCATTCCCCAAATATATCCCTTTACAACCAGGGCTTCTCAAACTTTCACTATTTTTGACCCAATATTCAATCATAATTTTCGTCGCCACCCCCCCCTTCGAGACAATAACAATGTATTGAATTCAATAATACTACACATTGATGCTACAGCTGCAACGCGTCTTTACATTTTAAGGGCCATCGGCGTGTATAAACGTCTCATTCATCCAAAGCAATAATTGCTCCGGACGTATATATGCGTCTTTCTGAAGTAAGATCTTTTCTGTGCACTGATATCCATAAAATTATTCTGAAGGCTTTGGAATGCAAAGAAAGAATCTTGACAGTATTCAGAAGATTTGCTTCTTTATTCCTTTTCTCCCTTTCCCAATACAACACATATGCACGCCTACGTAGAAAACGGTGGCATTGGGGAGGGGGGAGGAACCGTGTAATTTTAATCGACAGTTCATGGATTTATTGTAAACCGTACAAATTACCCAGATAAATATCACTTTTTGGTTATAATTTTTACATAACAAGCCCGTGGGGTCACTGGTAATTATTAAACTTGTTCTTAACTTAGTGTGTGTTGCTTAATTAATTAAATATAAAACACATTATGCAGTACTGATACATTTATAAGTATTGCAAATGTGTGTATTTTACTTTTTATTATGTCAGAATGTATTTTGTTTGCTTACTTTCCATAAATTAATAATTTTCTTAAGTAATCTTTTGCTTTCGACATTCCAATATGCTTGCGCCCCCCTAGAGGGGCGTGCCCCACAGTTTGAGAAACACTGCTTTTAAACTAATTCAAAGTTCAAGGTAACTCATAAGAATACAAGAAAATAATTCCTGACTGTTATTTGCGAAATTATTTTCATCCAACTCCCTCTTCGGAATAAAATAGTTTTCCTTGTCAGATAAATGTATTTACAGGGAAGCTTTCTTTACGTATTAGCATCACTTTCCTTAAGAAAAAGGATGAACATTCCCTTTTTAGTGATAAAGTATATCTCGAAAAAGACAATGCATTTGGATTCCATCCAAAAACTTCGTGAAACAATGCTCGTGTGATTGAAGAGAAACTAAATTTCACATAATACTTGTATATATATATATATATATATATATATATATATGAGCCTTTATTTTTTTCATTCTTTTTTCCTTCACAAATGATATAATGAATTATTGGTACATAATAGAGCCTTTTTTTGTTATTTAAGTTACAAAAAAATTGACAATATTCTTTTATTAATGGATTTTTTTTTCTTCTTTTGCTGTTAAAGAATAATATTTTTTAGAACCTAATGGAAACTGTGCTTATTTAAAAAATGAAGCATTTTGTAGAGCTACGTCTGGATCTAATTTTTAAGGATTTTATTCATTATTTTAGCCTTATTTCTCAATTTTGTTTAAAATTTGGCTATTTAACTTTTTATACTTTTATGACTATTTATAGATTATTTTGCTATGAAAGTATTATCCCATGATGAATAAACAGTTGAAAAAAGAAACTACAAAAATGTTTAAGGGAATTTTCGTTTCTTGTTTTTTTAGATAGAGAAGTTTATTTTTTTCGTGCGCTGTCGCCAAAAATATGAATCGCTAGAGCAAATAAAATTACTGGATTTTCTTTATTTCAAATGTTAACTTAAGCTTATATTGTGGTAAATTGCTTTTATGTTTTTTCTAACCGTTCCTATTAAAAAGATGTAGTAAAAATGAGTATACTATTTTGAGTCAAAGGTATTCTACACATTTTTCAAGGAATTTTTAATAAGTATTTAAATAAAAAATATATTCCATGAATTTTAATCAAGTCACCACAAAACTCATACCAAATTTTAGTAAAATTTAATTTGCGTACGGCAATTATTGTAGGAATGGCGTGAGTGAGTGAATATTAACGTCTCACTGTTCAACTACACAAGGGCTTTTGGTGACGGACCTCGTAGTTTTGAACCACATTCAAGTAAAGAGGACGACACCCCTCTCCTAACTACCGCTTCAACGGGAGGACGTTTGAGATTTCGGCAGATTTAACGTGCCTCTCTCCCCTACACGGCGTGTCTTTAGTGGTACTGGGCTCGAACTTATGACACACTAGCCACGCTCCGATAGCTTGACCACTAGGCTACCACATCCCCCAATGAAGGAATGGCATTCTAAAATCATAAATCTTTGGAGTTTTTTTAAAAAATAAAATGGTTTGATTCTTATAGCTATTATATAAGAGGACACGTTAGGATTCAATAGACAAAAATCGGTTAAAAAGTGAAATGAAATATATTCGTTTAGCCTAAATTATTCTTCATATAATTTTCTCTAACCTTACAAAATTTTAAGTTAAATTTTAAGTTAAAAAACTCCAAAGTTATGATAAATTTATTTCCGTTTTTATCGACATCTAAATGACGAGTAAAAATTTTAAACTGAGTTATCTCCGAAAGGAAAACACTCCCTATTTTATCTTCTTTTAAAATGCTAAGGCTTTTTTTTCTATTGTGCCAAATGTTTAGATATGTTTTCCAACTATTGCTATTAGAACACGTAACAAAAGTTTGTATGCATTTTTCAATCAAAGCAATACTTTTTTTAAAAAAAAATAGTTGATTTTATAATTTATTCATTTTTTAAGGAATGTTCAATAAGTATTCATAAGAAATGTATTTTGAAAATGTCATTTATGTAACAAAAAGCCCATACGAACTTATGTTATGCATAGTTTGACGACCGTGTAAAATAAATTTCTTATGTATTCGTCAGTTATTGTGGGAGGTGTAATTTGAAAATATCGTCATAATTGTATTAATTTTTTCTTCTAAATTAAATTATTAGTTTTTTGTAGCATTTTGAACACAAAAACAGTTTTACATAATACATATACATACAGTGACATATGTTTAACGCGAAAACGCTGAGGATGAAATCGTGGTTAACTCGAAGAAATACAGCGATCCCTACAAACTACTATATATTTTCAGGCATTTTTTCTCTTAAGACGAAAGGAAAATCATTTACCACGAAAATATTGCCCTTCTTGGATTGAAGAAAATACGGAAAATACCAGCCACTTAATTAAATATTTTAGAAAAATCTTCTGGTTTATTAGCTATCTTACAGCATTACCAGAAAAAGTCGTTGTAGCAGGTGATAATAATGTGTGTACAACCCTAATCATTACAGACAAAGACACTTTGAAGTTTGCTCAAAGTTCAAAAAATGTTATTGAGGCAGATTCCGACGACGAAAAGTTAATAAATAATGCTATTCCCACGTCATCCGAAATGAGGAAAATGATCAGAAGTATACGGGGTTATTTAGACGTACATTTGAATGATGAAATGAATAACAAAATGGACGACATCGAACAATTTGTTGACAATTTAATGCTGTAAATGCCAACGCAAAGAAAAATATTGGCTTATATTCCAAAAACTCAAAAAATGTTTTGTTTTTCAAAAAACTTGAAAATTTTGTATTAAATTTCATAAAATTCTTAAGAATGTTATTGTTCCGTTGATTTTTATTAAATACATGCGTATACATATATGTCTATATATGAATGAAATACACTCTAATAAACTTAATTTTGCTCTAAACAGATGTTTTTTTCTTTCTTTTTTGCAATATCCTTTAACACGAAACAATGTTTTAGTCTCTTCAATTTCATATTAAACGAATTTCATTGTATATTACAAACAAACAAATTGTAAAAATAATTAAATCGGAGTTTTTGTTATAAATCATACCATGTCCCCTTAAATCAAAGGGCTTTTTTATCATTCTTAATCTTTTTATCGTTTTAAACGACTCTATCATATTAGAAAAATTTTTAATCGATTAATTCAAAAATATTTCACCTTCATATGACACCTTAAATCAAAACACATTCAATACAATATCCAGTCCTAAAATACATCTTGCACTAAAAAACACATGCCTCAAAAAATGATACAACAATTCACTTTTTTCTCCAAGACTAATATTTGTAACTACTCCTTTCTGGCGCTTTTTCTATCATAACCTTCCTATATTTTTATTTCTCAAAGAATGATACCAAACTCGGCACCGAAATGCATTATACAAGACTCAGGAGAAAAAAAAGCAAAAAATCAGAAAACATAACCAATACACAAGAATATTTCAACTCCATGCCAATGATACTACGCTTTTTCAAGAGCTTTCACTTTAACAAAGAACCTTCGTAACATACATTCGTAGATCGATTTCTGTATTAAAAACAGGATTCCACGCTTCTAAGAGAGGTATTTTAGATGGTCACCCCCTCTCCGCAAAAATATTGTTCAAGGGTTGATTTATAGTTTCGTTTATGTTTTAGGGGGGGAGTTTTCGGTTATGTTCCTTTTAAACAAAATCCATTCCTTCTTGTTTAAAGTTCCATCATAGTTTAATATTATTATCCACGATGTGTATAACTTTCCATGCAAATGTTGGAAAAATTTGAAAGTTATTTTTGTGCGGGGCTGAATGTAAAATTCTTTATCTCTGGAACGGAAATTTATGGATAAAATGTATGGTTTGTAAGCAATACTTGCAAAAGGATAGTTTATTGATGGTTTTTTTCTTTTTCTTTAAGTATTTTTTTCTCTTTGAAAGTTTATGTTAAAGAATTGTAAAAAGAAAAGGTTAATGGTTATAAAAGGTAACTCTAAAATTCAAATCTTTTCTTCATGTAATTAATGTTCTACAAAATCTTAACTTAAAGCACATTTCTTTGCAAAGTTGTAGAAAGTGAAACACCAATAAAAATGTCAACAATTTAAATGATGTTTGACACAATCAGTTTATATCAATGCAAATGGTGCTAAAGGAATTAATATATGTACATGGATTTTGAATAATTAGCTTTGTTAATATTATTTGCTAAAATGATGTTGGAAAAATCAGTTGATATCGATGCCAATGGTTCCAAAGGAACCAATGTATGTATATGGATTGAATAATTAACTTAGTTAATATTGTTTGTTAAAATGATTTTGGACTCAATCAGTTGGTTTCTATGCAAATGGTTCTAACGGAACTAATGTATGCATATGGATTGAATAATTAGCTTAGTTAATATTTGCTAAAAATGATGCTGGACACAATCAGTTGATATCAATGCAAATGGTTCTAAAGGAATTGATATATGTATATGGATTGAATAATCAGCTTTGTTAATATTATTTGCTAAAAATGATGTTAGAATAATCAGTTGATATCGATGCCAATAGTTCTAAAGGAGCTAATATGTGTATATGGATTAAATAATGAACTTAGTTAGCATTGTTTTTTAAAAATGATGCTGGACACAATCAGTTGATATCAATGCAGAACTAATATATGTATATGAATTGAATAATTAGCTTAGTTAATATTGTTTGTTAAAAATGATGCTGCACACTATCAGTTGATATCAATGTAAATGGTTCTACAGGAGCTAATAAAATGTATATGAATTGAATAATTAGCTTAGTTAATATTGTTTGTTAACTTCTAAAGCAGAATTTTTCCATTGTGAGTCCCAATTTTCACATTTCCGGTACTATATTTTAAAGTTAGCCAGGAATTTGAATTTGTAAGAAAAATCTTGTAATTTTACGAATGTTTATATAGAAATCAGTCCACTAATGTTAAATAAATGTATCATACATTTATTTGATGAGAAAGTTCTAATTAACACTTTTCAAAGTTTATTTTCGTAACAAATGCTAAAAGTAAAGGGAAAATGGAAATCAAAGAGCAATACTATTACGAGAAATAGGGATTTTGAATTCAATAGAAAAAAATGGGGTTGCAACAGATCTTTAAATATTTTGTATCTGAATATATAAATATCTCAACATATAAAGCTCTTAGATTCACAATTTCTTGAAATTCCTTCCATTAATAAAAGAAATATTTAACTTTGAAATAACGATCGCATGAACTATATGCCTTTGAGGGATCGTACACTAATGTTTGAATCACAATCCAATCATTATGTGATGTTTAGAAATCGAAAAATGCGCGTACATAATTTAACAAATGGCCCCTTAACAGTTTTACGCGAATACCACTGAAATGAAGAATTTAACAATGAACAGCAACAATGGGGTTGCATATGTTAACCTTGGTCTTTATTTAAAGGAAAAGAAATAATAATTAATAAGAAAATTGAAATGCAATAACTCAGAGTTCACTTTCACTTGTTTAATTGCAGGTCATACGGTTTCAAAATGAGTTATTTTGAGTCGAAAAACGAGAAAAAAAAAACACTTGATATAGATCTAGAATATAAAGTTCTTGAAAATGCAGTCAACTCTCTCTAATACAAACTTTCACGATAACACGAACCTCTCGCTAATTTGAAGTATATGCTCAGCCCTTAGAAAAACTCTTGATGTTTCGAACTAGAACAATGCGTTTGGGTACACTCAATATTTCGAAGTTAAATCTGTGTCTGGCTAGACTACAACACGCAATAATTCGAGGTTATATTATAAAACTCGATGATTCAAACACGTACTATCTAGAGTCCTGTAGCAAACAGGTTAGAACTTACATGTTTTGTATTGCATTGTCTCTGTGTGTCTTCCATGTAACGTAGCCCATTTGATGACCATCTGTCTGTTACCCCTTCTTTGTGTTTCCTGGTTCCTCAGGCGAAAAGACACATTTATTGCTTTCCTTCTTCTAGTGGATAGCTCTGGCCGTACCTGTTGTCAGCCATCCATATTTTTCATTTAACGCGTGGCCTTTCTACACATGTGTTCAGAAAGGATGGTCCGCTATTATGAAAAAGAAATGCGTTGGACTGTGTTTTTTTTTGCGCCCTACTAACATTACGATTTATAGCTCATCTGTGTGACTTATAGCATGTGACACCCAATAGGGAATGGTCCGGACTGGAGCGTGCCCTGAAGATCCCATGGTGTTGGGGAAAGTGTTTGAAGGAACCGGGTACGAAACGATTTTATTTCCGATGAGGAATGGAAGAGATTTGGTGGGGCGTAAAAGTGTCCTGTTTGAGAATTGCTACATAAATGTTTTCTTTTAATACATGTCTTTTAACTTCTGTATAATATTTATAATGTGTGGTATGTACTTTTTAAAAATATTTTAAAATAATTTTATACATATGGGCAATTGTTGTTTTATTACACAATTTAAAATTTAAATATGTTTCAAAAATATTCGGGAGTTTTTCCTTACCCTCTTGATAATTCGAACTTCAAAGTACTTCAAAGTTTTTCATTGGTCCTTTCAACTTATTATCGATAATCGACTTTATTTTTTTTTCTAATGATGACTAAATTCCGTAGTTGAATATTATCTATACATATAAATAAAAATGAAGTCTCTGTTTGTAATTTGAAATTAACAGCTTTTTACTAAATCTATTTAAAAGTATATACGGTACTTATATGAAAAAATCAATTTTTAAAATTTTTGTCTGTATGTCTGTCTATCTATCTGTCTGTTTTTTCCTGCTAATCTCTGAAACGGCTGGACCAATTTTGACGAAACTTTCACTAGCAGATGGCTAATGTTATAAGGAATAACTTAGGCTACTTTTATTTTAGAAAAAAAAATTAGGATTCCGAGAAAATATAAAATAAAAATCAATGAAATAGTGAGCAATATCCGATTCAAATAGGGATAATTTATTTCAATAGGGACTATTTTTATTCAATAGGGATTATTTTTATTTAATAGGAATTATTTTATTTCGCGAGCCTTCTGTCTCAACGATTCCTAGCAGTTATATAAAACTTTTTTTCTTTGATTAGGTTGCTACTATTTGCGATATTTCCCGTTCATGTCTTAATCCTAATGATTTAACAGTCCTTAACTGCATTGTCAAAGGTCATGCGTCCCTTTCACCCCCTTCCTTGCGGATTCGTTTGTGTTCGCGTTTCACCCTACTCGCTACTATCCTACTAGACCTATTTTGATCCTGAAGATTTTAGTCATCACCCCATCGACAGTGTCAAAGGTCATGCATCCCTTTCTCCCCTTGCTCAACAAAAAGCAAAGAAAAAATAAAACAAAAAAAACATAGATTCACAAAGTAGAAGAAAAGTTTTCGTAAACTCTGCGAAGTGAATAAACATTTTTTTTGTGTTAAATTCCACGTGGACGAAGTCGCGGGTAACAGCTATTTAACATAAAATAAATGCATCAGAAAATAATATTAACGTATTACACATCCAGATAAAAATTATTTACACTATTTTTAGCGTTTATTACACAAAATTTGTAACAATGTGTTACTTTTGCTGAGCAGGTAGGTGTTTTGAAAACTCGACCCACAAAAAAGTTACGGGGCGTCATAAATAAGAATAACAATAATAAAAAAAATCAGCAATTATATCTAAAGACTTAAAATTTAGCAAACATGGTTTTTTCGTTCAGCTGAGTTATGTAAAAAGCTTTTTTTGTGTTCAATTTATACAATTCACGTAAAATTAACTCATTAAAAACTTCTTTATCCTTCAGTCTGTATTTTTTAATTTTTAAATTCACCCGTGCGAAGAACGGGTATACCAGCTAGTCATTAATACGAATATAAATAGCTTAATGATAAGTTTCTGTGTCATTAATTGCTTAATTATCCGCCAGTCTTTTAAACAGTACTGTAATCAAAAAGAGAACGAATTTGATAAAATAAATATATCAATTGTTATAATAACTGCGTATTTATAAAATACTTTTAAAACGCATTTTTATTGTATATGATTGAAACTACCCCCTTAACTAAAAATAAAATAACATCCTCTAAATTTTCAGAAATAAAATTCGTATTATATGAACCTGGCTTCTCTCTCTCTCTCTTTTAATAAATTTTCCTTTTTTCCAAACATTTTAGATACCAAATATTATTATGTTCCTTCACTAATAATTAATCCGTCTTTCAAAAAAAAACTTTTATTAAAGATGTGGTGATATTCTTTGCATAATGTAATTGAATGCCCAAATGTGGTTAATATAAATAAAACACCCTAATTAATATCAAATTTCTGCTTTTAAGAGTTCTTAGGAGGAAAAAAACTCAATCTTGAGCATTTTTATATTTCATCATGTTATTTTAATTTTTCTATTTTCTTTAATACACTAAAATCATCCCTAAAAACATAGAGGGAGGAAATATTAGATTTTTCTGAAAGATTAAATGCATTAAAAGTGGGATGTGATAAAGTTGACTACGACTACTATCTGGTTTTGAGGAGAGTACGTTTTAAGTTCTCTTGCCCAAAGACAGAAAACTGAAAAACTTATTTAGTTAAATCGATTCAGACTTCTAGAATAAACTTCATATGTCGACTACCCTAAAATGGTGAATTTTGCCAAAAATAGACAGATTTTTTTGATTTTATTTTATAGGCCATCTTATTAGCTTTATAAATGTACCAAGTTTATTATTTCCCGTTCACTAGAACAAAAACTATAAGTGTTTTAGTAAAAGCAGATGCCATTACATTAAGCAAGATGTCATACTTTAAAATGAGTTTTAACCGAAATGTGTTTTTTTAAATGCTCAAACGGGCACACAGCGATTGCTAAAAAAGTTTTGAAAATAATCATCGAAAATTTTTTGTGTACGCTCTGTACAATAGTAGAAATGTTTTAACCTTCAGATTTAACAATCACTGTTTTATTACAAATTTACAGTCCCTTACCTTAGTATGATCAGTGTTTTCTTAAGCAATTTCATGTAATATCTAAGATAAACTGCTCTAGTTTTTGTAAAAATTGTAATATCTCTTACCCTGAAGGTCAATTCAAAAATGAATAACATACATACATCAGAAATGAAAAATTGAAAATTTGTTCATAAACATTTGGTACAGAACGATTCCCGTTTATGTTATTTTTTTGTAAATTTTTACCTGTTTTAGTAAAAATAATTTCTTTTTCTCTTCTTAATTTTAGCATATTTTTCTTAAAATGTACTGAAAAAAAATCAGAAAACCACAAAAAATCCCCATATCTCCATTTTTTCAAAAAAAAAAGATTTCGCAATTATTCGGATACATTAATATGTTTTGAGAAAAGAATATTCTGTGAAATTTTTTAAAAATGAACATGAATTTTTGTAAGAAGATTCGATCTGGGTACCTTCCGTTCCGAAAACGAGAGTATCTTAGCCATCACGCCAAAACGACTGTCATCGCGTGGTGGCTATTACTTGTTTATTTAGATACCACTACGCTGATCTCCCACCAGTGAGTCGGTAGATAGGCAAACGATTTTTTATTTGCTTATTTTGTTTAAACTTTCTTCAAATTTATATACAGTCGGATCCCAATTTAACAATCCCCTATTTCGCGATTTTACGAAATTTTCTTTTGCACCGACTGAAATGGAGCAAACCCCTTATTTAATGAATAATAAATCCCTAATTAAATAATTATTTCAACAAGTAAAACACTTTTTTATTAGTTTGGCTTAGATGATATGAGATTCCTCTTCAAATGGCATATCCTTTATGTCCGGAACGGAAAAATACTTTTCTTGCAAGCAGTACATTTTGATGGGAAAGGGGTAGCCCATTATTCGATTTCATAGGCACAGTTGAATCGTGAGTGTAACCTATCGCCAGAGTTTTAAATAGGACAGGAAATTCTTTTCTTTTATGATCTCACTCCACAACGTATATGAAATTTCAAGATTTTATCGAATATATCACATTTGCTGATGGACTGTCTATCTGAGCAGTTAAAGTTGAGAAATTGCTGATTTGTCGAACCAATGAATAAGGATTCTGATGCAGAAATAAAAAATAGACTGTTATATTTGTGACGACTCTATCCGCGACCTTTACACTAACAAATCCTCTTGGAGAATCTTTGGTCCTTAAAAACTATTTTATTAAAAAGCTCCCTCTAAAGAAGAGAACGTGATTATGATTACTATATAAGGTCAAGGCTTTCAAGTTAGAAAGAGAGAGAAAGAATATGCGGCTAGTGGAACAGTGTTTGATAAAAATTATAGTTTTAGAATAGATATTTAGCATTTGATAATTGTAATAACAAAGGTGACGATTTGTCACAAGAGTTTGAATATAGATTAGATAGCTATGAAGCCAGTGTACTTGGATTGAAGTAAGTGGTACTGGTATTTAAAGTCTCCTCATAAGCCGCGTACCTCGTTAATTGCCTACATATTGCTTTAATTGGAATCATCTCTAGGTTTTGATTCCTCAAACTTGTATTGTTGTTTATGTTGCAAATAAACTAAGTAATTTTGAACACGTCTAGTCTGTGTCAAAACTTTAAAAGGTTTTTTTCCCCCTCACATTTTAAAGCGTTCAATTGAGCTGAAATTTTCTATACTCGATTGTTTGGGGGGGACAATGCGGTAATTTAATAATAATTAATTCAAATAAATTGACTGGAACTAATTACTTAAAGAATTACTCATGCAGTCACGTTGGCTTCCTTTTCAGCGACTTGGGTCAAAACTTTAAAAGATTTTTTTCCCCTCACTTTTTAAAGCATTCAGTTGAACTGGATTTGTATGCACACGATTGTTTTGAATGTCAATACGATACTTTGATGATAATAAAAACTAATTGCCACTTAATATTGTGATTATGTCATATCTATAAACATATTTATATTAACCGTAATTATTTGATAAAAAATGAACTAAAATAAAATTATTCTTTGTTGACCTAGGTAGGAATTGACTTAATTTTTTTTAATATTGCTTGTGTTTAAGTGTAGCTTATTTATATTGCCCTTTCAGCAGAGTAAAGAGCATTATATACACATACATTGACAAATGTATTGCCGTGACCCTAAAAACCAAGAGCCTTGGAAAGCCATGGCAAACCCTGGCCTCTGTGGGTCCTATCCCGAAAAACCTGGAGGTAGCCGAGGCTATTGACCTCTTCATCCTAACCATCGGACATGACTTTCTGGGCTGTTCTGTGGTCATTCCAGGATGGATGGCGACCACCAGATCCAATGCACTGGACTCGAAGAACACCCGACTGACGAAGTCTTCAGTTGGTACTGAGAGGCTCGGGGTCATATGGTCAAGAAGCCAAGCACGGGTGTTGGATAAATAAATAGTCACGGTAACCGAGTGGTATAGGTATCGGATCGTGGCTTGCCTTGTCACGAGTTCGAGCCCAGTACCACCAAAGACCCGCCGTGTAAGGCAGCGATGCACACTAAATCTGTCGAGAGCTGAAACGTCCTCCCTTTGGTGTGGTAAATAGGTGAGCGGGAAGCCAGCTCAGGTGTCGTCCACGTCACTTGACCATGGTTCAAAATTACGTGATCCGTCGCCAAAAGCTCTCATGTAGCTGAACAGTGTGACGTTAATGTTCACTCATTCACTGGATAAATATATAATATAATTTTTTCCTATATATGTGTTTGGGCACATTTTTTTTCTTTTCAAATGATAATTTACTTTGTGTGATACATGTATAATATTTATGAAATAAAATGCTTAAGATCTTAACATTAAAGCTAATGCGGTTTGTTGTATTATTTTTGCTGATTTCTTAGGTGTGAAACCAATCTTCTATTTCTTTTTATCGATGCGATATATGGTTTGCACCTATTCTTCGAAAATTTCGAGATGCATATATTGCGCAAGACAGAACTAAGTGTAATTATCAATGTATGATTTTCTATGTAAAGCATATTTAAAAACCTGTTGATTCGTAGAATAAAATAAAAAGTGAAGGAAAAAAATGGGAAATATTCAAATATAAACTTTCATTTAACTCAGGGCTATTATTTAACTTAAAACATAATTGTTTATAATGTATTTTAAATTTTTAATCAGTCAAACCAATGAACGTTTTATTTACTACTCAGCGTTACACATAACATAAAATTCCTTACATCTCATTTATCTTACTAAAATATGCACAAATTAGTAGTAGAAATTAAATTAAAAATTTATCTGTTAGAAATATCCAGAAAATCTCATTTAACACAGAAAATTCTTAATGATAAGCAACTAAAATTTCAACAATTCAAAAATAATTAATTAAAAGTGAAAATGACTGAGTTCTTCTACATATATATATATATATATATATATATATATATATATAATTTACCCTAAATTAATCATATTTATGTTAATAATGCATGACAAAATACTTAACGTTAAGTAAGTTTTAAATTACAACATGAATCTTCAGAAAATACATATCCATCACTTGTAGAATGGGTAAGTATTTTATGACGTCTCGTAGACCTAATGATCTCTTCAAATAGGGAGAATGAGAAAATTCCGCATTATTCCAGTAATGAAACTTAAAAATGAATTATTTAAAAATCATCCAAATAAAAAAAATGCATCTAAATCTTTTAGAAATAACTAACACTTAATTGAGATTGTGTCTCATGTACTTAAACGGGTTTTTAAACTCTAATTATGCGACTAATATCGCACTCTGCTGCAGATTCAAAACCTTCATGCAGGATTCCCTTAAGAGTTAAATACTTGCATTCTAAGTATTCATTTACGTGAACCAGATACTTCCTGGACTAATTGTTCTGATACCATGTTACTAAATGAACTGCTGGGTCTAGGCATAAGTTTATTTTAATTGAAACTTAAATAATTGATTAGTTAGGGCGTGCTGAGAAAATTAATTAAAATTTCTACAGACTCGACGGATTTTTTGGTTATTATTGTTCAAGTTTTTAAATAACTGGGACGAATAAATAGTTTTAAAAACTTGTCTAGACGAACTCAGAATCCATGTTTCATGTTTTTTCAGCATTTAGCTATTGATAATTTGAAATCCTTAAGATAAACTAATGAATTAAATTAATTTAGACTGTAAGTTTATCAGGGGCTGAAGCAATTAAAGAAAATAATTATTATGGATTGGCTCTAATTTTTAAGAACTGACATATTTTCAAATAATATAGATAGCGTGTTCACATACAGGTAGTTATCAAAATAATGGAAATACATGTGAATAAATGTGACATTTATGAATGCGTTTTTCGCAAGTATTAAAATATAATAATTGCTACCAGTTCTTTTTCAATTCCTACTATTAGCTCACAATCTCTATATATTTATTTATTTATTTTGGTGGAATTTTCATTCGTTAATAAAATACATTTTAAAGTGCTCAATTGAGTTGAAATTTTATATACAGGATTATTTTGGAAGATAATACAGTAATTTAATTATAATTAATAAATATTAATTGATTAAAACTAATTATTCAAAAAAATTACAAATACAGCAACGTTGTCATCATTTTTGGTGACTTAGCGACCCTTTTGGCGACTTGTGTCAAAACTTGAAAAGGATTTTTTTGCTCAAGTTTTAAAACATTCAGTTGAAATGAAATTTTATATACACGATTGTTCTGGGTGGCAGTACGATGCTTTAATGATAATTAATAAAAATTAATTACCACTTAATGTTCTGATTCTGTCCTATGTATATACATATTTATATTAATTGTAACTATTTAATAAAAAGTAGCTAAAATAAATTTTTTTTTGTTGATCTAAGTAGCAATTGACTTCAAAAAGTTTTTTTTTAATAATATTTGTTATAAATAGAAATGTATATAATCTGGTAGTATGTGGTAGTCTTATTTAAAGTTCTGTCAAGTCTTAGGTTTTTTTTTTAAAAACGTAAAATGTCGGACCTATCAGATTTTCAAAGAGGAGCCCGTCTAGCTGGAGCATCTCTTTTACGTATGTAAACCACCTTTTACATATTTAAAAACTAAGCATATATTTGGTTTCATACGCTTAATTTTATCATATTTGCTTACGTAAGTGAAATTTCAACTTTCGCTGATGAAAACCAAACCATATCTTTACATGAATATAAGTTACTATATACAATAATTTAAATTACTTATTTAATGAATTACGTATATTTTTAAGGTTTGCTTTTTTAGAATATTTTGATTTTATTAATAAATTACTATTTCTTAATTTCATTTTAATTTAAATGAAATAGGACGTAAATACCCCACATCTGATTTCGAAAGTCTAAGACCAAGTCATTGCCGATTTTGGACGAAGTTTAAAAAATTTTAGTAACGAAAAGGTTGCCATAATTTGAAAAATATTTGGCGATTACTATATGGCATTCAGTTAATTTTGCGATAAATCGCTTGTGTGCTTTTAATGCGTAAGTATCAAAGTTAGATTAACCCTTTATCTACCGCATTGTGAACTACAACAGTTTTTTTTTTCATGCAATATTCTTTTTTGAATCACTACATTGAAAATTAAGGGTTATACATAGGGTGTGCGATAGGTCTTTGGGAAGTTTGTTTTTGAAAAAGTATCTACTTAGTGAACAATATATTGTTGACGGTAGCTTTTGATAATGATAAATTGCCTTGGGGTCGAAATGACACCAGCGGACGTTCTAGGTATACTTATTTGTAAAATCACTCCTAGTTAACATAGAACAATAAAATATTTTCTGTGTAATCACCAGGGAAAATGATTAAACGTTATGAAAAATTTTCAAATTCCCTGCAAAAATGTGGAATTTAGAACAAGTAAGAGGCACCGATGTTCAATTGGCACCAACGAACGTTCTTGTGTTGTGTAGTTCCAGAAGTAAAATGGCAAGTGAGTTATCAAAATTAATCCCCAATTCTTTATTTATTGCGAGGTATGATAAAATATCAGAACAAATGTCCAGATTAATAGACATAAACTTAATGTCAAGTTGCAGAAAAAAGTATCAATCGACGCCAAATAGAAGAAAAGAACTGCAATTAACGCCAAATTGGAGAAAAAATTGAATTTAATACTGGAATAAAGAACAAAACGGATATTCATACCAATTCGCAGAAAAATATTCGAAATTAGCATCGAATTTAAGAAACTACAAATGAACACGCTAAATCAAAAAGAAAACAACTCAACATAGTTTCTTGTGCCTTCTGTATATTTTATTCCTAACTTTTATCATTTCGTCATTCTTCTTATTTGATTTAGAGACGCGGAAAGTGAGTTACGCCAAATTGAAAAAGATAGAAAACGCATTTGCTTGGATGATGAACGAAAATCCATTTTTCATGCTACCGCGACTTGACATGGTTGAAAGTCTAAACAAGGCAAGGCATTCGGAATATTGCTTTTGTATTTATTCATTTATCAAAAATATTTCGTAAAGAACTCATTTAAGAAAAGTTTTTTGTTGTTCATTTCTCCTTTCTGTTCCCCACACTATTAGATTCAAATGCGGATTGAATTTTTGATCGTGTTTTTGAAGTCTTTGTTCTGCTCTGACCAAACTTACTTTTCGAAAAATGTCGGGGATAGAGCTACCAATTTCGCCTTTTTGCTCTGATGGCATATTTAAAGATAAATGTGTTGTTTCAAAAATGATGGCATACGTTTCCGACTTTTAAGATTTATTTTGAATAAAACTCTTACCTAAAAACTCTCGATGTGTTGACAATTTTGTTTTCCTTTTCAGGTATTATTACATTGTGTAATTGAGTTTCGTTTCTGGGAGTTTTCATTTTTATATTTTAACATGCAATGCTAATTTAAACAGATAATAATCTCTTTCTAAGTCGTACTATATTTAAAATTTAAATAATGAAACAAAAATGAATCTATGGATTGAGATATTTATGGTGGAAGTTAATTAGTTAGCAAAAAAAGAGGAAATCTATTTGCTTACCTGTCACATAAGGCATTTAATTAACTTTATTTTAGCTAAGCAGCTTTGGTGAAATAATACCTTTATTTATAATATTTTGTATTAATTAATACATAAAAGGGGAAGGGGATATTAAATGAAAAGATAAAAGTTACATTTCTAATCGTGCAAAATATAAATTTTTAGAAAAGCACTAATATTTCAATTAACAGTCTCCACTAAACCTGTAAAAATGTCACTTAAGTTGTTTTTTAAAAACATTTCTGGGATAAAACACTAGAATAAATTTTTTCTTATTTAATTTGGAGTTCTTTTATACATAAATTTAAAAATCTGTGATATAAGTATCTAAATTATTTATAAACGCTTTAAAGTGTGAAGATGGGATGGTCAGTACGTACAAAGATGATGCGTAAGTACATTTTTTACATAAAGATTTTGAGTGAGACTTTCACAAAAAAATTCACATTTTTTTATCTAATTCTGATATAACAGAGAAATATGAATATTATTTTTGGAACTAATAGAAAAAATGCTTAAAAGTCTTAGTTTTTAAAAGTCAAAGAATTCAATTATCTTGCTTGTTTGTATCACATTTTATGTATGAGATTTGCCTTTTGAAGAAAAATATTTTCTAATTTTCGGATTAGATGCATCGTAGTGACCTTAAAAATGAAAAAAATGTTCCATGTCTTATGCAAACAGTAAGTATTTCTCAATACACTTGTATAAAAATGTTATATGAATGCCTTATACAGAGAACCGCTGCTAACAGAATATTCATCAATACTATCTTTTTTATTTCTGGATATCATATTGATCAAAATGATGCACAAGGTTATTCAGCAAACTTTGAAAAATGAAAAATCAGGGGAAGAAATTTATTCTATACTTTCTAGACGGAAAAAAAGTAATAATTGTAACATTTTTATACGCCACATTAATTTCTGACATAATTGTCGATTTTTATCTAAATATCGAAGCAATTAAAATTTATGAGGCATCTTTAAGAATCATTCACTCAAAATGTTTCAATTGTTATAAATCCGCGATAATTGTGTATTATTATAATTTATAAAGGGTGTTTTTTTAGAGGTATAGAACTTTAAATTGCAATAAAACAACGATGTATGTATTATTCGATTGACATGATTTTTTTTATTTGTAAGATAATCTTGTGGCATTACATTTTAAATATGATTTCTGGCATAGGACTGTCATGGCTGGCTCGGATGTAGTCCAATCTGGACGTCCGATTTTCGATGACTTTTTCCAACATTTGTGGCCGTATATCGGCAATAACACGGCGAATGTTGTCTTCCAAATGTTCAAGCGTTTGTGGCTTATCCGCATAGACCAATGACTTTACATAGCCCCACAGAAAATAGTCTAGCGGTGTTAAATCACAAGATCTTGGAGGCCAATTCACAGGTCCAAAACGTGAAATTGGGCGGTCACCAAACGTGTCTTTCAATAAATCAATTGTGGCACGAACTGTGTGACATGTTGCGCCGTCTTGTTGGAACCACATCTCCTGGACATCATGATTGTTCAATTCAGGAATGAAAAAGTTAATAATCATGGCTCTATACCGATCACCATTGACTGTAACGTTGTGGCCTTCATCGTTTTTGAAGAAGTATGGACCAATGATTCCATTAGCCCATAAAGCGCACCAAACAGTCAGTTTTTCTGGATGTAACGGTGTTTCGACATACACGTGTGGATTAGCTTCACTCCAAATGCGGCAGTTTTGTTTGTTGACGTAGCCATTCAACCAGAAGTGCGTTTCATCGCTAAACAAATTTCGCTTATGAAAATCGGGAACAACGGCAATCTCGTTTTGGGCCCATTCGACGAATCTATGCCTTGCTTGATGATCGTTTTGATGAATTGCCAAACCAAACTGAGAATAAATCACTTGACAGCTGTTAAATCGGTCGCCATCTTGGAAAGTAATGCCAACTTAAACTTCTATACATGGAAAAAAAAGGCTCTTTATATAACCATACAGTTAGTAACATAAATACTATATGCTGATAAAAATAGTTAATTAGCAACTCCTTTTTTTCACAATTTATCAAAAAATTTAAAAAATGTATTAATTAATGCTTACATTTTTTCTTAAATTTAGTAATCAAGTGCGGAATACGAAGGTTTCCGTAATTTATTTAGTTTTAGAAATCATATATGTTTGAATTGTTACCAAAGAAATCGTTAGTATTAATGTATTCAGATTTTCAATATATTATATTTAAACGATAATATCCAGCTGCATCTTTTTTCTATCTGTTTATATCTAGAGATAGTACATTTCAGTAAAATGGCAGCACATAATTTTTGCATCAGTCAAATGTCTTTGAAGATATATTTACAATTTTTGACACAATGTAAAAAATATTTTCCTAATAGGAATGGTTTTTATTTACCACAAACTTTCCAATGTACCAATGAAAATAAGCAATAGTTGTGTTAAACTGAAATCTAAAACGATTTTACAAAAAAAGAAAAGAAAAAAAAATGAAGATTTACTATATTTGGAACCGTGTTATATATTGTAAAAGCGTATACACATGATTTGAAAAATGGTGCGTGGAACGTCACGCGATAGAAGTGAAACTTCTTTGGCGACGTTGGAACATTGATTATTTACCCTGATATTCCAAATTGACCGAGCACATGTCTTAATCGCCTAATTTGCGTGAAAGGTATTCGTGGGGTGAAATGAGTCTTTCTGATACCAAATCCAAAGTAGAAAGATGTTCTGGAATTTCTGGGTGTACAATGCCATTATATTTTCATAAATTTCGTATACTTTTCCTATTTAAACTTTGTTGGCGATTGTAGCATGCTTTAATGTGTCTTCTAAATTAATTCCCGGTAAAATATTTTGTAAAATACTTTTTGTGCTCAGCAACAGACTTTCTCAAATCATCTCTAAACCATAATCTATCATAAATTGAACGCCCGATCGAACGATTATCAATGAATCGCTTTTGAAAATCTGTGTGAGTATTTTTATGGGAATCTTATTCTTTGTAACGTAAGATAGAATTTATTATTGATTTACATGCATCAGTTCCAACACGAACTAGAATTGTTGAAGGCTCTGTTGTTAATGGCACAGGGTGGTTCACTAAGTCCGTATTAATCTGTGCAGTCATTAGAAGAGTCTCAATAGCATTCCCATCCCTTAAACTGAGTTTTAAGAGAGTATTTTGCAGTGTTCTTTTCCGTGCTCGATATTCTCTCATCTACTCTGATGGAGATTCCGTAGTGGTACTTAAAAAATTTGCAATATTTTTCTGTTTTTTTTTTTTTTGCTTTTTCCTTGTCACTTTTTCGACTGGACTTGCTGTTAGTTTTTCTCTTTTTTCTTTCTTTCACGAAACATATTTCCTCTTTGTGCATTTGATTTAGGCATTCTGACTAGAATTAATATAATAATTCAACGCAAATAAAAGTCAAAAAAGCAAATTAGCCACCGAAAACATCGCCATGTAGCAAACAATCTAAGAAAATATTTAAAAAAAACTCGCTTTTACTGCGAGAGCTATTTTGTCTACACCGTAATGTCACTGCATCTCATACAACCGTTTATAGATGTTCCCAGGTCTGGGGGAAGGACCCCCAATAGAAAGGTGGTCAAGTTGACCAATTGGAGGTGAGCAATCATTCAACTTTTACACGGATGTGACGCAAGCCCGCTCCCCATTTTCCTCCCAATTCGCTATCCTGTCATCATGGTGACAATTTGGGGGGAAAGTAGGCGGTCGGGGAGACTACTTACATTCGCTTTTTCACTGTTACGCAAATTAGGGCAAATTTCTCATTCACTCTCAAGCGCTAAGAAGTTTCACATAAAAAAAAAATTTGAAGACTAACTCTATTCTAGGAACCGTGATATATATTGTGAAAATGTATACACACATGATTTTTTTTGGATATTTAGAGTCGGACTAGAACGTACATATAGTCTTAAGAACATTATTACAGTAAAAAACAATTAAAATGCAATTTTTTAACAAACAATGAAGAAACAAATAGCATATTTTAAAAACATTGTACTTTTATTAAAAAATGCTTCTATAATAATAATACCTTGCCTATATATGGCCAGGACGTCTAAACAGAGTCTGAACTAGGAATTTTGAAATGTTCTTCTAATTTTCGAAGTTAAGATCAATTAAAAGAATAAAACACAAGTGCAAAGTTTTAAAAAAAAAACTCTGATGTATATAATTTAAAAGTGAGAATAAGTCCACTTCTAAATTACATACTTCAAAAACCCTAGTTTAGGCCCCGTAAAGATTATTAGCTATATATAAGCAAAATATTATTATTATAGATGTCTTTTTCATAAAATAAAAGAATGTTTTGAATAGACCGTATTTTTCGAATCTAAGCCGCACTTTTTTATAATGTTATTGCTACTGAAAGAAGGGCGCGGCTTAGAATCGAAGCAAAAAAAATTCGTTGGATGGGTCAGTTAAAGCAATTGCTTGTACATGCATGTACTTAAAGAGTTTATAATATTGGTATAATAACTATTCATTCATTTTTTTGTTGTTTTCCTATTAAATTTTTTTTAATTTCGCAAAATTATGTGTCGTAAAATTATTTTACGCTATTTTTCATTTTGCACCAGATTTTGTGGAAAATTTGAAGTGCGGCTTACAGTCGATGGAGGATTAGATTTGAATAAATAAGGTGTGGTATTTTTTTGAAGTTTTACAAAAACTATTTACTTTCTTCTCTAATAATATTCCTAAAATATTTTCATATATATACATATATATATATATATATATATATATATATATATATATATATATATATATATATATTCTAATTCACACAACTGACACTTAATATCAAAAAATTATTCATTTATACGCAGTTTCAAAATCAAGGTTTCAAAAGCAGCCAGTCACCTTATTCCATCTTCACATTATATTCAATAGTATAACCTTCCTTTCCCATTCACACACAGTATTCAGAAAAGCTTGCTTTAAAGTTTTTAAACCAGAATAAACCAGTACTGTAGAGATTTTGTGTCGAAAAGGTAAAGGAAGTTTTGATGTCCGAAAAGTCTGGGTTCTGTTCACTTTGAACCAATCGCAAAAAACGATGGCATCAGAGAAACCTATTCTCAAAATACGCTGCCATATAGGTTCGGAAAAAGAAAAGAAAAAAAGCAGAATCACCTGAAATACCCACGGGCAATAAATAGACAGATAAATAAAAAGGATAATAAAATGCATTTCAAAAAACTACTGCTTTTTCTCTGGAGTCGACAAATAAACATATACGTGCTAGTCCCTTTTGATCAAACTAAAAATCGAAAAGGGGGAAAAAAAGTCCCTAACTGCCTTTAAAGGTAAAAAATGGAAAAAATTCAAGACGAAAAAAGAACTCACTACAGTATTTACGACGTTTATTTTAAAGTTTTCCGTGTGCTTGTTTACTTTGACCGTTTCCATTTCGTTTGCTCTGGGTGGAATTTTTCAAATAAAACTTTTTTCGTGTGTGTGTAGAAAATAAATTAAAATTAAAGAACATTGCCGATTAAATGGCATGTTTGTTTTTATTCTTTTCTTTATTCGTTCACACTCAAAACTCTTTTCTCGCATGTTTGAAAGTTAGAGGGGAAAAAATGCGCAAAATATCTTTATTTATGGTGCGTGAATAACAAATTGTGCGTGTTTATGACATAAGCATTACTTTTTTTTAAACATTCGTTAAAAGAATATTTAATTCAATACTTCGAATTTAATGTCCCCAAAATTATTTCAACAAGCTTTTAGTATTTTTTATTACTCTTACTAAGTTATATGTATTTATCTCATGCTAGAGTTGCGCAACAACACCCAGTGGCTGGGTGGTAGTGTATCGCGCTTCCACGCCACATGTCCGAAGTTTAAGCCCCAGGCTGGACAAGGTCGACTCAGTCTTTGATACCTTCAGTGGTCGATAAATGAGTATTAAGGAACCAAACACTAAGGGTTTCACGTCATACTGACTACCTGAACGGAACATCAACTTATGACTTCAGTGTCCAAAGTCATGAAAACTGAGATGGGCGTAGTAGGGCTTATCTCTTTATGGACTGTTGCATCACTGAGGTTAATTTAGAGTTGCGTAACGGTTATTTGAGACTGGCTTTGCAATTGAAATCAGAAAGCTAGACTACAACACTCTGAATTTTTCGTATAATACACTATGTGAGGCAGTGTTTCTCAGACTGTGGGCACGCCCCCCTAGGGGCGTAACAAGCCTGCAAGGGGGAGGGGCGCGAGCATATTGAAAAGTCGAAAACTAAAGATTATTTTAAAAAAATAAAAATCGAAGTAAACAAACAAAATACATTCTGACATAATAAAAAAAAACAAAATACACAATTACACTGATATAATACACTAATAAATATGTCATTACTGCGGAATGAATTTTATCATTAATTTAAAAATACTAAGTTAAGAATAAGTTTAATAATTATCAGTGACCTCATGGCCTTGTTATATCAAAAAGTAACACTTGATAATTTGTATGGTTTATAATTAATCCCTTAAATGTCGATTAAAAATGACGCGATTCGTTCCCCAAAGCCACGATTTAACACGTAGGCGAGCGTATGTGTTGGGGGGAGGGCAGAAAAAACTTCTGAAATAAGTAAATTCTTCGCAAACACTGTCAAGGTTCTTTTATTGCATTCCAAAGCCTTCAGGTCCTTTTATTGCATTCCAAAGCCGTCAGGTCGTTTTATTGCATTCCAAAGCCTTCAGGCCCTTTTATTGCATTCCCAAGCCTTCAGGCCCTTTTATTGCATTCCAAAGCCTCCAGGTCCTTTTATTGCATTCCAAAGCCTTCAGGTCCTTTTATTAAATTCCAAAGCCTCCAGGTCCTTTTATTGCATTCCAAAGCCTTCAGGCCCTTTTATTGCATTCCAAAGCCTTCAGGTTCTTTTATTAAATTCCAAAGCCTTCAGGTCTTTTTATTACATTCCAAAGCCTTCAGGCCCTTTTATTGCATTCCAAAGCCTGCAGGTCCTTTTATTAAATTCCAAAGCCTTCAGGTCCTTTTATTGCATTCCAAAGCCTTCAGGCCCTTTTATTGCATTCCAAAGCCTTCAGGTCCTTTTATTGCATTCCAAAGCCTTCAGGTCCTTTTATTGCATTCCAAAGCCTTCAGGCCCTTTTATTGCATTCCAAAGCCTTCAGGCCCTTTTATTGCATTTCAAAGCCTCCAGGTCCTTTTATTGCATTCCAAAGCCTTCAGGTCCTTTTATTGCATTCCAAAGCCTGCAGGTCCTTTTATTGCATTCCAAAGCCTTCAGGTCCTTTTATTGCATTCCAAAGCCTTCAGGTCCTTTTATTGCATTCCAAAGCCTTCATGTCCTTTTATTGCATTCCAAAGCCTTCAGGCCCTTTTATTGCATTCCAAAGCCTGCAGGCCCTTTTATTGCATTCCAAAGCCTTCAGGTCCTTTTATTGCATGCCAAAGCCTTCAGGTCCTTTTATTGCTTTCCAAAGCCTTCGGGATAATATTATGGTTGGCAGAGCACAGAAAAGTTTGTATTTCGGAAAGACGTATATATACGTTCGGAGCAGTCAACGCTTTGGCTGAGCGAGAGGTTTATATACGCCGGCGGAACTTAAGAGGATGAAGCTTTATTGTAGGTTTATTGTCAAAATATTGTATTTTGAATTCAGTGCATTGTTGTTGCGTGGAAGAGGAGCGCGATGAAAATTATGATTAAATATTGGGTCGCAAATATAGAAAGTTTGAGAACAACTAATGTAAGGAATTTTATTTGAGATATTCCATTTATGATGCAACAGTATTTAATGTTTCACAAAGCTGCCTTTAGGTAATTCATGATTCTTACCAACAAACTTACTTCAGCCCTTATCAATATTCCCAGTTGGTAAGACTCTCGTCAAGGATGTTTTCGGGAGAGGTTATAACGCCGAAAACTTTTATAGAGGATCATGTTCCTCGTAATAAATTAAAATTCTCATTTCATATGTTTCTTTTAGCTAATCGTTTCAATAAATTAGTGAATATATATTCATTCACCTGAGTTTTTTTTAATCCGTCACATTTACTCTCTTCTATTCATATTTTAGCCTTAAATACAAAATTGCTTTGATTAAATGTATTAAGTTTATTCTGAAAGGGAAGAGAGTAGGTGCTATGTATAATAAGATATATATATATATATATATATATATATATATATATATATATATATATATATATATATATAATGAAAGATTTCTTATAATATGCTGACGATTAGTAAATATAATTGTAGTACACGGCGAGAGTGGATGAAATTATCGTAGTATTGACGAGGCAGTCTTGAAAGTTAATCCAATTTATTCAACATTTAACATAGAGCGTTTCCACATCACAAGAAGCAGACATAATGGCGCAAAATATTGAACAAAGAACACGAATACACAAAGCACTGCAGCCGGCTACATGATTACAGACAGAAGAGAGAAAAGAGTGGGATTTCTAGAGTCATCGGTATTTATACCCGGCAGTGAAGACCGCGTGACTATTTTTTAAAAGAGCTCTGATTGGTTACAATGGGCGAGAAAGATATTTCTGATGTAATAATATTAGTTAATTACGATTAAGATTAGGGTGTTAGTTTTGAACCAAATAATTATAGCTTGTTCAAATATTATTAAAAAAGTTAATTAAAATGACGGTAGAGCAGTGGTTCTCAAACTTTCACTACTGGCGACCCAATTTTCAATCATAATTTTTATCGCGCCCCCTAAAAATAATAATGTATTGAATGCAATAATAATGCACTTTGGCGCTAAAGCTACAATACGATCATAATTATAAACCGTACAAATTAACAAGATAAGTATTAAATTTTGTATAGGTTACTTTTAAGTAATATACATTTTTTTTAACTTTTTAGTTCGATTCACTATAAAAGCGCGTTTTTTGTTTGTTTTAGAACTATAATTTATTTTATAATTATTTTTACTATACATGATAAAAATCACAATTCCAGTGAATAATTTAATTAAGAGAAAATATACTTACCTTCTTTCAAGAACTTTTCAATTTTTCTTTGAAAATTTGAGACAAAATCCAATAAAACTAAGGAAAATGTTGCAAATGTGTGTGTCCTTAATAAAGGACGTAAATCACAGACACTTTTCGCTAACACAGGAACATTATTTTCCACAGCAAAACTGTCATATTTTGTTCACTTTTTTGTAGTTTTCTGTAGTTTGATGATCTACAAATAGCGTTTTGAACTTTTTCTTCCTTGTGTCTTTTTGACAAGGCGAAGTGCTACATTATGGCTTCATAGTTTTCTTCATAGAGATCTTTAGGTAGCATTTGAAAATTTCAAGTCAACTCAAACGTTTCATGTCTGATGCTTTTCTGATATTTACTTTCGCTATATATATATATATATATATATATATATATATATATATATATATATATCTTGATTAATATGCATTATTTCAGTAGGTTCTTCAATAGCTTGATCAGTTTCAACTTCTTTCAATAGGAATCACAGATGCCCATTTTTTTTTAATATTCTGCTCATTTACATTTATAAACCATACTAAGTCGCACAAAACTGCAATCAAAACCACAAAATTGTTCATGGGGAAAGTGTAGTATGTGTTCTAAGCAATAATTTTGTAAAACGTTTTTCATTATGCATTACATGTTTCAAATTACTCAAAAATAAATCTTTGCCAAATAATTCTTCAAAGTGCTCAATGTGCTTATCCATCTATCATAAAACTCTTTCACATGGAAAAAGGGAAACAGAAATATATTATTTACAACTTCCCTAAAAAAACGACGGAGATAACCATACCAGTAAATTCGAAGGTCAGCTAAAGTAATATTTTAGGTTAAAAGAGACGTAATAAAAAAATCTCTCATCGTGGGATTACAGCAAAGCAAACAAAATATTTTTTTTAATTTGGTTATAGGATCAAAGATGGCTAATGAGCGTTTGAAGTGGAATCTTTTATTTTTAATGATCACCAGATGATAAAAATAAACTATATCAGTGTAAATGTGTATTTTTTATTATGTCAGAAAGCATTTTGTTTTACTTCATTCCAAAAAATTATTATTTAATCCTTTTATTTTCAATATGCTCGCGCCCCCCTCGCAGGGTTACCGCGCCCTCGCAGGGTTACCCACAGGGGGGCGCGCCCCACAGTTTGAGAAACACTGTGGTAGAGGGAATTATTACGATAACAGATTAAATTACTGGGAATTTTTACACACACACACACATACATATTGTATAATAAAATAAAATAAAAAATCAAGTGAAAAGGTTGTGAAACCTACAAGGCCCAAGAAGAAATATATATATATATATATACCATGAAAAAGGTTATTTTCTTGTATATTCCTTTGAAACAAATGATTTTTTTTCTTAGCCCGAGGAATGGTTTCAGGGAATCATAGAAATATATATTTTCCTTACTTTTTAATAAAAAATCAATTGTATGTTTTTGCTTCATATAGTTCATATAGTCTTTATTTAACCATCGTTCAAAATTAAGAAATCCACCATTAATAGCCTTCATACCCTCCACATGAATAACTAATCATTCGTTTCACATATTTATAATGAAATACTGGGGTATTAATCGTAGAATGTGTCAATTAATTACTAATAGTTATTGGTAGTAAACCTTTAAAGTGGTTACAATATAGTTGCACTGGAAATGTGTAGGTACTTGGGTATTATACCACCAACCATTTCTACAAATCCAAAGACGTTGCCAAATGCTACGATATTTAGTCAATAGCAGAATGCTGCTCATCCGAACATACAATCCCAATAACCTTGTACAGGGATGTACGGTGGCAACAATTGGCGACGTTTTTCTGATTTGGCAATATTTTTTGAATAGTCGAAATCTGACGACGGTGTTATATGTAAGTATCGAAATATATAACATAATTTCACAAATATGAATATACTACACTATTATGAAATATATATATATATATATATATAACTTTACTGTAATAATAGTTTATTACAGTAATTTTGAGAGGTATTTTACATAATAGTTAAATGTATTATCTCACAAACGTGTACGTAAAAGAAGGGGAAGGAGAGGGGAACTGTGAGGAATACAATTGAGAAGTGGTCAGTGAGAATAGAGTGAGTGCTTCTAAATAGAAGTTAAGAGCCTTTTTACAGATTAGTAAAATGGTCTAGGATATTAACTTTCTCTCTAGGGATGAAAATAGAAACAATATTCATACATATAATTCAAATATATATAAAGAAATAGGACTTCAGAAAAGTGTAAAATGTTTAAAATATAATCATAATTTTTAAAATTATCAGCATACGAAAAAAAGAAACATTTCTATAAAAAATATTAATTAAGTTTTACGTTGCGCATGCTATTTTCTAAAATAGTAGCTTTAAGTACAATCAATAAGTTTATTTATAAAGTTAAACGTATATTTATTACACTGCAGTATTTTTATATAAATAGAATAATAAATTATATTTTTTAAAAAATAAAACAATTATATTTTCAAATTTTTTAAAAAAAATTTCTCAATATTTTCTACATATTTTGAAATAGAAAAGATATATTAATCTTAAATGAAGTAGGGTTTAAAGAGTATGATACATTTTATAATTCTATAAAGTTTTATACATCAAAGACTACTATTTTATAAAATAGCGTGCGCAATGCAAAAATTACTGAATATTTATTACAAAATTATTTCTTATTTTCATATGCTTATAATTTTTACAATTATGATTATGTTTCAAACATTTTGTACTTTTTTGAAAAAAAAATAATCTTTTGTTAACAATGTGCGCAAGATTCGAATTATTTAATTTAAGTTTAAAAGAATTATATCTGTTTGAAAATTGTTTATATTTTCACCTCTCGAGACAAAATTAACATCCCTGAGACTTCATAAAGAGAAAAGTCTTTAGCAAGAAATTGAAATGGTTTGCATGGATTTTGTCACGAAAACAAAAGCATTTAAGATATTTACAGAATATTAAAGTTTTGTTGTTACGCATACTCAAGTATTGTTAGGTGATAACAAAAACTCATCAAAAAAAATTATTTTGGAAATTAGAAAATATCATCCTAAAAGCTCAATTTCTCTTTATAAAATATCGCATGTGTAAAGACTGAGAACATCAATCCACTAATTACTTTAAAAATTAGTACATTTTTTTAACAATTAATAGAAAACATCAAACAAGAATAAGTTTAACAAATTCAATGAAAATAAATTCTAGAAGCATATACTCGAACGAAAAAAAATCACTCGATTTCAAAATTCCTTTCATAGGATGAAAGAACAGTTAATATCCTCAATTCTGTTTCGTGTCCACTCACAAATCGGTGACATAAAATATACCTTTTCTCCAAAAGGAATTGGTATCGATTTTGAGGAGGAAAGGTTCTGGAATTGTACTTGAACACTAAATAAATAAATAAAAAATATTTACAAAATATATTTCTAAACTATTGTTTTCTGTATCTGGAGTTGAGAAATAAATACACGCACTGTCCACTCACTCCTTTCAGACCAAAATAGTTCGAAAAAAAATGGGATTTTTTTGGTCATTATATTTCAAGATATTACTTGTTTAGAAAGTATAAAGGCTTTCAAGAACAGAGTTTGCTACAGTATTTACGGCGTTTATTTTAAACTTTCCTATTCGCTAGTTTACTTATCCGTTTATATTTCTTTTATTTTTCATTTAGGAGAAAAAGAAAAACTTTTCCTTTTTTGTAAAAAAAAAATAAAATAATACTAAGGGGCATTACCGATGAAATGATTTTATGATTACTCTGTTTCTTCTTTTGTTTGTTCTTCTTTCTGTTTCTTCTTATACTTTTTTGTGTATAATTTAAAATTAAGAAGCATGTGAAATTTTATTGCACTTAGGTTTTTATGAAGAAAAATAATTTTATTTCCTGAATATTTTATTTTAAGCCTTTTATTAATAAGAACCAAATAGCATTTCGGAAATTTTATAGTTTTAAAATGAAACAAATGTTTTTTCAAGCATGCGTTAGTTCCCACACACGCACACGCAAAATTTGCGGGGCAATATAGTTTATTATAAAATGCAATAACTAGTATAAAAACTAGTATATTTTAAAAATTACTTAATACTAATGTAATGAATAAAGCCCTGTCTGAGTTTCTTGTTCTTTAAATTTTATTTAACCTAGAAATTATGCAAAAAAATAACATGAATAACAAGTACTTTAACTAAATTCAAAATAATTTCATACATGTATACAATAGGATCTATTTTCTATTCTTTCATTAGTTTTTAAATAAAATTTTGACAAAAATCCTCTCAACAATATTTTGCATATGCAGTTAAACAAATAAATAAATATTCAAATTTCTATTGAAGTTTTACAGATGCAAATAGAAATAGAACGTGTCGTTAAGTGATTTTTAAAAGAATTGAAATTAAATTTTTTTTTACTACATTGTTTTTAAAAAAATCGCGATGGACTGATGAAACATTCAATTGAGCGGCAATTGACATATGATTAGAGTCCACCATCATAATCATAAATATTTTTATATCAATTAACTTGTAAAAATTTCTTCTGTCTTTTAGGGGATTGTAGCCTTTGTTGCTCCAAAACCTTTAACTGTTAGGTTACACAAAGATAACACATATAGTTAACGAAAGTAAGGGAAAAAGAACATTTATGGTATTTCATCACGACCACATTATATCATCACTTGGCCTATATTGAAGATAAGAGGTTAGTAGAGAGCGCTTTTGGTATTTGAGACTATCAGTTACTGTTATAACAAGGACGGTTAGATTTACGTACATATAATCTCTTCGTGTCCCAATAATGAAAAGAAAAATTTTGACACAGAAATTTTTTTTAGAAACATGCCGTGAGATTTCAAACTTATTTCAATAATGTACTTCAAAAACACGAATCCTTCCATTGGTGTGGTGTGGTAGTTAGGAGAGGGGGTGCCAGCTCAGATGTCGTTCACGCCACTTGACCATGGTTCAAAATTACGTGGTCCGCCGCCAAAAGCCCTCGTGCAGCTGAACAGTGCGACGTTAATATTCGCAAACACAAGGATTTTGGCAATGAACTTCTGTATAACACGTAAGAGCTTACGGGTAATTCAATTTTCCTAACGCGTTACATTCTCTCAATAGCTTTTACTATTTCATCTGCCATAATCTCAAAATTATGACCACTGGAATACCGAGGACACTTCAATTTATGTAGATTATTAAAATGAGTTTTGCATAAAGTAATATAGCCATGCACAAATTGTTTTTTTACTGCGGTTCTGTAATACAAGATATCTTTATAACTTTAATTTCTAGTACTTTTTTTTCCTTTTAAACTACTTACATAGCTTCGAATGTATTTTTATAAGTAAATAATTTAATTTTGTAGCTATGAGGAATTTATTTTTCAAAAATTTAAAATTTAGTGGTAGATGATAAAAAAAGCTTCAACAATAAGATTAAAAAAACCTTTAATAAATAAATCATTTACGTAAATCAGAATAAAAAGAACTTTTTGGAACTGACAAAAAGGAGATAAATGATTTCTACCATTTTCCTTATTTTTATAATAATAATAAGCTCGAATCGGATTTTAATTTTAAGCTCTGTGAGAACCCCCCTGGGTTCCACCCTGGACACCAAGATTAATTTGAGGCCAAGAATGGCCGAAAGCAATTTGTATAATAATAACTTATATTTATTCAGTTGATTCAAATATTAGAAACTCTAATGACATATAATATTTCTATGTTACGTCAAACAAAAGGGATTTACCTTTAATATTAAATTAAATTACGAATTATGACAGTAATCAATAATTACGCGTAAGATCAATAAGGTCTACCGAAATAGGAGGTCTGAGAAATACACGCAACTCGAATTATTAGCTTTCATTAACTTAAACTAATTTTATTAAACTAACACTTGTTTTAAGCGATAATAAACCACAGTATATCACCTGGTAATACTTTGATATCTTCACAGGTATATTAACTTTTAAGTTTCCTTCGTAGAGTACTAGCAGCAATGCTTCACTATCGTAATCCAATTGAATCCTCTAAACGTTGACTCTACTGCTGCTTGCTCAATAGTCTTCATCTTTGCTAACATACAACGCGCTATTAAGATACCCTATCTACTTTGCATATCCCGTTCTCCTCTCAGAGTTGATTGGAAATATACGAGAATTTATAATCCCCCAAAAGACGCCTAAGAATATTAGTGGAAAGGTTCCGTACAGATTCATCACAGCTCAAAATATTATCTGAGATTTCAGTGTTTCTATTTTTAGAAATAATGAAGGGTCAATGTCCCTTTACTATTTCTTAAAAAATGAATAATGACTGTACTTGAATACAGATCTAAAATCTGTTCCAAGCTATAAAAAAAAATGTGAATATTCAGTATATTAAGAAATATTTTGTATTCTGTATATTGAGATTTATAAGGTATAGTAATCTTTTTTTGAAAATATATTAGAAATGAATAATGATGTAAACACATACACACACACACACATATTGATCTAAATACATTTATATTATTTACTCATCTTTTTGCGAGTAAAATCTTTTGAAATTTTATTCCAATCAATTATAGAACATTGCTAGAATAATGATTATGGATAACAAACTCTTTTTTAAACAGTAAAGAATAAATATTCGTATAAAATTCCCGATGAATTCTTATCATTTAAAATAATAATTATTTTTTCCTACTACTTTTATTTAAGTGTTTTAAATTTCCATTAATTATTTCAAACTCAAAATAAAAACATAAAAAAAGATGGAATAAAATGTAAACAAATTTTTAGCTCAAAAACTGAAGAACATAAAAGTGTTCATTGTCTCTGGTAAAAAAATAAAAAAAACTTATAATAATACATAAAATATTTTTTTTTCTTAAAAATATATGCAAAGCAAATGTACTATTATATTTCGTTTCATGAATTCTTACCTTATTTGGAAGAAGCAGAGCTGCAACAAAGATTTCCATGTAAACAGTTTCTTTGTAAAATGGAATAAATCTTAATAGAAACTCCAGTACAGAATAAATAGTACGCAAATAAGAATATGCTTCAAAAAGTAATTTTTCACAAAAAATCAAAGAAAAATAAAAATTTTCTGCTTCATTTCTTTGTAACCGGAATAAATTGAAACTTGACTTTCCCCATTTAGGTATACTTAAATCAAACTATATCAGGCAATTTTTCGTTTTTATGTACTATTAAATAAATCCTCTCAATTTCCTTTTCCATTTTGATCAAGTTCTTTCAAAGAAAGATTCGTCCTTATTGTCATTTAATCTTAGAGAAACTTCAATACAAATGCTTAGGAATAAGATATTTTTGAAATAAAGTCTTCTTAATTATTACTACGAAGGGATATTTTTCAAAAAAGTAAAATAAGTCGTTTCTTCGTTACCATAGTTTTAAAGGATTTTAATACAATTTGTTTTCCTTTTAGAAATTAAACTAAACATAGATAACTGATTTCATAGTCATTCATAAAACGTTTTATGTAATACTCATCATTGTGAACGACAGTTTCGATTTAAATCCAAAATAACATTAACTCATTAGCATTAAAAAGTAACTTTTTTCCAAGTATATTTAAATACGAAAGAGTCGTTCAAACTACACTCTATCTAGAAAAATATGCACCCAGAAGAAATTGAGCTATCACGAAACTTGGTGGGAATGTAGTATGGTAAGATATATGCAAATGATTAAAATTTTGACCCCAACGTGTCAAAGTTAAGTGGGCTATGCACATATGAGATGCGCAGCTGGGAGAATTTGAGATCATGGTTGCTCGTGCTATAGGGTTGTTCAAACAAATCTGTCGATTTAAATGGACGGTATTGTGACTGGACATGACTTGTGACAGTACGAATGTTTGTTGGACCTTGAGAGAGGGCGTGTGGTAGGCCTCAGAGAAGCAGGCTGGTTGAACAGGTGTATCGGTTGCAATCTCAGTAAGAGCCGTATGATGGTTGCTCGTTCTTGGTGACAATGGACTTCGGAAAAGATAATCTACCGTCACGGAGGATCAGGACATCCCAGGAACACAAATACCTGCGATGATCACGCAATCACAAGAGTGGTAACGTCCTCTCCAACAACGTCACTGGAATCAATTCGACATCATTTACCATCTTCCATACATCCAGAGGTATCAAGGAAAGCCATTCGGAGACTAGCTGAGGCAGATAAAAGGAGCTGACGATCATTAAGAGGCCACAGGACTCTTAACCGGTATCAGCGCGCTCGAAAAAAAAATCCTTCTTCAAACCAATGTAACTTAGCAATAAAACAAAACAATAATTTGAAATGTTTACTGCATGATAATCATATATATTTACGTTACCTCTCAAGTTTTCAGAGAATTTGAGACAAAATTTAAAAAGTTATAAAGAAATATAAATTGTGGACAATTTTTTCAAAAATATGAAAATGAGTATTTTACACTGCGCAAGATTCTGAAGTACAAAATTCATAAAAATTTACAAAATTAGTTTTATTTGGTACACAAATGTTCACTTTTGAAGTTATACTTACTTTAAAGAAATTTAGAGAAAAAAATATTTTCTAAATACAATTATAACGAATTTATTTTTAAATTTTAAGAAAAATTGATAAAAATTCACAAATAAAAAAAAAACTTTTCAATAATTTTTTTTTTGTTGAAAATTGATGTATAAGTTATGAAGAGCCTTATTTTGAGCACATATAGGAAATTTCAAGCTAATACACTGCTGGACAATTGCTAAGGACGGATAACACTATCATCCATAGCAAGCACAAAATGAAAGGAAACAAAATGTGGAAAATTAGAATAAGTGCGGGATATTAGTAAGAAGAAGTATGAGTATGCAAATTTTTTTTCCACGTCTGTTCATCACGTGATAGCGTTCATAAGAGCTTTAAAGGTTTTGACGCGTGTCGATAAATGTTGTTTCAAGTCAAAGTTTTACAGGAAAGATTTAATAGACGAACTTAAAATTTTTGGCATGTCTTCCCGACATGACATAGATTAATTTATGCGTGGCCGAATTATTGGAAAGATCGAAGAAGGGCGAAAATTAACAGATGTTGCCAGGGAGTTCGACATCGCTCACAGCGTTGTTTCACGGCTGTGGAAACCATTTAACACTACTGGAATGTGTAGTAGAGGGCACGGGGGAGGTCGTGTTAGAAGTACGACGCTTGCAGAAGACAGATATATCGTCCTATCAGCAAAAAGGAGCAGGCGCACCACAGCTCAGCAGGTGGCAAATCAGTTTCTTGCTGCCTCAGGAAAGCAGATCTCCCGAAAAACGGTTGCCAGACGTTTGAGGGGAGGAGGACTATACGCACGCAGACCTGTTGTATGTGTCCCATTGACCAGACAACACCGTACTGCCCGTTTGCAATGGTGTCGTGAGCATCACAATTGGACTGAACAGGACTGGACATGCGTACTATTCTCAGATGAGATTAGGTTCAGTCTGTCATCGGATTGTAGACGCCAACTGATCTGACGCGAGAGTGGTACTGCTTATCGTCCAGAAAATATCCAGGGAAAGGACCGATATCCGACATGCAGTATCATGGTGTGGGCCGGCATCATGATCAATGGCCGCACGCGCCTACATGTGGTTGCGAATGGGACTATGACGGGCCAACAATACATTGATGTTCTACTTCCTCATGTTCGTCTTTTCCGTGGTGCTGTCGGTGATAAATTTGTTTTTATGGACGACAACGCAACATGTCATCGAACACTCGCTGTTCAGGATAGTCTAGACAGCGAGGGTTTTCAACGTCTCGTATGACCAGCGCATTCTCCAGAGCTAAACCCCATTAAAAATGTGTGGGATGCTTTGGGGAGGCAAGTTGCTGATCGAAACTATCCTCCGACAAACAAGAACACCCTCATCCGTGCACTCACAGAGGAATGGGATAAATTGCCTCAACAGCTGCTGGATAATGTTGTGCAAAGTATGGTACGACATGTGGAATGTTGCATTACACTCCACGGTGGACATATCCCGTACTGATACCTTTCTTTAAGGTGCCTGCTGACTTTTAGATGCATTGTTCCATTTCTCCGTACGCAAATCAAATGAACATTTTTTTTTTCTTTCAGATGTTTCACAGCTTTTGTACTTTCCGGAACAATAAATATTCTTTATTCTAATGTCTGAACAGTGTGGCAACTATATTTTATCCTACTAGGACTCATGTCTCGCTTAATGTTATGCTACATAGCAATTTGTGATCCGTCCTTAGCAATTGTCCAGCAGTGTATTATAAACAATTTCTGAGAAATCCTGCGCGGAAGCTAAAACATTTTGTTTTGAGAAAAAGGAAGTTAAAGATAAGAAAGAGATGGGGCTTTTGCTTAAGTTTCAATAGTTATTTCTCAATAACTTTTGAAGTTTTTACAGTACCAACACAATTTTGGTATCAAAATGCTCAGAAATATTGAAGCTTTAACATATATCTTTTTCAAAAAATTGAAAAATTTGCAATTTAAGAGTCCTGTGAGCCTTAAGACGACTACCACTAACCCTACATCACATACAATGTCGATTGGAGTTTTTCCACCCCCGTGCAAGCTGGAGAATGAAAAATTTTAGGCGTGTGTCCTTCAGCGATGAATACCGATTCAGTATCAATGCTAATGAGCAGTGCATACGCTTGTAGAGGTAGCCATGCCACTGGTTCCTTGCGGTATTTGTTGTTGAAAGTCATGCGGTGATTACACAAGGTGAGACATGGTGGAGAGAGATTTATTGGGACACTCGATCATCTATAGTCTTCCTTTAGAGCAGTGTTCCCCAACCTTTTTATCGCCGCGGACCAGTCAACGTTGGAAAATTTTACCTCGGCCCGCTGAGGGGGAGGACGTTGATAGTTTATATTTTAGACTGTTTTGATTTAATTAATTTGCTCTAATTGTATTTAAACGTGCCTTCATAATAAAATGCAGCTACACAAAAAATGAATATAAAGTGATTTTCATAAAAAGTAGCCCAAATTCTAAAAAAAATAGACCACAGTAAATTAAATGGAAATAATTTAACGTTTCTTTATTTCCGTATTTGTGGTTTGATTTGTATTTGATTCCGGTCCGCGAACCGGGTGTTGGATACGACTGCTTTAGAGCACTTTGAAGGTCCGAAGTTACGTGGGCGAGATTTCAACATCAGTTGCATTGCCTATGCTATTATCTCGCCCAGGTGTCATTTATCGGCAAGACAATGCTCGCCCACATACTTCGCTACTCTCCCAACGATGTCTTAAGGATATGACGTACTTCTCTGACCTGCAAGATCACCAGATCTCTCGCCAATAAAGAACGTTTGAGAGTGCTTGGAAGACAGAGGTGCTTGCAGCCGTTCCGGAAATCTCATAAATAAACTGTCCAGTTGTAAGTATTATGTTCTGATCGTTCGCAGGAGATCATAGGTAATCTAATTGTTTCGATGCCACATCAAGTTTCGATTTGCATAGCTGCCAGAGATGGATATACTACCCTCTTATTTGCAACTTTTTCGAGCCATATCTTCTTGATGAAACAACCGATTCTTCTGACTTTGTATTCATTTGCTTACATCTTCATGCATTACATATATACCAAGTTTTGTGATAGTAGCTCGTTTCCTTCTAGGTGCCGATATTTTTGTTCTTACAGAGTGTATATTCAGCAATATTTTTTTTAATGAGTGAACAAATAAAGCTAGGGTAGCGCTATTTAGCTCGCTTAAAGCAGGGGTGGGCATTGAGTCGATCGTTGTCGTCGGCCGGAGGACAGCCGAGATATTTTGGGGTGAATGCCTGATTATTAACAGTTAGAGCAAATATTTATCGAAATATTCAAGATTGGCTGACAGTATGCAGACTATGTCTTCTACTGATAATAAACTAAGATCCCTAACTTAAGATGAACAACTGTTCTCTTTTAATGTATTTTGAATTATTTCTTAAGAAATGAATTATTTAATATTATATTTGTGGCAGTTATTGTTATATTTGTATCTTGCATTTTGCTTTAAACGTGTCTTGCTTTTCGTTTGTCTTAAACGTGTAAGCTTATTTAATTGTAGTTATATGTAGGTAAATACATATTCCATATTTATTATTTTTATAATAAATGTTGTAAACCCTTTTCTTAGCTCCCCACACCTTAGTCAATACGTGGACAGCAACACATTGAAAAAATTAGAAGTTGTCCGTACCCTGGAAATGTTTGCCCGCTCTTGGCTTACTGGTTCTGTCCATAAAATACCGTGATAAAATGCAATTATACATCATAGCCAGTGGCGTAACGTATACCCCCGCATCGCGGGAGACTAGGGGATGCAAAGCCTGACTACTGCCAAGTACCTACCCTTTGTAAAATCCAACTTGGGGACTCAAAACCTGACTTCGCAGGGGGACCCAAATGTTCTCCTTCGAGCCATTGATCATATCTATATATGGGGTGGATCCCGGTCATATGGAGGAAAAATTATTATTTATTGGTACCTATATATCTTTTTGCGAATAAGATATTCTATGGTATTGAGAAGGGATGGCAAACCACTGGCACGCGTGCCATTAGTGGCATGCGGCACAATATTTTGGGCACGCCAGTGATCAAAATGGTTTGCATTTTATTTCAAAATAACAATGTTCACTATGAAATATTACGAACAAACGTGAGTGATCGGTCGCGGTGCGGTCGGAGCGCACTCGTTTGTCATTGTCTTGCCTTAGTTACGTCGTGTAATACAATTGCTTATGATGCAAAGCTTCTCTAAGCATAGCGCTGTCAATTTCATTGTCTCAAGTGTATTTTAAAGTTTATTTGTGTTATATTTAGGATTTTTAAGTGTTATTCAACATGGCTAGTTCAGCAAAGGAATAAAAAAGGCAAGATAGTAAGTGTAAAAGAGAATTTCAAATTTGGTGAATCTAGAAATAGGACATTAGTAGTAAAGGCGACAAAGCGGTATGTGTTTAATGTTCTGGAATAGTGGTATACAGAACATTGTCTGTAAAACGGCATTTTAAAACAAATAGCAAATCCTTTTGTCGAAAAAGTAAACCACAGCAAAAATAATAATCAATTGCTTAAAATGCGATTGGCAGATGACTCCAATTAAGCATGCAGTCTATTAAAAGTAGCATCTTACAATCTAAATATAAGTTATTTGTCATCCAATCTTCAACAACAGAACTCACACTAATGTTGCTTTTACTTGAATAACACGTATAACTAAAACATTTACAACTATACAGTACAAAGAGTATTTTTTTCTTACTAAATAAATTTTTCAGTTGTTCAGAATTAAGATTTATTATTTTCCCAGTAATCAAAAGTCAAGATTATTTGACGGCACATCTATACCTCAATAAACACTTTTTTAGAAAAATGGCACGTTGATACATAAAGGTTCACCATCCCTGGTATAGAGATTAGGAGGAAAAAAATAATTTCAAAATTTAACATTGCCACAAAGGGATTGTACTTCCGAAACAAATGGAAAATGCTGGATTTAATTATGCTTGAATAACCAAAAGCGATAAATTTTAATAAGTACTACTGTGTGAATAGTGATTTGCGCAATGTTCACACACATTGGGAAACATTTCATAACCTATTCTCCCTCCATCCCATCGAATCAGTCCGATTCAAGCTTTCTTCTATCTTCCGCTTTATCGTGCACTGTCATTTCGACAGTAGGGGTTTTACAAATTTAATACTAAAGAAGCAGTAAAATGTATCTGATGCTTTTGTCTCGTAACTATTAAATAGAGATCCTGTCACCACAATAAATGTTAAAAAAATACCGAAATACTTGTTTTACTTTAAAAAAATTACTTTGACATTTTACTATAGCTTGAATATACCTAAACTTTGTTCCCCTTGTAGCAATACTTAGCACGCAATTTCAATTTTTTATTTTATTTTCCCCTTTATCTAAATACCAGAGAACATTTTTTCCACATAGGTAGGTTTAGAAATTTTGGGAAAAAATTATTCTCTCCCTACTACATATTCATACCTCAACGAGAATTTTTTCCTGCGGAGAAATAGTCATCATTAATCCGGAAGAGGGCCCAAAGTCACCCCAGGCTCACAAAATCGTTAATTCTGGGAAAACCGCATTTTTGTTACCAATGACCTTGTCAGTATCCTCCTATACGACAATCTCCATGGGAACTAAAATCTATTTGTCACATATTTCCCGCATTTTTAAGAGTGGCAAACGTTTTTTCAATTCCTACTATTAGCTCACACTCTCTACATTTTAATTTATCTTCGTGAAATTTTCAACCGTTAATAAAATACATTTTAAAGCGCTCAATTGAGCTGAAATTTTATACACATGATTATTTTGGATGACAATACAGTATTTTAATTATAATTAATAAAAAATAATGGATTAAAACTAATTATTTAAAGAATTACAAATACAGCCATGTTGGCATCCTTTTTGGCGACTTGTGTCAAAGCATGAAAAGGTTTTTTTCTCATATTATTAATCGCTCATTTAAGCTGCGATTTTCGATACACTATTGTTTCGGGTAGAAATGCGATAATTTAATTATAATTACTTAAAATAAATTGCCAGAAACTAGTTATTTAAAGAATTACAGATACAACCATGTTGGTTTAATTTTTAGCGATTTGGGTCAAAACTTTATAAGATTTTTTTTCTCACATTTAAAAGCATTCAATTAAACTGAAATTTTATATGCACGATTGTTTTGGATGGCAATACGATACTTTAATGATAATTAATAAAATGTTTGTTGATCTACGTAAGAATTGACTTAAATTTTGTTTTTTATATTTCTTGTTTTACAATCTCAAGGCCCTTGCTTTAGCTAACTTCTCAGCATGACAATTTTATTTCCAAAATATTATGAACAGGCTACATCTTTCCCCTGTGGATGACTTAAAGATTTTGAGCCGTGTTCTATAACTTATTATGGTTTATGAATGTAAAGGTATAGAACATAAAAAAAGAAATGAGCATCTGTGATATCTATTGAAAGAAGTTGAAACTGATCAAGCAAGGGAAGAACCAGCTGAAATAGTGCATAATTATCATGATAGCGAAAGTCAATTTGAGAAAAGCGATGCACATGAAACGTTGAAGTTGAAAAGAAAACATTCAAATGCTACAAAAGAAATTCAATCAAGGAAGATATGATGTCACAAGTGTACAGAAGACACACTGCGCCTTGTGAAAAAACACAAGCGAGGAGAAGTTCCATACGCTATTTGCCAATCATGAAAGGAGAATACAATTGTATTAACTTTAACTAAATATGACAGTTTTACCTGCAAATATTATTCCTTTAAGACAACGTTCTTAATCCCGGTTCCGACTACGTTCGGAACCGTGATTTTAAAAAAAAACATAAATGGATAATTTTCATGATATTTAGTGTCACTTCGATTAGAGAATACATGTATAAAATTGTTTTAAGGACATTTTGACAAAAAAAAATATTTTAATACAATATTTTGGCAAAAAATTAACTTACAATAACCTTTTTTTTTAAATGTTCTCCTTTTATAAAAAAATGCTTCTAAAATAATAATATTTTGCTTATATAAAGTAAAGACCTCTCCAGAGAGTCTGAACTTTTGTTTTTGAAAAACTCACATTATTTTCAGAGTTACCACCAAATGAAATAATTATCGGCGTTTTTTTCTTAAAATTTCTCCCCTCTGCTGTCGTAAAACATGGATAGACCCACTTCTATGTTAAATATTTAAAAAATTCTAGTTGCGTCTTTGTACAGAGGTATGAGCTATATACAGGCAAAATATTATAATTCATGCATTTTTCCCAAAAGGTTAATATTTTGAAAATTGGTCATTCTTAGTTCCTTTTTTGTCAAAATATTGTACTTAAATAATTTTTTATTGTATTAATATTCTTAAAACAATTTTATATAATTTTCTAATCTAAGTGACACTAAATATCATAAATAGTATCGATTTATATGCTCTTGCAAAATCACGGTTCCGAACGTTGTCGGATACCTTAATGTTAACGAAAAGTGTCTGTGATTTGTGTCGTTTATTAAAGTCACGCATATTTGAAACATTTTAGTTCAGTTTGATTAGATTTTTTTTCTCAAATTACCAAAGAAAAATATAGAAATATCCTTAAAAATAAGTAAGTATATTTTTTCTCAATTAAATTATTCACTGGAATCTCATGATTTTTGTCGGGTACAATAAAAATAATTATAAAAGAAAAGGATTGGGGTGACTCAGTCACCCCACGCGACTATTAACTCTAGTATTGAGTGAGTGCCTGCTCCGGGGTTAAAGATACATAGAAAACATTTTATTTGACAACTCTTTAAAAATAAATATCCTTCCGACCAGACAAGCATGTGAAAGCTATTTTAAATAATTTAATATAACGCCTTGTTACAGGTGTCATAATAAAAGTCACACATATCTGGATTAATTACAACATGTCACAGCAAAATAACTTTAAAACATTTCAGCTTCATTCTTCTCCATTTTATAAAAAAGCCCCCTCTACTTTAAAGTACTTTCAACCCATTATCACCCCTAAGATTTAGCAGATATTATGTGTCCCAAGTTTTTGACAAAATATTCTGATCCCACTAAAAGCTCTCAAGACTTTCTAATTAACCTTCTTAATTAGACTTTGAATTTTTTCTTTTTTTTATCTATTGTGTAAGTAAAAGACCATCCTAGAAGCGTCATGTTTGTTGATGTGCAATTTATTTTATTTCAAAGCACAATGGGAATGAATTTAATGCGATTTGATGGGTAATCTTTTAGCTGTCTCGTATTGTCTGAAGCGTTTCTTTCCGGCGTTTTTCATTACACTTGTGAATCATAACAGAGTTTTGTTAAGTGTTTCTAGAAAATTCCCCCCAAAAGAGAAGAAATAATATTACTGTAATGTTTTAATACAATTACTGCTTTTAATTTTTTCTTTTTGTATGGGTATGGTTTCTTATGCAGTTACATCGACCTACGAAAGACCCACGGAAATATTTAACACAATTTATGAATTGAACGTAAAAAAAATTATTTAGCTTCTCCCTAATGGCATTTACAGTCCACAGATAATTTTCTGATACATACTTGCAATAAATAATAATAAAATGTACAGCAATAAATACTATTTAATAATATTGTAATAGTATAATATACATGCATATACGGATAATAGTATACGTCAGGGGTGGTGAACCTTTATGAGTCAACGTGTCACTTTTTCTAAAGAATTGCTTAATGAAGTATAGAAGAGACGTCAAATAATTTTGACTTGTGATTATTGGGAAAATAATAAATTAAATACTAACAACTCACAACTATATTTACCACAAAAAAAAACATTTTGTATTTTATTGTTGCAAATATTTTAGTTAAACGTGTAATTCAAATTATATAAAGCAACATTAGTGTGATTTCTGCTGTTGCAGATTAGATGACAAATAAATTATATCAGGATAGGGAAGTTTTAGCAGAATGCAGGCTTAATTGGAGTCATCAGCCAAATTGTTTCTAAACGAGTCTTTAATGTTATTCATCTCTGAAAAGAATGACTCGTAGTCATAATTCGATGAAAATATTGTTAAACTAGCCTGATTTTGCTTCTTCAAACAGTTAAACGTGTCTGGAATCAAATTAAATGTTTCCAAAATTTCATTACTGGCATTTTTGCATATTGCTTGCTAATCTTTATGTTACAATCAATTCTAACTTTTTTCTTGCTTCAATAAATTTTTGAATCTTTATGGAACTAGACTAGAAATTAATAAGTTACATTTTAAATTCTTCAATTTCCATCCAATCGAATTGGGCAAGTTCAGTTCATAAAATAATGTCATGCATCAGAGTATATAATAAACTTGAGCGTTTCTGACTATTTTTTGAACTGCGAAAATCTCATTAAAAATTCCTTGATTGAAGAATCAATCGCGGTTGATCGTTTTGATCGATGGCGTGCCCAAAATATTATGTCGCATGCCTTAAATGGCTCCCGTGCCAATGATTCGCCCCATCCCTGGTTTATGTATATACATATAGAATATATATGTGAAAGAGATAGTTAAGGAATTTTAAATAATTTTGAGAATTGGCTCATAAGACATATAGTACTTAAGTATTTTTCACAATCTATTGGCCACTTTATATTGAACGAAGCACATGATTGCCAATTCATGACATTCGACGGAATTCGGGATTACCAATTTCGCGTGTTAATTTAAATGTTGGCCGTTGTTGCGATAGTACGTAAGTACGAAACATTTTTATGAAGAACAGAAAAATGCTTGATTATTTTCTTGATTTTGATCAGGTAGTAAGGAATTACGGTATGTAATCGGTAATGGTTTATTTGTTTGTTTATTTTAAATACATTAGTGACGGAAAACGTATTTGTTAACATCGAATCTGATTGCAAGTCAACATCGCAGTTGATACGAATTTCGATACAAATTTGTATTTACTAATCTCAGATTTAACAAATTTCTGATTGTAATATATTGTGACCTTATAAGTGGAACAAAGCTATAAATGCATTTTAAATATATCGATATTTTTTCAGTAAAGTATTGAATTATTAAATAAGCTTAAAGAGGAACTATACCACCTAACAAAAATAATTATCTTAAATCTTAAACACTTTTAGTACCTGAATATTTTCTCCATATCATGTTTGAGATGAAATAATCCATTGTTTAGATTTACATTTATTGAAAGTAGAATACGTTTATTATATGTAAGCTGATTGATATAATTATGAAGTACATTTTATGTTCTCTTCAGAGGTATATTTATACTTCTGAAATATTTTTAACGTCATAAAATAATAAGAACACACGCGATTTTGTACAGATCATGATACAATATACTATACAAGCACAATTAATCATAATATTTCATCTATTCTCCTTAAATTAACCGGAAGTTGAGCAAATGGTGGGAAATTGCTGCACATTACTTAGATTCTTGTAATGAAACTAATAAAAAAGACAGTTGAACTTTGTAATAACAGTCAGTAGCGTAGCTGGTTCTGAGGGGGCCCTGTACCAAAATTCGTTCGGGGCCCTTTATTAGGTAAGAGAGCCCTGTTAGTGAAACTGTAGTTACACACGCTGGGGCCCCTGTTGAGGGCCCCGTATCATTGATACAGTGGTAGCTACGCCCCTCATAACAATATGTCGGCACTTTTAAGCTCAAAAATAATATAAAATAATTATAATGTCTATATTAAATTTCTTTAGCTCTACGACAATAAAATACTACAGATTTTATAAATTTAAGTCTTCATAAAATAGTAACCTACAAAATATTTAAATAAAAACAGCATGGGAAACAAATTTTTAAACATTATTACCATTTTATGTTATCTTTCATGTGTGTTGCTGAGTATAAATAAATAAAATTCTTACTAAAACAGATTAAATATTAAACTATGAAGTTTCTTTAAGTAGAGCTTTTGCGTTAAAAGTTATTCTACATCAGATCATTAGTAATTTTTAAGGAACTAATGTACAAATATTAATTAACTAATGATAATATAGGCAATATTTAACTATTTTGTGTGTGAAAAAATGGGAAAAACATGTATACAGCAGTATAGTTAAAAATAAATTTTTGGACCGATAAAAAGGTATTATTACAACAATTTTTACTAAATCATATTTCATGGAATAAATAATGCTATCTGTTTTACGTCTCAGTTATTCATCAACTAAGAAAAGCAAGAAAACCTACTATGAATAATAGAAATGACACGAATTAGTCCAATGCTGAAAAAATAACCATATTAAAGGTGATTTTCTGCAGGAATATTTAAAAGAAACAGTAAATAAAAAAAGAGTAATAATTAATTATCAATAAAAAGGTTTCTCTATCCCAGTAAAGAGCACGATGCTGGAATGCAAGTATATATACTCAAAAGAGCAACATGATATATATGTCTTAATAATAAGCAATACTTTTACCTCATAGTTAGGTTATCAATTGCCCTAAAAATTCTTCGCTTAGCATTGTGTAGAAGATATTGCTTTTACCATAATCTTCCACCATTAACATTACACGCGCAAGGAATAATGGCCAAAAATATTCCTTTGTCGCCAATACAATCGCATTCCCGCCAGCATCGCGCCTAACGCTTTTGTTGAAAGAAGATGTATGGTCGGCCATTTTGAAATGGACGATGACAAGCAGCGTTCGAAGGCTTCCAAATCATGAATCAACGATATCTCTGTCGTTTTCTTCCTCAGGAAATAGCCACAAGAAATCATTTGTCAACTGTTATTTTTCGCCGTAATGGATTCTTGTTATCCATTGCATAAGCGCCTTTTGTTTTTTACTTCCTTTTCGGACACCGGATTGTCGTCATGTGCCCTCAAGGAATGCAATCCCGCGTTGATGGAAATGTGATTCGAAAAATGAATCTTTCGGTATTTTTTCCTTCTCCTTCGATTTTTGGAAGAGTTTGAAGTAGGTTATTTATGCTCTGGTGTTTTGAGCTGTCACTTTGCCGTAGATGATGTAGGTAAAATTGAAAAAAAAAAGGAAAAAAAATGGGGAAAGGTAGTTTTAAAGTTTTCCGTTTTTTTAAGAACTTAGTTCTCTATATAGCATGATATTAAAGTAATTTTTTATTACTACATATGCTGTAACGTTTTGCTTTTAAGGTTTTTAACTGTGCAATTAAAGTACATTAAGTTGGAAACAAAAAATGAAAAATTTAGAATATATATATATATATATATATATATATATATATATATATATATATATATATAAAATATATATATATATATAAAAATATATATAAAATATTTAAAAATTCGAAATAAAACAAAAAATTAATCTTAAGAACATTAATTTTTTCATTAGCAATTTATTTATAATTAATGAAAACTTTCAAACACAAACAAAATACCACTTATACCTTGAGTTGTGTTAAAATTATGAGAAAATGTAAAATATAAGAACAAAATAAAATTTTGCAGTTAAAGCTTTTATCCGTAACGTAAAGAAGAAAACACTGCAGATAATATATGTTTACTTAAAAAATTTGTAAGTTAATCTATAAAGAAAAATGCTGAAGATGTTTAAAAATCACGTTTAAAGTTAAACGCATCGTACTTTAAAAGCAAACTTATTTTTACATTCCTAAATTGCTAATTTTTGAAACTTACAAAGAAAACTCTGAAAAATAAGGAGGAGATTTGAATAATTCTGCAAGAATGTGAAATAATTATTTTTAGATGGTTATGTGTTCTCTCTCTCTCTCAAAAAATATATTGTATAACCAAAATTAATTACTGAAGAACATCTAGTAATAACGTTTAACGATACATTCCCTTAACTATCGAAATCTACTTCTAAATACAACAAATAGTTTCAATTAATTGAAATATATACACAGGTGTGCAAAAATTAAGGACGAATTCGAAAAATTAGCATATCAGCTGAACGAAGAGGCAGAGTGGACAGAAAGACCAATCAGGAGATTAAGTAAGGTGATGTACGGTAGCACATGCGCAGATATGCAGGTAGACGTAATGGGGGAGTGTCTGAGTAGTATAAAGCATGTTGTCGGTGTAAGATCAGTATTTCTGGCAAAGAGATTGTGCACGCCGTATAGCAGTTAAAATAACACCGAGTTGCTGCCTCAGCTAGAAATGGCGAATAATCAATCTGTTAGACGACATCTGGATGCTTTTACCCGAGGTCGAATCATTGGGAAGTTGGAGGAAGGCCGCAGTGTGACAAGTGTGGCTGCAGAGTTCGGAATTGCTCACACCATCGTTTCACGACATTGGAGACAATTTCAAACTACAGGAACAGCTATCCGGGGGTTCAGTAGTGGTAGTCCACGAGGAACTACACCCGCAGATGACCGGTACATTGTCTTACAGGCCAGAAAAAACAGGCGGCAGACAGCGGGAGAAATCACTAGACACACGACACAGGCGACTGGACGACCGATATCGCGTTTTACCGTGGCCAGAAGACTGCACGGTGGTGGTCTGTTTGCACGACGCCCTGTACGGTGTGTACCTTTAACGTCTGCCCATCGGAGAAGGTGTTCTCTGTGGTGCCTGGAACACCAGAATTGGAGAGACAGTGAATGGGGACGAGTACTCTTTACAGATGAGAGCAGATTCAGTTTGAGTAGCTATTCTCATCGCATACTCATCTGGAGAGAGCCGGGAAGCCGCAATCATCCCTCGAACATCATTGAAAGGGACAGGTATGGAGGTCGCGGTGTTCTCGTTTGGGGAGGCATCATGCTTGGTAGTCGTACAGACCTTCCCATCTTCGACGCAGGTTCAGTGAACGGGACCCGTTATTGTAACGAGATTCTTCTTCCATATGTGCGTCTTTTTAGAGGCGCTATGGGTCTGCAGTTCCTTTTCATGGACGACAATGCACCATGTCATCGCACAGTAGCTGCCGAACAACTCTTAGAGAGTGAGGATATTGAACGTATGGATTGGCCGGCACGATCTCTGGATCTCAATCCCATCGAGCATGTATGGGGTTTTCTAGGCAGACGCTTGGCAGCTCGTACCTTACCCCCAGTAACGATTCGGGATCTTCGATTGGCGCTGCAAGGCGAATGGGCAGCAATGCCTCAACAACTCATTGACACCCTCATTCTTAGCATGGGCAGACGCTGTGAAACCTGCCTAGCAGTCAGGGGAGATCATATCCCCTACTTAAGTCCGGATGTTTCTTGCTGGACACCCATCACAGGGATGTTTCGGCCTTCTGTCGCATTGCGCTCCATGCTACTTTTCCAATCAAGCTTCTCTTTATCCCTCTGATTTCTCTTTTAGTAAGTGTTGCTTACATTACACATGTCCTTACGTATTGGGGATCTTACGGTATTAAATGTGTTAATTTGGAAAGCTTTTATACAAAGTTATATTGAAAAAACCGTCTCGTCCTTAATTTTTGCACACCAGTGTATATATATAGAGAAATTTGTGTTAATGTATCACTTTTTGAACCAGTCTACAGAGGGATTAGTGTGTGAAAATAAAAACCAAGAGATCTAAAATAAAAGCAGATTTAAGGTACATACAAAGTACTTCATATCAAATATTTGATGAATGCTTTAGTACTATAAAGTTTGAAAATCCAGAAAATGTGCGGCGAAAAGTCAAAAAGTAAAGAGAAACTTTTGCAATCTTTCTTTCCAAAGATTGGCAACAGCGCTAGTATCCAGCCCTGAATGAGGGGGAGTTGGCAACAATTCTATATAAGGTGTCACTCATATTCCCTCGAAGTGGTTCATTTTGAAGCAGCACCGAGCGCGGTCAATGCAGAGGAGGGTGACAGCCTCGCAAACCCGCCGGTTGCTCGCAAATTTACTTTCTTTTTTCACCCATGCTCAGTGGCGCACACAAGGGGGGATTCTAGGGTCTGGATCCCCCCAAAGCACTTGATTTTTTTGATTGATTAAATTCTAAGTATATAGTACGTAAAATTTAATTAAGTATTTGTTATTAATGATTAATTTTATTAATTAATGCTAATTATTTGTTCAATAATTAGTTTTTTACTGTGTTTTGTTCCCGAAAGTCGACAAATTCAAAAGGAGCATGAAACAAAAATGGTGAACTTTCGGCCCCGGATCTCCCCCCTTGAAAAATTCCTGTGTGCGCTACTGCCCCTGCTGGACATTATGTCGCAACACATCAATCACACTCACTAGACTCCCCGTGCAGCCATTTTGATCCATTATCCTCTCTTCCCAGCAACCAATAGGATGACTCTCTCTCCGCTGAACTCCTTTATCTAAAAAACCTTTCAGAGGCCAAGTTCCAATCCTTGAAGCCCCGCCCATTGGCCCGCCGCTGCTCGTCCAATAGCCATAAAGAACACCTCTAGCATGAAAATTCCACAAAAGCCATTTGATCTAGCAGACTATCAGATACGGGATTAAGGGTTCCTAGAAACCCAGATGCCCACAGAACATTCCGTAGATTTCCTCGTAGTGTTTGGAGTGCCACAGACCGTTCAACAGGGCAGCTCTATCGTCTATCTGCATCAGGGAGGGAAGGAGAACAGTGATTCTCTTTTTGCTTGCGGAAGGTGGGATATCTGTGAGCTGGATACTAGCCATCCCGTCCATCACTCTACCCTCAACGACTAGCATATTGTCCTGAGTGGTTGAAATCAATGGCGATCTATCATCATCACATAAAATAAGCTTTTTCCTTTTTGAAGCGCTCTATCGATTCATAGATCCTGCTTCGCAGTAGAAAGCTGTCACGATACTGCCCTTCCATGCAACGAATAATCCCCGCATGGTTTCACACCTCCCACAAACACAAAGTGAATCAGTCCTTCACACCTCCCACAAGGTCCCTTGGTGCAGATCGACAATGGAGATGTCATGTTCAACGTTCTGCTACACTCCAAGGACTACGAGGGAAGACGAGTGACATGTTGTATAAAAGCTTTTCCGACCACCCCTCATTCAGATCTGGATACTAGCGCTGTTGCCAAACCTTGGAAAGAAAGATTGCAAAAGTCTCTTTACGTTTTGACTTCCCCTCTATAACGGGTCTATTCGTGTACCTCCTACTAATCCTCTTGGGGTAAAACTGTTTCTTTAAATATTATTCTATTGAAAACTTTCCCCGAAGAAGAAGATGTGGTTCATGCAAATCAAGGTTTACATTTACATATTAACTTTCACGTTCAAAAGGGAGAGAGGTTAGAAGCTAAATGACATGGGTTAGCGATTAACATAAAGTAATAGAAAGCTAGTCCAGATTTATTTAAGATTGACGATTTGGGTTAATAGGCTGTTTAAATTGCATTATCCTCGGCTTGAAGTAGATTAACATAGAACGTAATTTCAAATATTTAGAAGGTGAATTGCTAGGAGGTTCCAAGAGTAAGTAATTCGATTTATAATTAAATATTCAATTATCTTGTCTACCTCGTTTTTCTCCCATATTTATCTAAAAGTGCAATTCCTAACTTGGGTTGTTAAGATTTGTTAGGTTGTTGGGACTTTTTAATAAATTGTGTTTGTTTTGACTGTGGCTAATCCTCCTTCGAGCTCTTGTACACTAATGGATGGGTGTCCCATCCATTTACACCTCGTAAATTTATTTATATACGAATTTTTCTACATTCAGATAACAGATTTTTCTTATTACACGTATCGTCATTAAGTTTATATATTCATCTGGAATATTCTTCACACTTGATTTGATAAGTTCCATTTACCCCCAAAAAAAAAAAAAAATAGAGAGTAACTCACATAGACAATAATGGAATCACTTCTAGCGTTTTGAAAGGAAGAATTTTTTTATACTCGCCATACATAAAATCTAAATAAGATTTAAATGTGTAATTGTTTATGTTTCTTAACACCATGTCAAGAAAAAAAAATTCCAAGATAATTTATCTTAAACGTATTCAATTGCGTCCATTCTAGGCTTTGTTTGACTGCATTCTCTCATTCCTTTTTTACGGCCATTAAATCCAGAATTTTTTTCGGCACCTATCTTAATTAAAATTTTTTATGCTATCTTTCATTTATCAACTATTGTCGCAACCCATGCATGGTCTCACAAAGAACGAGAATAGAAATTCATACTAAAAAGAATCATGTTTTTTCCCTCAAAAGAAAAGAGAAACAGAGAGTATCTTTTTTTGTTGCTTTTTATTAAAATGAGGTTTTCTTGTCAATATACTAATGAAATTGATAATATGTAACCACAAAAATTATCAAGGCCAATACCTTTTCACTCATTGCAGCTTAAGATGAAACAAATTATTTGAGTTAATTACACTTTTGACGTTACTAGTTCGATACATAATAGTTATTTAGAAACGTAAGAGACTAAAGAAATAACAGTCTTCAAAATTTATACGAACAAGGTTAAAGTTTCAATAATTTTCTATTTAACAAGGCTCAGAACAAATGGTATAATATAGTTGAAAGAAAATTTTACTTTACCACTTAGTACTCATATAAAGTTGTATTGCGAAACTAAATAAGTATTTCATTTACGAACCTGCAATACAGAATTCCTAAACAGACCAAACCTCTCAACCTGGTGACTGTGTAAGTTGTACGTGTAATAGTAGCAAATGAGGTACGAATTCGTGTACTTCTGTTTAATTGTTCAGGGATAATTTGCTTAAGTGTTCAGGATGACCATTTTCCATGTTGAATTACATTAAACACAAGAATGTTTACATCGAATTGTTAACTTAGTCTTCAAAATTAGGAATTTTATATTTAATTGGTACTGTTCCATCAGCTCGAAATCATTCATTTTAAAGTACCTTAATGTTTTTCTTAATCGCAGTCACCAAAGTCTTCATGAAGATCAGGAATGATGACTTAAACATATTGTTTATTTTCTCGGTGTAAACGTCCAAACGTATGAATACATACAATGTTTTTTCCCTCTTGTTTTGAATAGTTTTCGGTCTATTTCCACGCTTTTTTGTTGCCTCTATCAATTTTAACCATTTACAACGTAGTTTATACCAGCGGTTCTTAAACTGTGGTCCACGAACCCTTGGGGGTCCACAGTTTTTCCCACGGAGTCCGCTAAGGTATCTCATTTAACATTAAGATTTCCCACTTTTACGGACTCTGAAAAGCCTAGTGGGAAAAATGAAACGTGTGCCATCTTAGATTCGATCACTAAGTTTCCCACTGGACAAGAACATGTATTTTGATCAAGAATATTAATTCAGTTTGTATTTTTTAATTGGTTTCAAGGAGAACTCTATTTCACATTTCTGGGGTCACTTACGGGAAATATTTCCTAGTTTTCCACTAAAGCTCTGAAAGCAGATGTCATTCTAAACTATTTATTCATATGACAGAATATTTCTTCTTTATCTTTAAAATAAGTACAGAAACCGCCAGGAAAGCGTAAAACCGGAGACAACATATTTCAAACATTGCACCTGATATTACAGCAATTATAAAAGAAACTAGTACCATCTTTCTCTAAAATTTTAATCAATATAGATAAGTGCATTATTTATTTTGCATTGATAGAAGGCGCGGATTATTCAACAGAACCTCAAAATTTCGAAGTCAGTTTTGTGGAATTCGTTTCTTTTCCCCTCACTGAGGGGTGGAATTCCTCGGCAAGGGTGTGCCGAAAAGGTTCCCGCGCCTGGGGGTCACTGGACCCATAAATTGTGGGGTGCGTCAACAATTTCCCGCGTTTCCAAAAGTTCGACAACCTTCGGAGTTTCGAACGATGTATCTCTGCGCTGGTTCTGGACCAATCGGAGATAATTACGTGGACAAGACAGAGTCCGCGCTAGGATTTCTATGTGAAGAGTCGTAGAATAAAAACGAGACGCACCCCGATTTTGGAGACTCTGACCACGATTTTGAGACACAAAAGAGCCGATCCCTGAGACTCCGGGCGTCGATCATGCCCATTCTCCCACTCCGTGTACCTCTCTCAAGCTAAGTTAAATTTTGATTTTGTATTGAAGTAAATTTACAATTATATGTGTTAAAGAAATAAATTTAATAATGTTTTAAACTATACGATCAGTATATAATTTATTGAGAGATGAGAGTTTCATTAATTTATTATTTAGAATTAGTTAACTTAATTAATAGTCATGATGTGCGATGTGAAATTGGAAATCTGAGTTAAAAGTTATAGAAATTAAATAAGCTAACTTAGCATCGCATCAGTATTAGTATTTTGAAATATTTTCCCCATTTATAGTTATATGTTTATTTTTTTTTTTTTTATTCAAGGAAAAAGTAAATGTTAAAAAAAGTCTGCATAAGTAGCAGAGGCAGTCTTAGGAATATTAAAGAACCTTTATAAAGCACTCAGTCATGTGTTGATAGTCAGGGAAAAGTGTTGAAAATCTTTGGGGTCACAATGTCAGGTTGATACATAAAGGGAAGGAGGCTAGGCAATCGGAATTTTAAGAAGTGCTAGTGTTAATTTTAAGCAACCTAACCTCAACCGTCTGCTAAATTCATAAAACTAATTTTTTGTAGAAGGAGGCACTCTAGCTAGTGGTCTATACTTTGAGTTTACGTATCAAAGAAAACTACTAGACAGCTGTAATTGCCACAAATTAAAATTGGTTTTCTACTACCTGTACTTGCAAAAACAGCCTATTTGTTATGGTTTCCAAACAAAAAAAAATACAGTCGGAACTCTATATAGCGAAGTCGCTAAATATCGGAAAAAAGTTCGTTATATGGAAAATTCGTTGTATAGAGGTTCATCTTTTTTAATATACTTTACAATTCATTGTATTTTCAATATTAAGAAATTAATTTTATACTAAAATTAAGGAATTTTAAGAACATTTTATAATTTAAAGCACGCAAGAAATATAAAACATACATTATTTTATAATTAGAACACGAGGACAACTCCAACGAGGGTTAAAGAGGATATCGAAGATATTTCTAGTGAACCGGGCAATTGGGGTGAAGGGTTGCACTTCTTCGATGAAACGTCCAGAACTCTTTTGCTCTCTGTGAATTAGGATCTAATAAAACCAGTTCAAGATTTATGACCACCATAAAATGTGTTAAAAAAAGAATGACTTGAAATTTTTTCAGAATAACTTTAAACAAAGGGAGAACAAAAATAGAATCACGAAAGAAAAAGTTCGTTACATAGACAATGCACTCGCTATAGAGGGGTCATTTTAGGAAGAAAATCGTGAAATGTTCAAGGTTCCATGAAAAAGTTCACTACATAGAAAAATTCACAATATAGAAGTTCGACTGTATATTTCTCAGTACAGCTTTAGAAACTTCCATCTTTCTTGACATGGGCTTCAGTACTATAGCTTTTGACCCCTTAGTCTTGTCTCAAAGCAAAACTCCTTGTTTTTGCAACTTTCTTCATAAATAATAAATTTAAGAAACCAGAAATACGAATATTTTCTTTTAGTTTTATCTGGAATCCAAAACTCTCTCTCCAAATAAATTGAAGTTTATGAACGAAAATGGGTTAAATATATATTTCGCAAGTTATAAAAGAACTAGCCCATAGTTCCTTCGTATAGACATTCCAAACAGTATTAGTGTTGAATCTGTAGATCTCAAAAACTTAGTTGAGGTTAATACCTCACACCACATATAAGTAAATTCTAAGGTACATACTAAAGAAAGGAGTCCTTATGAATTAATTGCAAATATGAACTGTTCGAACTGGATATTATAATTTATAATGGATTATTGTATTTCTCATATTTCTGTTCAAGCTCCATGGAAAACACATTCTGATCAACATCATCACAGATCGTCAAAAGGACATTTTAAACTCACATGTGCATGCGATCCTCTGACGTACATGATTTTCAGCCATCACTGAAAAAAACCGCACCGTTATATTGGTTAAGTCCCGCTCTAGAATGTTCCTTAAAAATAACCCCATGAAAAATAATAAAACAAATGGCACATATTTGCACTGAAATACCTTAAGAACAAAAACTAAGGTTTTTGTGATTAAAGACCTTTTAATTGTAGATATATATCTTCACTGATAAGCTCGTAAAAAGTGTGTCGTATCAATTATAAAATATTATGTATGTAAAACAAAGCATAATTTACAAGAACCTTTCACCTACAGCCTACGTCCAGCACATAACTTGACAATTAGGCAAATCTTTGGAAGCCTGCCAGAAAGAGACAAAAAACCTTGAAGCATTGCTCTCGTTAAAAGAGAATATTTTTGTGCTTCCAGTTTATACGATATAGCCACCGACAACTATGTGCTAATTACCTCACGTGCATCTTATTTCTGCGGTCTGAAATGTTTTATTTCTGGGAAAAAGATCTTATTTTATTGGCTCGACATACTAATTAAGAATATTTATTCTTGTTCGTTTCTCTTTGAAAAGAACTTCTTTCTCACGTTTCAAGAGATAAATTAAGAAATGTATGTTGTTTTATGATGAAATTAGGGCAATCTTTTTAAAATTCGATCACGCCTGCGAATGAAACTTAAGGTAACAGAACACCTTCGAAGAAAATTTTTTGAATTAACCTGAAATTTGCCTGTAAATGCATATTTTATGACCTTATGGGTCTCTAAAATTAGAAAAACACCCAAGAAATTTTTGTTAGTATACAATTTTAGTGTCAAAGGGGTATTTTATAAAAAAAATTAGCAAAATAAGACTTGACGCAAAACATGATAACTGAAAATAAAATAAATATATTGACATTTTGTAAATTGAATAATATAGCATACAACCTTATCCAGGGAATAGACTCTTATTTTGGTAATATAACTATTATGTGGGAAGTAATTGTGTTTCGAGCTTCTATACGTTGACATTTTCTTTAAAAGCTATTGTAATTTTCATTTTATTGCTATATAAAAAAATTCTACTCAACACAAACTCTTAAGAAAGGTCTATTCCCTGTATAAGTATTAAAAAACATACATATAAAATTTTTATTTCATTCAAGCATAATTTTTTGAGATATTGTGTTTTGCGGTGAGAAAAAATGTGAAAAAACTCATTTTGAGAAAACGACAAAAATAACATTAAACTCATCTGATTACAAGAAAAACACTTACTTTATCAATAAAATACACCAGATTTGTAATCCTTTTCCTCTCTAATTTCTAAAACACTACTTTTTTTCTTTTAATGTGCTCTTAAAATTTTCTGTGTTTCTTTGTTTTGGGGTCTGCGTTATGAATCGATTCACAGATTCTGCATCTATCTAAATGTTTATACACTTTTGAAGAAAATTTTTTGAATTAACCTGAATTTTGCCAGTAAATGCATATTTTATGACCTTATGGGTCTCTAAAATTAGAAAAACACCCAAGGAAAGTTTTATTAGTGCACATTTTTACTGTCAAATGGGTATTTTATAAAATAATAAGCAAAAATAATATTTTACGCAAAACATGATAATTGAAAATAAAATAAATATATTGACATTTTGTAAATTGAATAATATAACATACAGCCTTATCTAGAGAATAGACCCTTATTTTTGTAATATGACCATTACGTGGGAACTTATTGTGTTTTTCGAACTTCTATACGTTGAAATTTTCTTAAAAGCTATTGTAATTTTACTTTATTGCTATATAAAAAAATTTCTACTCCACACAAAATCTTATGAATGGTCTATTCCCTGTATAAGTATTTAAAAAACATACATATAAAAATTTTATATCATTCAAGCATAACTTTTTGAGATATTGTGTTTTGCGGTAAGAAAAAATGTAAAAAAATTCATTTTGATAAAACGACAAAAATAACATTAAACTATTCTGATTACAAGATAAACACTTACTTTTTTATTAAAATGCACCAGATTTATAATTCTCCCCATCTTTGACTTCTAAAACACTAATTTTTTTCTTTTTAAGTGCTCTTAATATTTTCCTGTTTTTCTTTGTTTTGGGGTCTGCATTATGAATTGATTCACGGATTCTGCATTTATCTAAATGTTTATATCCCCGTAAGGTAAACACCCCAGGATTTTCAATATTCATTTTATTAAAAACTTTTAGACACCCATTTAATCCTTCATTGAAGTGTATAATAGCATCATACGACCCAAATTTAATTGTTTTGAGCGAAAAACAAATACTTCCTTCGGTACTTTTTGCCAAACTATTCCATTAAAACACTCGTTGGCATTTTGCGTGCGTCCATGCAAGCACTTACTTAATATTTGTTTGTCGCATAGTTCTAAATATACTGGTTTAATTTTATTTAAAAACATCATTTGATAAACATGCATATTTTAGAAACATTTTGTTCCATTTGCCACCCCCCCCGCTGAAAATAACACCAGCTTTCTATTCCCTATTGGGCATTGACCATGCATCGGTTTCTTATCACTTGATGCACAGTGATATAACGCAGCAATTACATTTTGCTGCATGGCAGATAAGTTACCGACATTGCTGCGAACAGCAATTCCGTAATAGTTTTGAAGTTGGTCAATAAAATTATCAGTTAATTTGCCTTTACCAGACAGTCCTTTAGTTTTAGTTTTCTCAGACGCGAACCCACTCTCTTTTGTACATGGCCAATGCACTCAAACTTGGTCACACTGTTTAATCCGTAAGTGTCTTTCACACTCATAAAAGCTTTTGAGTCGCCATCCCCATAATATTGAGTGTATTGCAGTCTGCGGTTTTTTTCAGATCGAAGAAATATTCGGCAAGCCCCCACAATTTCCATTTTTGATGAAGAGCCTGTGAAATTACACTTATTTCGGCTTTTGACGACTCATATTCAAAGTTTCTGGCATAGTCTGAAGTCTCTTACATGTTGGACAGTAGGACGACATAACTTCTATGTCTAACACCTTACTCAACTGATATTGCAGCAACACAGCCATTCATAGATGTATAGCCTCTTCGTTGCCATGTGCCATCCACCGATATGCCACATTTTACAATATCGGATGAGAGATTTTGTTGTTTCTCCACAATTTCAGTAGCAGCTTTTATGTTGGATTCCTCAGCTACTTTCTGAACCACTTTTAAAAGCTTTGCTTCCTGATTTTTGTAAGCAGTTTTGGTTAGTCGAGGCAAATTTAATGTTGAGCATAATTTAAATGCCCCAGCAAAACCTTTGCCTATCTGCTTCATACCATATACTAGCCTGGTATTTATGACAGGTGCATTTACAACTTTTTTGATGAAGCAAATGCAAAAAAAAAAAGTCACAACACAATTTTAGTGTAAAATGGAGCACAATCCATATCTGGAATCCTCGAATAGTTCTACTTTTTCAGCAAAACATTTTGGGCAGCAAAGTTGAGAAAAAGCTTCCACAATAAGTTCAAGGTCAACTATTCTGTTACCAAACACAGGACCAGGCATTTCTTCTGCAGTTGAGAAACTCTCTTTTTCCCAACTTAGAACAGCTAGCAGTACATTCAGGAACTGCTGAAGTGCTATTTTTTTTTTCGAAGTGTTTGTGAATTTATTACCATAAAATTGCCGCTTGCTCTTTCTAGCAATACTTTTAACCATTTTTAAGTTAAAATAAAGCAGAATAAAACAATCAAAAACTTTTTTACGCTGTCAATTCTTTCAGCATGAAAATAAAATGCATATGTAAACAAAGTCAAAACAACAAACTTGCTGCCAGGTTTTACACATAAAAAAGGAAAACTGTATTTGCAAATACATTTATATTTATTCTTAAATGTTCTATTTTAATTTCTGACTAAATATTTGTATATTAATTATAATATTTCAAGTCATATTTTATGAAAGAGAAACGTAAACAAACAACGCGGCCACTTCCGGTTAGCAGAAACTATTTCGGGTCCGAGAAATTTATGATTAAGTAATATTGAAAAAGCTGTAACTCGGCTTCTAATTAAGATAGAAACAAAATTTTAACATATTTACAAAGATAAAAGATTGAATTTTAATATAAGACCAAAAACGAAAATCGATATATTGACCAAAAATTGAGTTTTAGAGGTGTTCTGTCACCTTAAAGGATTTATTAGGGTTAACTCACATAATGGTATTTTTTAAAAGGTTCCTTTCTTTTTATTTGTTTGAGAAAAGATAAAAGTTCGAGAGATGGGTTTTGAGATGTCAGGTGCATGAGTTTTATTTTAACAATTGTGACTATAAACGGCATTTCATTTACCCCAAAAGATATTACATTTCTAACAGATTCCTTTTAACTATAATGCTTGATTTGCATTTATCTTTGTGAACGATTTTCATTACTCAAAAAAAAAAATAAAAAAATATTTTTGCATGGGTTTTCTATACTAAAATCTGGCAACAGAAAGTGCGGAGAATATGTTGTGTTAGTTTTCTTTTTACAATTTATTGCTTAAATAATACGAAAGACCAGTTTCTTGTTCAAAATATTTTCATTAAATATTTCAATTATTTTTGAAGATTGAAATAAGAAAATTATGTATAACTTCATTTCTCTTTCAGTTTTTATTTCACAATTCCTACTATTAGTTCACACTCTCCATATATATATATATATATATATATATATATATCGTTCAAATTGTCAATCGCTAATAAAACACTTTTTATTCCTCCATTAGAATTCAAACACATTTCTTAAAACTTATAGTGGATGACACTTGATGTTAATGCAGTTTTTTAAAAATATTAATTCAAAAATTAAATTTAAATTTTTTTTCTGCGTTATTTCTAACAAAGTTAGAACTAGCGGCAACAGTAGCCAGAAGGTTTATCGAACTAATTTTTTCTTGGCTTTAAGTATATATCTTTTTATCCTTATAGTGGATGACACTTGGTGTAAAAACAGTGTTTTTAAATATTAATTCATTAATAAAATTTAACTAACTAATGTTTTTATTTTATATCATTTGTTTTTAGCAAGAAAAATGTAGAGTAATTTAAAAATCAGGAGAAAAAAAACCCGTATAGAATTGAAAAATAAAAATAAGAGTTTTTCTGATTGTATCAAAATGTAAACATGTGTGCACAATCCACGCATCCATCTCTGTATCATGGGATGTATCTAATAAGTGATGTTCGACAAAATAAAATAAGCAATTGAAAATTTTTGCTTTAAAATATTAATCTATTGAAGAAGTAATTATTATATAAAATGAAAAAAATCACGTTTGTTCATGCTATTGTTTATCCCATGTATTAAAAATTATTCCATTAAATTCAATAGAAATATGTCTCAGAGTTTTCTAATGTACTATAATGAAATGAATGAAGTGCACAATATACAATTCCATAAACAAATTTTTTTATAAGAAAATATAATTTATTTGTGTGAAAATAAAATGAAAAAGTAACTATTAAAAAAACTATACTCAATAAACTATTATTGGTTTAATGCACTGATTTCCGAAAACCAATTAATGCTGTTAAAAATGTTGAGCATATTGGTATTATTTCGTTAAAAAAAGGTTTCAAACAATTGCTACATTAAAAATAAGAAATATATGAGGGAAGTATAATTTATATAAATATAAACACATTTTTTACTGTTGACTTAGAACAGAAATCTAATTAAATTAATTATTTTCTCCTGATATTATAATTAGATTATTTAGTTATATTTTCCTTATTTTTGATATATTAAAACTTTTGGTTTTAGAACAGCAATAGGGATAAATCCTAACTTTATTTTTTAAAAAAATTATTAGGCCAGCCATCGGTATAGTGGTTAGTGACGCTGACTGTGGTTGCCGTAGGGCCTGTCTTCGAATCCCGGAGAAGGCATGGGTGTTTGTAAATGTATAGTGCCTTCGCGACATGGGAGTACTCTAAATAGCCGTCGAGCCGCAAGTCCTCTCGCGAGGTTGGTGGTAGGGGTAGGGAGGTGGGAGGCCCCTGACCACACCCAGGGTGTTCTCTCTCAAAATTGGGATGGTACGAGCAAAGTCGTACTGTCTCTAGCATGGTGCTCAAAGCTAAGGCTAACGATGGATGTATATCTAGCCCTTTGCCACGATGAATTTCGTGGGCCTCGATTTACATTGCCAGACAGAGGCATTAGTAACAACAACACAACAACATAATAAGCTTAAAACTGTTATTGATATTGATGTTTGTGGCCACGGTATTGGATTGGACTTCCATTTTCCCTTCGTCGCCAGGGTATTTTTCGAAGCTCCAATGTGGTGGTGGTGGTCCATTTATGTGTATACATGTGTTGCATATTTAAATTGGATAAACCATAGTAAAACACTTACACTTGTTCTTACTATAAAACCATTTTGAAACGAGAATGCTCAAAAAGAGGATATTGCGCATCTAGTTTGAATTTCATAAAACAGAAAACTTTAATATTAATAGAACGTAAAAAACCGAAGTGAATGTCTTTGTTTATTTTGAATTAATTCTAGAAAGCTTAGGTATACTTTTGGGCACCCTATATAATGTATCAGTGCTTTAATTACTGTAAGGTTCTATTCCTTTTTTGTGAAATTACGACGATGAAATTTTGAATAAATTTTAAACATTCGTGTTTAACAATAAAAAAAATTCTGATATGTTGATTAAATAAAGTGAAATAAAATAGGATACATTTTTATGACATGTGCAACAAATTCTGGATACATTAAAAGAACTCGGATAAACATATAAAATAAATTACCATCTTGCATTCAAAACTACGCGAGAGATTTACATAAACAGCCACAAAAATATTTTTCAAGCATAGAAAAGTATTCCCTGTCAGCTCACACCACCCTCACACTCCTCCGCGGTCAAATTCATAAAAGCACCATCTCTCCACATATAAAAATCCTTCTGTCAAATTCCACTGCCATCACCAAAAGATCAACCCTCCAAAATTTACAATCACATTCCTGACAGAGAATTCAAAATTCCACCCATTGCATTCCGAAGCTCTGTGACAATTCATTTAATGGGAAATCCATTAGAAAAGTCACAGATGCAACACTGACACGCGTCCAAGAAAAATGTTTTTAAATAGCGAACTATTTCGAACAAGTCAACATCATACCAAAAGGTCGCGCCGGATATTTTGGAATGGATTAATTGCCCTTCCAGAGAGACGATTTACGGTGTGTTTTGAGCATGGAAGTATATTTCAACGGATGCGGAGTAATTGTCAAATGGCTAATTTGTTCGATTTCGATTCTGTTATCTAAAGGATCTTTATTTAGTGCCATTAATAAATTTTCGACGGATGCGTTTGTCAATAATTGGAAGCTAGCGAACGCTTCCATTACTTATTGTTTTGATTCAGGAACTGGACTGGCGCAGTTGGAAGTATTCATATTTTAGATTCATTAATTAGCAAATGAATTGGAATATTTAATGGTGAAAGCTATTGTGCGAACTGAAAGAATTCGAAGCTGTTTTAGAACTTGCCGATTTTAGAGTTGATTAGAAATGCATTAGATGTATTGATACAATTGCAAGAAAGGTATAAGTGCGTTTGATTCAAAGTTACCTTGAAAAGGAACGTTGATTTTAGTACTAATCTATCATCATGACAGAAATTAATGCTTGTTATATCTCATTACGCATTATAAAATTTATAACAGATGTAACGAATGGGCCACCCAGTTCATTGGTGTTTGGGAAATAGAATAAAGATCAGCCATTGTCAGAACAATTTTAGATTGTTATTCTTTTACTAAATTTCAACAACCCAGGGTAGGAAATGCACACTTCTATATACTAGCAGCTACACGGTAGAAAGGATAGTTAATAATTTATAAAGATTCGATTACTTACGCTTAGAACTCTTTGATTACCTACGAATCACCGTGATTCCTTTCTCAGCTGTTCGACCTCTGGTCGTTATTATTCAATTATAACTTATTGACTAAATTGTATATTAACAATCTTTAAATAATAAGCAATTAATCGTCGAGACACTCTTTCAAATATTTTCCCTTAATCACTAACTTCTATAATCTAACTCCTAACCTCTCTCTCGATCGTACCTAAAAGTTAATGCTTAAATATAAGCCTCCATCTACATAAACCGTGTCTTCTTCGGGAGACAGTTTCCAATAAAACATCATTTAAAATAAATCAATTTCTTCAAGAGGATTAGTGAGAGGTTCGTGGATAGATCCGTTACACAAATATTTTTTTTATTTGATTTGATTTTAATTTTCATTGCACTCCTATTGGTGACGGATCTCGTAATTTTGAACCTCTTTCAAATATAGAGGACTACATCTCAGCTGGTACCCTCCTCTCCAGACTTACACATCATACCAACGGGAGAACTTTGAGTCTCGATAGATTGCAAATGCATCAAAATCTCTAAACGGCAAGTCTTCAGTGACTCCAGGATAGAACTAATGACAAGGCGACCCACAAGTCTATGACTGTGTGTGAACACCCGGCTACGGAGTCCAATCTTCATTCTAAAGAGTTGTAATGTTACAAAATACTTTATTTTATATCAAAAGTCAAAACATATATAGAAAACAGTTTTAATGCAATTTTTGAATTACTTATACCATGAAGTGTTTTTATTTAAGCCGAAAGGATAAACTTGATGGATGACTCGAAAACTGTGACCACGAGTTCGCGATCATGACCCCACTCGGCTGTCCCACACGACCACTTATAACAAAGATATAAGTCGTAAAAATTAAATGTATCCAAAACGGGATATGACACAAATCGAAACGATATATGACACAAGCAAACAAAAAGAAGTAAATAAATTTAATCAAAGCAGGTATATTATTCCCTTTTTATGTAAAATAATTTTTATCGATTGGAGTCTTTAATAACTTTAAAGATGTGGTGTTAATATATGACTTCTGACTAAGATTTATTTGTAAACTAAAATTTATCTTTACATTCTACTTAATTATAAATTTAATCAAACTATTTTACTGGCATTCATCTGAACGTTTCTAATTACCGGCAAACAGAACCAACGCAATTTTAGAATAAAAATCCATGTATTACCTAGATTAAGCAGTACTGGACGTATAATCAAAATTCGGAACTGAGGTGAATTAGAATCGCATTAGAGAGAGAGAGAGAGAGTTCCAAACAGAAGGAAATAAACGTACTAATCAAAATATTATACATCCATAGTGAATGATTAAACATGACAAAAGTATCTAAAAATTTGAAAAAAGGTCAGAAATTATTTAAAAATCAACACAGTTTAACTTTTTTTGTTTACAGAAATTGCTTGCATAGTTATCTTTTCTATCTTTTAGTGCAAAGAAAACAGATAAGCTTTAAGTGATTTCAACCATAATTTAAATTTTTGTTTTACAAATAGAAATGTGCCTCTAACAAGGGTAGGGCACGACTCAGGAAATTCATTTGGGGTCGAGACTTGGTGTAATATTGTACTCTTTTAGGATGTTCAACCCTTAATGTAATTCCGCCGAATGGCCAGTCAATTTGGAGCAAGTAGCCTTCGAAATTCATGCTTCGCTTTTATACAATTAAGTTTTAGTTTCCTCCACGATTCTGTAGTCTGGTTAGTTTTTCGTCTGCATACTATGCGCAAGGTTAGGGTTCGATACATCAAACAGCTTTTTTTTATTTCATTTATTTTTTTTAAAATTAAGTACATTTATTTATGAAAGGTTCATATAAATATATTTTTTATATTAATATATAATAAATATTAAATGATACTATACATAAAAATTAGCTACAAATAGTTTTATAATGTGAAATACAATATACTCTATAAAATAAAATATTAAAATAACTATAAAGTATATTATAATATTAAATAAATTATTTTATAATTATATAAAAAATATTTTTTATATTTATTAATTTAATTATTTTATAATTTATAAAATACTAAATAAATCCTTCTTAAATAAATTTAAAGAAATTTAGTAAATTTATTTAAATAATTTTAATAATAAATTAATAATAATTCATATTAAAAATAATGCATAGTAATAATAATTAAATAATTAACGTTAATTATTAATAATTATAACTAATACATATTTCAAATAATTTTAATGATTAATAATTTTAATTAATATACATTTTATTATAATTTAATTAATAATTATTTTAAGTATTCTTAACTCATAATTATTTTAAATATTCTTAATTAATAATTATTTCAAATATTTTAATTAATAATTAATTCAAATATTTTTAATTAATAACTATTTTAATATCATTTAATTAATAATAGTTTAAAATAATTTTAATAATAAATAATTTAAATTATAAATATATTTAATTTTTTTTTTTTTACTTTATATAATATAAAATATTTACATGAAATATCATTTAATATTTAATAAACCTTTCAAAAACAAATTTATTTAATTTAAAAAATAATTACATGAATTGAAAAAAAAAGCTGTTTGATGTATCGGACCCTAACTTCACGCATAGTATGCCAACGACATTCCAACCAGGCTGCTGAATCGTTGGAGGTAATTGAAACTTAACTGTATAAAAGCAAAGCATGAATTTCGAAGGCTATTTTCTCCGAATTGACTGGCCATTCGACGGAATTACATTGAGGGTTGAACACCCTATAGGAGTACTACTACTAGACGGAAGTCTTCACCCCAATTGAATTTCCTTAGTCGTGCCCTCCCCTTTTATGTTAATAACATATGTTCGCACATTAAGTCAAATGTTGTTACACTACTTTTTTATGTTCGGATCAATGAATTCCTGTATAAAATATGCTCCATTTTTCATATACTATGCTGTAATACCAAGCGGAAATTTTACCATACATGTTAGTATGATATATTTGCATACATATTGGAATATTTTTAAATTTGAAGGACAAGGTATGATAAAGTGGTATATCTCTTACGTATAAGTGGTAATAACAAACAATAAAGAAGGCACAGGGAAAGAGAAAATTCCTCCCACCATGTTTTAGCATTCTTTTATTCTTAGGAAGAGGGTTGAAAACGTCTCTCTAGTAATGTATAAAGATTTTACGTAAAGGTATTTTTGTGATTTTAAACAACAAGGATGAAGCGTGATCCGGAATGTCTTGAAAGTTCGACAACCCAACTCATAAGCTACATTGGTATTAAGGTGGCTGACTTCTTTGAGAACCAAGATTTTGAAAGGGTACATAAAGGAATAACTTGTTTGGTATTTGGTTGAAATTTAGTTCAGTTGAATTAGAATATACATATAAAACTGTTATAAGATTATTCTGACAAGAAAAAAAAATTAAATACAATTCTTTGTCAAAGAAAGAAGAAAATAAGATATATATCCAAAACATTCTCCTTTTATGAAAAATACTTCTATAATAATAATATTTTGCATATCTATAACTAGGACTACTATATCGAATCTGAACTTGGATTTTTGAAAAATGTGCATTATTTTCAGAGTTACCCTCAATTGAAATAAGAACGGGTGTTTTTTGTTAAAATTTATCTATTCTAATATATTTAAATATGAGCAAATCCTTTTCTAAAGCATATATTTCAAAAATCCTAATTCAGGCTCAGTGCAGAATTAGTAGTTATATGAAGGCAAAATATTATTATTATATTAAAGCAATATTTGTCATGACAGGAGAATGTTTTAAAATGTGTAATTCTTTCCTCATTCTTTGTCAAAACATTGCATTACATTTTTTTTCTTGCAATAAAATACTTAAAACAATTTTATATGGATATTCTAATTCTCTCTCAACTGACACTAACGATATATGTAAAAAAATCTATGCATTATCCTCCAGTTTCAAAATCATGGTTATGAACGTAGTCGTAACATATAACCAACAAACACTCCTATAAAACACCATACTTTAAGTGCAATCTGGACATGAAAATGTATGGTCATGACCAGTAGCGCACACAGGTATTTTTCAAGAAAGTGGGAGGGGGGGTCCAGGGTCGAAAGTCCACCGTTCTTGTATCATGCTCCTTTTGATTTTGTCGATTTTCGGGAACAAAACACAGTAAAAAACTAATTATTGAATAAATAATTAGCATTAATTAGTAAAATTAATCCTTAATAACAAATATGAAATTAAATTCTTCGTACTATATATTTAGAATTATAATCAATCGGAAAAAAAAATTGAGGGCTTTAGGGGGGGGTTCGGACCCTCCCCTCGTGTGCGCCACTGGTCATGACTGGTTAGTAAAAGAATGACGTTTATCAAATTACGTACAATGATTTACAAATTCAAGATTCATTTTTATCACTGAAATAAAACAGCATTAATTTTTTTAAAACTAAACATCAACCCTCTTACAGAAAAATAACACACACAAGCAAGACTTTTTTATATCTCATATCTTCTTCAAAATAAATCTCCAATGATAAAAAAAAGATAAACTCCCTTCAATGAACAGCTTATGAAATCGAGAGGGAAAATCAAAAATCTTTTTGCCCCGGGCAATTCAAACTCTCTGAACTCTGACTCCGCATTTCAGCATCACTTCCATCATTAGTCTTGAAGGATGAGCAGAAGGCTCTTGAGTCTCCGCCAGCAATATTTCAGCATTCTGAATTCACGTCCATTAATAACAGCCTCCCCTCGCCCACAGACGTTCCCTCACTTTACAGAGAGAGTTAGAAAGAAAGAGATATGATGACTTGTCTCGAGGAAATAGCTCCATTTTGCGCAATGACTTAGATTTAAAAGAGAGCAATGGAAGGAATCCCTAAGTAGCAGTTACTGCGAAGACGTCTTTGTTTGTTATCATCATCGTTCCCTCGTGGTAATGAACCAGTTCTGCTTTTAGGGATGATACAAAGGATTGATAGTTGGTGATTTTCCAAAAATGACGCTTAATAAAAGTCCTTTAATTGCGACGCAGGAGGTCGTTTAATACGTCTTCAGTACCAAAAGATGAGATTGTTGTGCGAGGATGAAGTACCGTATAACCACTGTCCGTTTTGGCATCATAGGAAGATTGGAAGGGGATAATTGCGTGGTTTGTGAAAAATATCTACGGAAATTTGGTAATCATTCTGGAATATTTTTGCGGAAATGGTGGGAGTTAAGAAAGAATTTAGATCATTAATTTTCAGAAATTAATCGTGTCAAAATGCGGTTTATTAACATTTTTCATTTCATAAAAATATATATATAGTGGGATTTCTTTAAATTAATAAAAGTAATTTATTCCAAATATTGTAGTAATCATTTTGAGTTCAATGGCTTCACCAACATGCTGATTTCGAATCCCCCTACCCCCACGGAATAAAACTAATGAGCGTGATCTACACCACTACCAATATGAGAAGGAAGCCCCGCGATAATGAATGCATATAAATATATAATAATTCACGTTAGCTTCCTCTTAAAGGCTTTCTAATTTGTAATGATCTTGAAACCTCCATGAATTCACGTAAATAAATAATTGTCAGTTACCCACCTAACGGGAATTAAACGTAACGTGAAAATTATGTAGTCAGTGAATTGAGAGTAGTGATTATGTAAGCCACATCGTACGATAGCTGCACACCAATAACAAGAGCCTTCCGCGGACTTCATGTGAGTTTTGGAACTTCCGGTAGCGTTTTGTATATAAACTTTCATTTCAGGAAGCATTTGCCTGCCACAGCTTATATTCGCCATGCTCCTTCACTAAGTGTTGTCCTAATTTTTACTATGTGTTGTGACGGGGCTTTACGGAATTTTCCATTAGTCCTCTTGGGGAATCTTTGGGGCTAGCAATTGAGAGAGATAGCTGTGAAATAACTCATGAAGAAACCTTGATATGCAGATAAGCTAGTAGATATATAGTGGAGGTTTAGTAATCGAAATAAGAAGCTGAGTTGCTGAACGCAGTGCTGTTACGGTAAAGATCGGAAATTAGACGCGTGATTATAAGACGGGCGTTAGTTATTAAAATAAATTAAGGAAGTCAGTATTCTTAAGATAACTTTGATTAAAGCTAAGCGATTAGGATTTCAGGCGCTTATTCACATAAGGTTTTGAGCTACGTTATATCGCTCTAGATTTTCCCTCTATAGTGAGTTTGTCTTTGATTATTATATTTAATAATAATAAATTGGATTTCTCATTGCTAGCTTGGGTCATCAATCTTTACCCCCTGCAGATTTAGGTCGAGTAGATGAAGAGAAGGCTTCCCCAAGTGGAGGCCATTACAGTGTGTGTGATCACCAATAAATGTTGAAGGCTACTTATATACCTATATATAATACACACACAGATAGATAGACAGATATATAAACATACATCGTCATTCACTATTGAATATATGCTCCTACAAAAATTTAATCACATCTAACATTCTTCAAACTTACTGTTCACATCCGCATCTTCAATATATATTTTATCTCCCCCCCCCCTCAAATCAATTCTACCCTTAAAAGGCCAAAGTGACACCTCCTCCCATTAATACAATGAACATAATACTCCTCGACATGTTGCACCACACCAGAAATCCTTGATCACGCGGTGGAGCTAATTCATCTCTAATTGTAGCGAAACATCAACCACACTGTTTGCATTAGATAGGAATCCATGAATGCCTCATTTATCGATAGAAAGCCCTTTATGTCGATAGAAAGGGTACATCGAAGCAGATCCATCAATAATTGGACCGTCCTGTATCTTAATAAATAATTGCTTTCGTGATTACGGTCAACTGATTAGAAAGTGGGCGATGGATGCCCTATTTAGTGCGTTGTTATGATGCTTGTTTAATAATGAAATTATTTCAATTATTTTAATCTCGAAATTTCGGAACCACGTTGAGATCTCGTAGTAATAGCAATTTCTTTTTCTCCTTTTATAGAAGAGCAAATTAGGCTAATTGAGAAGATGTATCATTACTACTCTTCCGAATCCATGATTAGTTCAGTTGCAAAATTAATTTCAATGAAATGTTCGCTAGATTGATGGCCGAATTTTATGAAGAGAATCAAAAGCATATACAAACGGTCTACTTTTTTGGCATAAAAAATAAAGCAATTTAATTGCAAAGATATTTTCCTTTCTTTTTGTTTTCCAACCTTAATCAGCCACCAAGTTTAATTTTCACAGAGACTATTTCGACATTGCAATATAGATTTTTATAATTTTGTAATGCTACACTATCCGCGATGTCTATCTTCTCGAGTTGGATTTTTTCTATCCATCCAAATTGTCACACAAAACCGGAACAAAGTCTCAATACAAGTGCATGCACTTCGAAGTTATGTATAAGATACAGAAGTGTGTTGAAAATTATAGGTGATTAAGGAAGATATGTGTGTGTGTGACCACATTGATCTGTGCCAAACCCTTATCGTCGTATCAACTTTTAAAATTTAAGGTTAGGGCGGTTTTTGAATTGTCAAGGTCGAGCGATTGCATCCAGTTCAGATGAGTACAAATTGATTCTTGCCCTTTAAGTTGTATTGTTTACATATCGTCTAGTCAACTATAGACTTTGACTTAATAAAAAAAGAATTGTTTATTTGTGCTGCTTATAATCATTTCGAGTTTGATTCAATAGCTTCTCCATCTATGGTGTGTTCAGAGACTAAATCGTCAATCCTAAAAATGAGCGAGATCTTCACCCCAACTAATACAAGCATGAGGCACTGCAACAATTTATTTTCACACAGCTATGTCTTTGGCAATCATTTTTCCATTGCCTTATGCCGGCACGGAATTTACTTATCTTGGAGTTTCATTCCAACCTTCCGCGTGAACCTTGTCACTCACAAATTGCATTTTCAATTCTTGCAAAACTTAGCTGTGTAAAATTAATAAACTGCGACTTATGTAACTCAAGAAACGTTACTAAACTCAAACAGAATCTCAGTTTCTTGAAATTTTAGAGAGTTGAATATTGTTTCAGGTTTCTCTTCTGTTGCTCATAGCTCAGAATTATAAAAAAATCATTACTAATTATACCATTGTGGTGAATGTTAGTTCAACAAATCTGTACCTTTTTAATTCCATCTACGTTGAGTCTGCAGCTTTTCTTGCATGTATGAACGCATTCCTTCTTTTATATTCATTTCGCATCATTCTACAATTTCCTATTTGTTTTATAATTAACTGTATAATTTTTCCGTACTAACTGTAAGACATAATCAGTTACCTCAGCATCAATTATGGTTAACAAAATAAAACTGGACAAACTTTCATTGTCCATAATGTAGATTTAAATCTATTTTGTTCAGCTGAATATACAACCTCTGACAATAAATTTCGATAAACAGTTCTGTAATATTAATGTAGATGAAATATTAACGAAAGTTACCTTACTGTTCTTCGAAATAGTCATCTCCCATAACTATCCACGCTGTGATTTATTATATATCCTGGAAACTTTGCAAGAAGTCTTCTTTTGGGATGGAGTTCATAAGCCTCGTCACGTTTCGTTGGATGCTAGGAATATCACCAATATCGATACGACGTTTTTCTCATTCCTAAAGTCTTGGTAACGATTTGTAGCATGGATTCACGGTTAATCTGCAGTTCATCAGCCATCATTTGCACCGTTAATCCACGATCTTTAGTGATTAATTTCTTCACTTTCTTTTTTAATGCTTTCATTACTGACGGAACTCAACAGTCTTCCGCTACAGGTGTTGTCAGAAACACTCTACCAGATAGACGGTTCTGACTTCATTCACGGAACTTTGTTATCAGAGCTTGTATGTTTAGTCTTCTTGACGAACAAATATATAATTCCAAGAAGAATTTAAACTTATTTTGAACTAAGCAGCTCTGATCACTAGCAGTTTTTATAATTGTCTTCCAGAGCAATAGAGACAAAAAAGCACCTATACAGCAAAACATGTTTTGGGGCAGTCCATTTTTATATCATTTTATTTTTGTGCGATTTTTCTGTGCGGGTTTTTTTATGTGGTATATGGATTTCAAAACCGTTGGAGCCACTGTAATGTTTTCATTCACACAGTGTACATATATAAACTTTAAGACACTCAGTTCATTTTTTTAAACATTATCCCGACAATGCAAAAAATAAATCTATTGAAATTTGAAATTGAATCTTCAAGTGACAAAAGCGATTTTGAAACAATTCATCATAAGATGCTCGTTTCGGATTAGGTCGAGTAGCAGTGCATTATGTGCATGTGTCTTGATAACTTCTCCATGTATACAATGGGAAATTAAATATTTTTAAAATGCTTCCATGCGTAATTTAATTATTTATTTTGTTTGGAAGAATTCTTTCTCACACGCATTTCGTAAACGGTTGACGTGTTTTCTAGGTTCGAATTTTTTCACGCGGTTCCTCTCTGGCTCAAATAATTTTTTTTCTTTATTTTGTTGTACTAAAGTGTTTGTTAAATATAAGTATATTTATGGAATTTTCATATTTTGTATGCGGTTCCTTTCAAGTGGTCCCTATCCACCGCACAAAAACAGGTTTTACTGTATATTAACTTAAAATGATTTAAGTCGTGCAAAAAAATCGTGCGTAACGAATTTCTCAATTTACTTTTATACATGCCTTGAAGTCATTTGAATCATACAAGTGTTAATTGTAGTAGAAAAACATGATACTCAACTTCAAAGACAGCATACATAGCCCATATAAAAAAGTCTAAATTTTAATATGTCGATAAAATCTTGTTTAGAAATTATCATTTAAAATCAAATCCTTAACATACCTAACGTAAATTAATCCATAAAGTGTTAATGGACAAAACATAGTTTGGGGAAGTTGCGAAAAAACTGATTTCCCAAGAATTACACTTTATTCATCATAAAGTGAACTGTGTTTTCGATCCAAAGTATGAGATGCCCTATATTTGCCCGGCCTATTCACCAAAGCTGTTCCGTATCCAAATGCCACGAAGAAAAGCCCCGATTCCCCGAAATTACATAAGGGTCAGAAAACATCTTTTCCCTTTTCCCATTTCCTATTTCAACGGAAATCACTTCCTCTCTAAATAGGACAATTTCCGCACTCATGGTAAAAGAACCACAATAAAGGGATGGTCGGACCACTTTACTTTTCCCATTGAACTAAAGAAAGTTCATCTGAAACACTTTTCGAAATCAAAATCTGTCCTGTTACATTGCCAGCAGAAGTAAGTAGCCTTACCCAAAAGAAGAATAGGGAAAAAGAGACCTTCTTTTCCTTAACTCACATACAATGCTCCCGGTACATTTGGGACCAACGATAGGCAATCGATTCTGGGTAGTTTCCTATCGATTCCGAGATGCCGACACTTTCTTGAATCGATATATATCGTTGGTTACAACACAATGCGTTTCATCGATTAAATTATATTTTTGCCGTCGCCGTCGTTGGTGAGGGTGTGTGTGTGTAAGAATTTTCTCGCGGTACCCCCCGGAATTATCGGTTGGGGTTCTTTAGAGTGTGAAGTCGTGATATATCTTCTTTTTTTCCAAGCTGTGTTACTTTGATTCTCTGTGAATTTAGGTGTCGGAGACGTTAGAAATGTTTGGGACATTGTCGTGGAAAAAAAAATATGAAGAAAGTTTAGGAGTGCGATATTGAGAAAAAGGGTGTTTCGATTGAACTGGAATGAAATGTTTGGGGAGTGTGTGAATAATAAATTTTTACACTTCCGGAGAGAATGTGGAAATGGGTCTCTTTATTGCATCAAAGGCCAGACTTTATATATATGCTTTTTTAAAAAAATTTACGGTCTATATAGTTCTACTATTACGGAGAATACATAAAATTTGGAATTCACGAACTGAAAATGAGGAACAGGAGACGGTAAAAATGTTAAAGATCTCTACAGAATATATATATATATATTTAAAGAGAAAATTCTGCAATAAACACAGTTGAGATTTCTTATGTATCATATTTGAGGGAAGTAAATTATTTTTTGAGACGATATCAAATTTGTATTCGTTAAAATAAATATAATCCGAAGTAACTGTCCCTTGAATAAAATGTATTATCTCATTTTTATTGAACAGTTCATAAAAATAAAATAAGATTTTTGCACTACAATGAAATGCGTTTAACGTGAAAACGCTCAAAACAAAACATCGTTTAACACGAAATAATACAAACGTCTCGACAAACTTCTATGTATTTTCATGCATTTTTTCTCTTAAGAAGAAAAGAAAATCGGTTAACACGAAACAATTTCCCTTCTGAGAATGAACAAAATATGAAAATTACCTTTTGCATTGACTGTCCTACTGTAACAACTGAAGAATCTGTTGCAATAGACGATTTCAATGTGTGTTAAGTCCCAATTATAACAGAAAAAGACATTTTGGAGTTTGTACAGTGCTAAAAACATATCATTGATGCTATATTCTGACGACGGAAATGAAAAGAATAATGTAGCTCCTGTTCCCACGTCATCCGAAATAAGAAACATTATGAAAAGTATGCACAGTTATTCTGACATACATTTCAATGATGAAATGAATAACAAAATGGACGACATCGAACAATTTTATGCTAAAAACAAAAATGCAAAAAAAAAAAAAAAAAATCAGATTTTTTTTTATAAAATTCAATAAATAATTTTGTTCTTCAAAAAAATTGAACATTTTGTATTAAATTTCATTAAGTTTTTGCGAATGCTTTTGATTCATTGATTTTTTTTTATTGCATGCTCAAGAAAACGATAAATATTTCAGTCCCTTCAATTTCGTGTTAAGCTATTTCCAATGTATTTATATATTAACATTAAACGTAAAAATTGGACAGGCACTTTCCAATATTTATGCTACTGATAAATTAATCAAAGAGTAAATGAAGAGTACATGAGTTATCTTAGTGTAAATATCGCCAAGTGGGTATTTATTAATACAACACACGAAAAAAAGCATAAATACACTAATTAATTTTATTGTGAGGGCTAGTAAGTGCTTATCTCCGTCGCACTAAACAGCCCTACGGGGGCTTTGGGTGACTGACCTCATAACTTTAAGCCTCGTTTAAGAGATGATTTCTACATCTGAGAGAGCTGACATCTCTCTCTCCAAACTTCCACACTACTCCAATGAGAGGACTTTGAGCCTCAACGTATTTAACTTGCATCAACCCTTATTTTCGGTGGATCTTCAGTGGTACTACAGCTCGAACTCATGGCATACCACCCACGGATCAGTGACTTTGATTACTGGGTTTCCGACGCAGCCAGGAATGGTTGCATGTGGCATTATTTCTTCGAGGCATGTTAACATCATTTGGTGATTTAGCACCAGTGCAAAAATAACGAAAACGTATCCCGAAATGATAAATCTAATAAATTACTTATTTTCTTTTAAACTCCCGAATAAAAATAAAATATTTTTCTTTATATCAAAATAATTTTATTTCAAATTTTTGTATTGTTTCAATTAGAATTACAGTTACAGCTCTTCCACTTAATGTTTAACCCCTTATCTACCGACGGCAATTATAAGTACCACTTTCACTTTAAAATTACGAACAATGACCTGTTTTGCGAATACTCTGATGATACTTAGCAAGAATATTTTTTTAAAATCCATTCTAACAATACTTAGGATCCACTCTTGCAAGATATATGGCAGCACGGGTTGTATGATGAGCCTTTCAGCGGAGAAGGCGAATAGTTTTATAGTGCAAATTGCGTTTTCAGCGGATTACAAAGATAGTCATTTTTGCTCTGAAAGAATAGTTAATGTCAAAAAGTGTCTTATTTTTTTTGTAGATTATTGAAGACCTTAGAATACGATTTGACTATTTATTTTAAGTGAACAGTGTATATAATTAATTTTACAGTTGAATATCTTTAATTAATTAATTAGCTCTAACGGATTAAATTTCCCAAAGTTGAGTATTTTGTTTATGCATATCCCTTTATTTTCAATATAGTGATTCAAAATAAAGTATTGCATGAAAAAAAACTGCAGTAAATCATAATGCGGTAGATAAATGGTTAAACCCTTAGTTTTTAGCATCTTAACTCCATGTTTCAATGATTGATAATTATTAGAATATATATATTTAATACATGCTTAGAAATTTCGATTTAGGAAAACAACGAAGTTTTTCACTTCTTGAAAATAAACAAAAATTAATGAAATCCAAAAAATAAATATATGCACGTGACATTTTCAATTAAAACAATTTTAAAAAATGGTGAACTAAATTGCAGCTAAGCAATTGCGCGTAATGCGTGTTACAATTATAAGCGCTATCACATCATACATAAATATGTATGCCATTTTTAATTTAAGAATATGGTACTTTTAGAGCATCAATTAATCCTGTTGGACAAATAATTATCTTTTCTATAATCAAAATTGATGTAATGAAATAAATCTGAAGCGATGTAAATAACTTCAAAATCATCTGGTTATCTGAACTCAGACAATAAATAATCAAATGCTAACTACAGAAGAACAGACCGCAGAAGAAATATTGCCCACTGTAACCATTTTCCGTTGTTCTCCATGAGGTTTTCTGTGCTATCACAGTAAAACAAATATAGCTTCCTGTCTTTCATTTTTTTGTGTGTCCCCTTGGTGATATTTGTGCTTGAATAATCGGATAGTACCATAAATTCTCCAATTAAGTGTCTGCTACATTCAAACAGACTATTCAGGACTTAAGGTTTTGTTTTTTTTCTCTGGTAGCATTAACATTGTAGGAATATTATGCATGGTTAATCCTCTCTATCTTTTCTTAAGACGGATAGGAAATTGGTGCTTAATGAAAGTAAACTTTCGTCCAGGGGTGACCCTAAACAATCTATAGAAGCTTAAAGTATATAAATCTCGCCCAACAGTTAATCCAACTCAATGACTTGCTAAATTTCTTCATCACCTTTTCCCTTTTGGATTATGCTTAGGGTATCGTCAAATTTCCATGGTAAATCTCTAGCGAGATGAACAACTTATCCTTTTAAGTTACCTGATTACGCATTTCCGATAAGCATGTTGTATTTTATCCGTGAAAAAATGTAGTGAAGTAACATTTTTTTCCTTGCTTTTAAAGACAGTTAGTAACTTTGTTCCCCTTGAGTAAAAGGGAACCTCCTTTGGATTTCCCTTTTCTTGATGCCTTGATTTATGGCAATTTCTTAAAGAGAAATTGAATAGTAATAAAATAATGCAGTTTTATACAACATTTGCATTCTTCTAACTAATTTCTCATACGCTTCTACAGAGTAAAATACATGTAACCTTGAATATTGGATGTGCAAACGGTGCACTTGTTTTGGGTGACGATGAAGTGCTAATATACATAATGGATGTGACCTACGATTATGCATATTTCCTTTTTTCTATTTTTGATCTTTGGATATCTTTCTGGTAGGATAAGAACCTCATACGAAAAAATATTGAGGTTTGAAGTAAAAATTGTCTTGTGAATGATAGGTTTCTTGTTATGAAACTCATTCAAGAATAGATAGTTTGTACAGTGAAAATACAAGATCTCATAAATAGCAATTCGCTGGTTTCGTTCACCTGCAATGAGTTGCCATGAAGTCTTACTGTTATAAAGGGTGTTTTTTTAGAGGTATAGAACTTTAAATTGCAATAAAACAACGATGTATTATTCGATTGACATGGATTTTTTTATTCGAAAGATAATCTTGTGGTATTACATTTTAAATATGATTTCTGACATAGGACTGCCACGGCTGGCTCGGATGTAGTCCAATCTGGACGTCCAATTTTCGATGACTTTTTCCAACATTTGTGGCCGTATATCGGCAATAACACGGCGGATGTTGTTTTCCAAATGGTCAAGCGTTTGTGGCTTATCCGCATAGACCAATGACCTTACATAGCCCCACAGAAAATAGTCTAGTGGTGTTAAATCACAAGATCTTGGAGGCCAATTCACAGGTCCAAAACGTGAAATTAGGCGGTCACCAAACGTGTCTTTCAATAAATCGATTGTGGCACAAGCTGCGTGACATGTTGCGCCGTCTTGTTGGAACCACAGCTCCTGGACATCATGATTGTTCAATTCAGGAATGAAAAAGTTAGTAATCATGGCTCTATACCGATCACCATTGACTGTAACGTTGTGGCCTTCATCGTTTTTGAAGAAGTACGGACCAATGATTCCACCAGCTCATAAAGCGCACCAAACAGTCAGTTTTTCTGGATGTAACGGTGTTTCTACATACACTTGTGGATTAGCTTCACTCCAAATGCGGCAGTTTTGTTTGTTGACGTAGCCATTCAACCAGTATTGTGCTTCATCGCTAAATAAAATTCGCTTACGAAAATCGGGAACAACGGCAATCTCGTTTTGGGCCCATTCGACGAATTTACGCCTTGCTTGATCATATTTAAAATGTAATGCCACATGATTATGTTTCGAATAAAAAAAAATTCATGTCAATCGAATAATACATCGTTGTTTTATTGCAATTTAAAGTTCTATACCTCTATAAAAACACCCTTTACTTTCTGGTGAAATTGGTGTTTCTTTCGACCGCTGAGCTATTGGATTTGGGCTGACTTAGTCAAGACTGGCTTTTATCGCTTAGTCAAGAGTTATTTATCAAACGAGTGAAGGACGTTCTCACCCTGACTGATATATATTGACAGCTGTTTCCTTCACTGAATTTTCCAGGCCACCGATGACATGTATTATCTTCAGTTATGTTTTCGCCATAAACTTCATGACATGATAGGGTCTTCTGTAGGGCTATTTCTTTTTAAAAAAATTGCAACAATATATCATAAGCTCTTTAGTACTTTCCCCATTAGAAATCACAGTGCGTTACACCATTTCCCTTACCCCAAATGTTGCACTATCGGGAAAAATTATTTGTACTTATAAAAGCTAAATCATTTAAACCATTCAAATAATACCACTTATGTTTACCTTTAGAATAAGGAACAGAATCAACACACATTATCACGGATGCCACCAGTTCTTGGAAAATGGCTGGACACATATGTAACCAATTGTTCAAATAGAGATTACTCAATTACGTGATATCCTATGATAGTGCTTTGGGATATCTAAGTGGCCGTCTTAAACGAGCAGCATCAGATTATCATCTGGCTAATTAGGCTGATAGTGTATCAAGTGAATTCCATCCACAAGTTCCGGGAAACCTCGGCAGCGAGATTCTAGTCTTATCGTATGGAGTGTTTTCAGCTGGAAGACTTCTTTCCCGATGTGGAAGACAGATGACATGTAAAGGGGTAATTAGTCTATAATGATAATGAAGTTTCCGCAACATATATGATGAATGATATATATGTTCAAATAAAAGACGGTGTGTCTTGTGCAACCATTAGCATAATGAATAAAGATTCGGAATTCATCCTTTTACATGAGAATTGTATCGGCCTGCATGGTTCCTGTCCAACAGAATCTGGTAAATTACGTGATGCGAAACACTTCTATTTCGTCATACATTGTATTTAGCAATCAAATGTGTCGCTAGCTTCTTCAAAATTTGCTTCACCAAGTGGCCATTGCTAAACTTTTTTTCATTGATGGCATATAGACACTAGTGATATCTATATGCCACTAAAGGTGTGGCATATAGATACCATTATTAGTGTGTGTCTATATGCCACGCACTAGTAGTGTGTGGCATGGTATCACTTTTATCCACCTTTTTGCTTAGGACTAGTAATGGTAGTTAGCGGAAACTCATTGAACTGTGCAGCTTCAACGATATCCATTCGGAACATGCCCATCACAATTAGCCTTTTTATCAAAATGAACTATATGGGTAGTTTTCTCTTCAGCACATATACGTGAGGCATAAAATGCTGCCTCAAAGTACCTAGTAGCAGTTAAATATCGTTTCTACTGAGTCACGGGATCCCATACTCATCTAGAGGAGTTCATTAAAAAATGTGGAAGTGGTAATTATTCCACACTTTAGTTTTTTCTGGATTCCTGCACATTTTATTAGCCAACGATTCCGATCATTGTAACAGCAATTCAAGTGGATATTATAGGATGTCTATAAAAAGAGAAGACCTTTCAAGTACTTGATGAAATATGTATCACCTATTACGTCAATAAAATTAAATTCATCCGCTTTTAATAAAACGTTATAAATCAATCAATTTCACAAACTTACCTTTTAATAAAAAAAATGCATTAAGTTATTAGATGTGTTTAGAAAGTTATTATTCCTTAATTAGAAAAACCAGTTTGACACGTGAACGTGAGTCTGTGCTATCCAACTTACCAACTAAGCTTACTCTAAATATATATCCAAATCAAATTCACTACTTGCAGGAAACCATGCCGGTCCATTTGATGTCCGAATTTTACTCTAACATCGAAAACGCAACTGAAATTGCTACTAAACTTATCAACTAGTAATTATCAAAAGTTCTTTTAAAATTTTACATATTTCAACATCTCAGATGGTATTTACAGTCCACTTCATAACCTTCTTACCCCCACTTGCTTGACCGTAATCGCGGAAGCAATTACTTATTTAGATAGTGCATGGCTGAATTATTGATGGTTCACCATGGTACCCGTTCTATCGATATAAACGCATTACTAAATGAGGTCTTCGTGGATTCCTATCTCTTACAAACAGTGCGGTTGGAGTCCATCGGCAATTAGAGATGAATTAGCTCCACAGTGATCAAGGATTTCCGGTGGGGTGTAACATGTCGAAGAGTGTTATATGCTTCTTGGATTAATGGGAAGGGTATATTGGATGCATTTGGAAGACACTTTTGTCTTTAAAGAAGATGATTAACTGGATGGCAAGAGTAATAAGGTGCGTTGATAATGCTGTTGTGTTGGGAGCGATCGATGATCAAGTTTGTGAAGTGTTATTTTCTAATATGAGATTTTGTCTTTCGCAGAAACCCGAACGTCATGCCTTCCAAAAGCTATTTTTGATTTAACAAGATGTAGCACATAATTATGTTTTTTTTATATTCTGTTTATATGTTATTTTTTTCATATATAGAGCTTATACATGTTATACAATATAAAGTTATTCCTACTGATGTACAATACACCAGCATAAGGTCCAGTAAATATAATGGCGGTATCCATCTGTATGAGAACATTTTTTTTATGAAAAATGAAACTACAAAGTAATTCGAGAGTCCTAAATAAGACAGAAACACAAAATTTCAAAGATGTCAAGTCTTGGAAAAATTGAAAGCAGAAACAATCAAAATACTTAAGGATTTTAATATTAAAATTATTTCATCCAATTATTGATCGATTTAGAACAGCTTCAAAACAATTTTGTACTTCCACAAGAAAGCTCTCTAGTTTTTACAAAATTTAAAATTTAAATTCTGCGTATCTTATTAGTTTTCTAAGGAATGTGGCTATAAATAACGTAAGAAACGCTAGAATTCTTTAAAAGAATTAAAATTCATATATCTCTGCCTCAGTTGTGCCTTATTGAATCTCATTTTATATCAGTCTTATTTAAAATCTAACTAAAAAAAATAACCTGTTTGTGGCTCAGAAAGTAAAATATTTTCAAATTTCGCTTCTTTTACTGTCGCTTATTTTCAAGTCTTTTTTTAAGATAGACAGAGAAGAAAAAAGACTATCTCTCGCACATTTTGAAGATCCGATGTTTTATTTTTTAAAGATATTTTTTTATATCAATACTCCTCTGCTTCTTGTTTTGATATCGAAAGGAAAAGAAAAGACAAAATTGAAAATTGCATTACGCGTTTGAGAAAACTTCCAATAGAAAATGAAAATGTACTTTTGCATGAAACGAAGAAGAAAAAAAGAAAAGTAAAACTTTTTTCTCCTCCTAAGGCAGAGATAAGAAAATAAACCTACTTTTGGAGATGCCGAAATAAAATTATTAATTTTTTATTATTTTAAATAAAAAAAATATCTATTCGTACCATCCAAGTCTAAGCGGTTCTTCTATTTTAGGGCACACACACACACACAAACCAAAAAATGTAGAAAAGGTTATTAGCATATCGTCAGAGACATTTTTGAAAAATAAATTCATTTTTTCCTCGACTTAAGCTGTATTAAAATAACATGTTTTTGGATATTGCTTCAAAGTTAAGGGTTTTTTTAGCTAAAGTTGTGTTACAAGAATTTTTAGAGTAGTGTGAAAAGATTTGGAAGTAAATCTTTTACATGAATCCGTAGTAATTTAATTTAGAAGCTTTTTTTCTTCTGAAAACTATTATTTCCTATTTTTATGACCAGCTATATTTACTTTGCATACATTTTGCTTTAACAGAATAAAAATAAAAAATGTATGCAAATTCAATTTTTGTTTTAAATTTTTAAAACCAGTACCATATATTTTATCGGTATAAGAAATATGATAGTAAAATTATAAATATATACTTACAAACCAAAATAAATATAAATTTTAAATGTAACCTTAGTCACTGCTTTTTTATTATTTATAAAATACTTTTGAAAATCTTTTGTAATATAAAATTTTATGAAATTCAGTTTCAATAAAGAATATTATTAGGTAAAACTACGACGGAAAATTTTATTTTAATTCAGGAACTGATATATACAAAACCACGTTTCAAAGAATATCGCCTTTGTAGAAAAATAAATATGAATTACATTGTTCTAAAAGAAAAACTATTTTATTTGCAACAAGAAAACAAATCAGCATTTTTACACAGCTTAACTGTTTTTTTTTCAAGTAAAACACTTTGAATACAAATTCGAACTGTAGATTATTTTAGAACAGCATACCGTAAATTTTAATTTTTATAGTAAATATTAAATACTGAATATTTGTAAAGCACCTCATTTAAGTTGATGAAATTATTGCTGAATGTTACGGAGGCGTCATTCTATTTCCTACAACAATAACAGTGATAATAGTGACCATTATTACCAAGCCTCAAAGATAGATGGTATTCTTATCTGAACATCTATTGCGCATGTCTGATGGAGCACTATTGTTTTGGAGCAATACTGTCTATAGACACTCGACTTTAGAGACGACATGATGATGATCTAGACGACGGCGCGTAATGTTTTTAAACAAAAAAAAACAGCAGAGAGACGAGCAAGATGGCTAGCATAATGAAAAGACGATTGTTTATTATCGAAGCATAATTAAGCTGTACATAATCTGCAAATATCATAATCGTAAATAAATTTAAAAGTTAACTCTAGACGGATTTCTTCTGCTGGTCAACTGACACCACTATTGGTTTGAAATGTAAGAATCTAAACATGCACAATACACGCAAAGAGTATAAAAATAACTTTAATATATGGAACAAATTGATTTTTTCACAAACCTCCAAAATAGTTTCCAAAAAGGAAACTGAACTCTTATATTTTTACGCAACCGATCGAATAATGTACACGAACTCCAACACAACATATCAAACAACCCACAAGCTTTATCAACCCGCTAAACTAAATTTCCATCAAGCCGTCAGTTTCAATTCTCTTCCATCGTATCAACCCATGGGATCTCACTCTAAATGTTTTGGCGTCCCAGGATAACAAAGTACGTTACAGCTAACTTGATTGAAAATATTATCTACCACCTTAGTAAAGTGCAGGTGCGGCTATTTGCGATCGAAGGGTACATTATGTTCCCCAATGGATCCACGTTTTTCTTGCCTATTTGCATGACCAAATGGCATTTGCTAACCCCCTGGGTATTCTGTGCAGAGGTATGGAACTGAACGACTCGATGGCTGTCATTGAATGAAGATAATGAACAGTTTGAGTTTTTAAATATTGAATATTCTCACTTATAGTAAAATTCGGTGTAAAACGCGCATTTTTAACCCAAGAAATAAAATCTAAATTTGTGGGTGCCCGTTACGCGGCGGGTATAAAAACTTTAGCTTCAAAAAATAAAAAAAAGGGAAGATAAATTAAAATTCTACATAAATTGAGAAACTGTTTTTTTAAAAAAGAAATGATATAAATGAACTAAAAAGAGTTGTAGTTCTAGAAGTATACTATTTCTTTCAAAATCTTGGCATAATACCTCGAATAAATGACTTCAAAACATAATAGCATAGCATAAGTACATTTCAAGCTCCTTCGCGGGAGAAAAAACAACGGTGCGTGCTATACCTCTAATATATCTAAAAATTTAAAAAATGCACTTGGAGGGCCTTGTGTGCATTATTCGCCGGATTTTACAGTATTGAAGATTTTGGAAAGTAATGCATCTAACACCAATTTACAGTTTTTTTCTGTTTTTTCCGTGAAATAAGATTAAATGTGTACTTAAGGACAGTGCCCCGCAACCTTTTTATCGCTGCGGACCGGTCAACGTTTGATAATTTTACCGTGGCCTGTTGAGTGTGGGACACGTTGATTGTGTATATTTTAGATTGTTTTGATTTAACAATTTTAATTTAGTTACATTTAAATATGCTTTCAGAATAAAATATAGTTGCACCAAAAATTAATAACAGGATTTAACCCTCTAAGTGGATGACCCGCTAATTGAATTTCACTTCGAAAGCGGTCTACTTTTTCAAAGCTAGTGGTAGCGAAAATGTTTCTGTTGAATTTCGCGAACTGCTTCGAAAGCGCACCACAGTTTTATGCCTCCCCCCTTAAAACTGCGGGAGGTCCTCAATTGGTTTTGCAGGGGATGGTTTTATTGCTTTTCGATTTCTGTGTTGTTCGAAAGGGGAAGTTTCTCCTTCACAGCTGTGGCCTAGGGCGAGGATTGTGAAATTGACATTTTCTCCACTTCACGGCCAACAGAAACTTCTCCCAATTTATTGCAAACAAGCAAATAAAAGGTAAAAAATAAAGTTTTAAAGAAATGACTCATTCAAAGTTGAAAAATATTTTTAATATATGTATAAGCAAAAGAAAATTTATTTTTTTCTCCTGTTATTTTTAAGAGCTTTAAAAATTTTTTTAAAGGAACCTTTTTATTTCGGTGTTACAATTTGAACCATACAGAAGCTCTCTGTAATCATTGTTGAATATCAGACGAAGAAAACTCAAGAATATTTTTTATTTTTTTAATTATGAGGTAAAAAGTAAAAGTGATTATTTTTTTATTTAACAAAATTATAATAAATGTAGTAACATTATATATGCTGAATAAATTTGCAAAATAAAACTTAGATTTCTGCAATTTTTTATATTTTTAATTAACAATAACACATAAAAAGTCATTTCAATACTTTTAATTTATGCAAATTTATATCTTTATCTTTATATTTTTCTGTTGAATGATTTTTTTCGCTATAAATCAACATAACAACTTGCACTGAGAGAAAATCCCCTTCTCTACGTCAGAATTTGCACACATAATACACATTCAATCAGTGGCGCTCACAAGGGAAGGGATTCTTGGGTCCAGACCCCCCAAAGCACTGGCTTTTTTTTCGATTGATTATATTCCCATATATATTTAATAAGTATTATATATATATATATATATATATATATATATATATATATATATATATATATATATATATATATATATATATTTCATATATTTGGAAAACTTGCTCAATTTCTGATCTAAAAACCAATTAGGTTTTAAGAAATTTTAATTTTCTGAGTTTTGATTTTAAATTCGGTTTCATTTTAAAGCATTTTTGAATTCCTAGATTGAATTAATTAAAAATATTTTTTAACACAATCCATTATTTCGTGTGAAATGTCTATTAACTGCAATTTTAATTTCTAAAATCCTTTCTGTTTGCTTATGTTTTTAAGTTTTTGAGTTTTCTCACATTTACTTAATTAAGATTGATTTAAAGACCAATTTATTTTTTGACACATAGTTTATATAATTTAAAAGCTCTTTACTTTGTTTTCATTATTTTTTTTTTTTTGAAAAATGCCATGACCAAAATGTACGCAGACTACTGTGATAAATAATACTTGAAAGGGATGGAATATGACTGAAAACGGTAAATCTAAAATCCAGCTTTCAGGTGATATTACAATTAGACTACAGAACGCAAATGTTGCAGAATGAACTAAATATTTCTCAGACATACCACAAACTACATTATAATAAATATATTGTAGTACTACATTACAGTATTTTAAAGTCATGCAACAAAAACTTAAACTTGCTTACCTGCCACGATGGGGAACTGAGAAAAAAAAATATATTATTTACAATCTTGGTGATTTCTGGATTACGTTTGTATCACTACTATTTTCTGTATAAATATTTTGCATTTAAAACTCTTGAGAATATATAAGGTTCTGATAAAGCGGTATAATTGATCAAATTAACAATTGTTATCAATATTATGTCGAAGAAAATTTTGAATTAGAAAAGATATTTTCAGTCATATTTATTTCAAGTAGAATTTTCATGTAGAACATAAGTTGGATAGTAACATATTAAAAAATTAAAGCTTTACAGGCATTGGAATTTTTTTTATGCCTTTACAAATTTTAAATGTGTTTTTCTCAGATTTTTAATTTTGAAGATGAGAGTGTATTCTCTAATCCCTTAGGCGTTTTTCCTTTTCAAGATAGAGTCGTGAAATACCTTGTAAATATTCCCTAACATATGTTCTATAAAAGTTCATATGGATTTAGGTCTGAGAGCTCTAGTTATTTTTTAAAAATATCTTAATGTTAATATTTTTAAAAAAAAATTGGGGGTTTTCCAGGTTTAGCCATAAAAACAATTATTAAAATTCAACAAAGAGATATATTTTAAATTTTATACTTTTTGTTTCCAATCATCTAAGAAATATTAATCACTTACAATAATTAAATATTTTTAATAATTTAACATTTTATAAAAGTTTTAAAAACTTCAAAAATGTTCAATGCTTCAAAATTGTGAAATAATGGCTTGTCAAACTAACCTATTATTTTCAGAATCAATATAATGGTATAATCTGAATATAAAACAAAAATGAATTTTACTGTGACAAAACTGTTTACAACTTCTATTCATTCTGTAAAAAGAATGAAAGAAATATATAACAAAGTGGCAGTCAAAAACACATGCATAATATGTAAAAATCCTGTCCCGCTACTAATTTCAATGCATTTTCCAAACTGTAGCTAAAAACAATTATATGTTTATTAGGTCAGAAATTTTTTTTTATTTATATTTAGAAATATTTTCCTTATTCAGAACATAATGAATAATGGCAAGATAATTTGTGAAATCCTAAAAGATTTTAATGGAGAAAAGAGCCAGACATAATTTTAGATAGTTAGAAATTTCATTATATAACACACAAATATGCATGTTTTATAACAAATAAGTTGGCTAAGAAAATAAAATTTACTAAAAATTTCCTGAATAAAGTAAATCAGATTTCATCCTCAAATACATATAATTGTAAGAAAAGGTTTTATTCAATTTACAATGAATTACAAAAAACCTTATATAAAAAATAATTTTAACAGGTATAAATAGCAAAAAAATATCAAAGAAGTATGAGAAAGACACATACATGTCGTTTTCAGAAATGTGACAGTGTGATATTTTTCGAAACACGGCACTGCACACAGTCCAACATTACAGTCTTTACATTGAAAACGAGTTTCTTTTCGAATGCGTTTTCCATTATCATTTATCTTAAGGTTGCATACCACATATTTACGCGATGTTTTTTGTTTTTTTTGAACAGTCACTTTCTACGTATGAAGGGAAGTGCCTTCCAATTAAGCGGACTACATTTTCAAAAATTTTAGGGGGAACAAAGTTTCGAGAACTAGAATCACTACCTCCTTCTTCTATCAATCGTTCTATCAGTTTCATTCGAAAACCAATATGATTTAAAATCCCGCCATTTTTTTTTAAAGATAACGAAGGAATTCCACACAATTTGATTTAACAAATGTCGAAAAATCTTCTTGTAGTATTTTCGCTGTTGATTTCGGGCAACAGGATAGTAAGATAGGCACTGATCTGATCTATCAACAACATGCAGTTTTCAACCACATTGTGAGGCCGCAGTAGCGTAATGGTCAAAGTAACGGACTCGTAGCTGGCGTGTCATGAGTTCGACCCCAGCACCACTGAAGATCCGCCGTGTAAGGGAGCGATTATCAAGCGTCATCCTCGTCACTTGACCATGGTTTAAAATTACGAGGTCCGTCTCCAAGTGAGTGAATATTAACGTCGCACTGTTCAGCTACACGAGGGCTTTTAGTGATGGACCTCGTAATTTTGAAGCATGGTCAAATGGCGAGGGAGACACCTGAGCTGGCACCCACTCTCCTAACTACCACACCAACGAGAGGACATTTCAGCTCTCGATAGATTTAACGTGCATCGCTGCCCTACACGGCGGGTCTTTTGTGGCACTGGGCTCGAACTCGAGACATGCCAACCATGATTCGATACCTTGACCAACTGGTACCCCGGCCACAGGTCCGTCGCCAAAAGCCCTCAAGTAGTTGAGTAGAGAAGAGAGAGAGAGTGTGACTTTAATATCCCCTCACTTAATTAAATTATATGAAATTTAAGGAATACTTGAAAAAATATTAGAAGTCGAATATATATATATATATATATATATATATATATATATAAAAAATTAATCTAATGATAATTTTAAATATCCAAAGAATTATTAGTATTTATGGTAAATGTATGTTTTTCAACTGAGTATGTGAGACACGTATAAATATCTTTTTCGAAATTCCAATGCAGAATTTCAGTGGAGCTAATACAAAATTCCTAGTTTTGCATGGTTAAGATTATAAAAATTTCCAAATTTTTTAATAACCTTTTCTTCAGTCAACCACTAATGGAACATGAATGATGAGGTATTATGCATAAATATATATTTTTTAACTTGAATTTAAAAAGTATTTTTATATTTATTTATATGCGCAAATGTTAACTGTAAATTTGTCCAGATGCTTTTAAGTACTCTTTATTTGAAGATTCAAGTTCAAATATATAAGCTTGTAGTTAAAGTTCTCTTTAAATGAAATAATTGTTCAGACATTCAAAATTCAAATATAATTTGTTATCTGAACAATACAAAACAAGGGATTCTATGTAAGATGCCCTGAATACCTGGCTTTAAAATTATGAAAAACTAAAAGATTTAAATAGAGTTTTTTTTAATAATGCATAAATTTTTTTTGCAAATAATGTAATACAGAAGCTTAAAAATTGTTCATGTTTAGAAGTGTCCGAAATTTTAAAAGATTTTAAATTTTGAACCTTTTTTTTTATTAATTCGACACAACAAAATAATCATTTTTAAAAAAAATCCCTGAAAGTATTGATTAAAATAAGAAAAATGAAACAGTAAATTATCCTCTCAATGTTTTAATATATAATTTGAATTTAAATACTACAGATATTTTTTTAAAAACTTAGACATACATTATAAAAACTTAATTCCATTTGAGAATTTTAAGGTAAAGAAAAAAATGAGAATTCTCAACTCGTTGACTTGCAATTATTTCCGTACACTTTAGGGTTTAAAGAAATTCTTCCCAGTTTTTTACGATTGCTGCAGGGGAAGGAACCGGTCTCCCCGTGAGCCATAAAACTTCCCCTCAATGCCTATTGTGTCTCCCCGACCGTCTCTAATTATCTTTCAAGATACTAAACCTTTAAAGGGGGAAGAGAATTCGGAAAAACACGGCTTTACCGTTTTTGAACACATTACTTGAGGAGGAAAAAATCCGTTTGGTTCATTTTTGGTGAGTCCCCGGCCTTACGAAAATTCCGTGTGGTCCGTTTTCGAAGCCTCTCTAGTAGGGCAGAAAAATCCGTGCTGTCCGCTTGGAGGGTTAACGTGGAACATAAAGTGATTTAACGTGGTATATAAAGTGATTTCTGTGGAAAGTTGCGCAAATCCGAGAGAAATGCACCACTTTAAATAAAATGACAATAGTTTAATGTTCTTTATACGGCCCGGCACTATTTGATCCGCGGTCCGGGGGTTCCGGATCACTGGTTTAGGAGACTGAATTAAGCAAGAAAGGAGTGTGTTTGTACTTTTTAAATTAGACACCTAAGTTTCTTTAGAGATTCGATATCCATTTAAGACCCATCCCGCAAATTCGTGCTGGAACACTCCAGGTTCCATGGGGTTGGCAATTTTTTTTTATTATTTTTATGAGTGTGATTGGGGTCAGTATAGTGTTAATAACCAGAAGAGTGTATTATTTAAAGTTAAAACCATTTCGGGTCTTAAAGTGATAAAAGAATTTCTAACACGCACGATCATGCGAGCTAAGTCTTAAGGTATCCAACTACGTTCGGAACCGTAATTTTAAAAAAGCACATAAATGGATAATTTTCATGATATTTAGTGTCACTCAGATTAGAATACATTCATAAAATTGTTTTAAGGACATTTTTTTTTGACAAAAAAAAAATTATTTAAATGTAATAATTTGGCAAAAAATTAACTTAGAATAATCTTTTTTTTCAAATGTTCTCCTTTTCTTAAAATTGCTCCACTCTGTTACCGTAAAATATGAATAAATCCACTTCTAAGTTATATATTTCAAAAATTCCAGTTGAACCTCTGAACAGAGAGGTCTGAGCTATGCACAGGCAAAATATTATTCTAATAAAAGCATTTTTCACAAAAGGAGAACATTTGGAAAAAGGTTATTCTAAGTGAATTTTTTGCCAAAATATTATATTTAAATAATTTTTTTTGTCAAAATGTCCTTAAAACAATTTTATGCAAATATTCTAATCTAAGTGACACTAAATATTATGAAAATTATCCATTTATGCACCTTTGAAAATCACGGTTCCAAATGTAGTCGGATACCTTAAAGGGATATGGTACTTGCAGGGAAAAAAACTTGTGATATAATGATTTTAAGATTGAAAATTTATGTCACACTGTTTAATAAAATGAATAACATTTTCCGTATATTCTGGCATATATATATATATATATATATATATATATATATATATATATTCATGTCAATGTGACTGTTACACTATACATATATCTATCTGTTATTTGTATTCATCTAATGCATTGGATCTAATTAAAAACACCATTCATTCATTTATTTTTTACAATAGAATAAGTATATAATAAAATGGATTTATATACAGTGAATCTGTTTGTCATTTGAATTAAATTCTTCATAATATTAGATATTCGTAGGAACATTTTTAGGAATCACAATGTCACAGTTTCTATTTTCGGATCCAGTTCGACTAGGCCTTTCCGAATATGTAAATTTTATTCGGATCGGCGGTTCGCGAGTTATGGGCGTTTTAAGAAATCGCCGTTGGTGGCGCACCGTCCGATTCGCATGAGTGGGGTACGGAACGGTCCAGTATTCGAAAGGCTTCGTTTCGGTGCAAAGATTTCGAATTTAAGTCTAAAAGGACGAAAGTTATTTCCGAAAAACGGTCCGAAACTCGTAAATCGATAGTAAAAATTCCAATCGTAAACTATGCATTATAAATTATAAACTATAAATGACGAGCAATAAAGACAAAAAATGGTCGAAAATCGTCGAACGGCGAAATACGAACGAGATCTGGGAGTTATTTTTCGAAAAAACGGTCGAGTGACGAGGACGTCACCCCAGCCGGAACCCATCTCGCGAACTGTCGGTCGGATCAAATTTAAATATATATATATATATATATATATATATATATATTTAAATATATAAAATCAATCACAATTATCAATTGAAAAATTGAAATATATGAATCTTATAATACTAAATCCCATTTCAAAATATCAATGGCGAATATAAAAGATAAAATTCCATCGTTTTCAAACAAAATTAAAAAATTATAAAATAAAATAAAAAAATTATAAAATATCCAAGTGCAATCTCGGACTTAGGACCGATAAGTTAAAAAAAGGGTTAAAACTAGTTTGATGGCGCCAACCTTCCCCCTATTGCAACTTGGTAAGTTAATTGGAAAATATCCAAATTTCAAAAAAATTTTTAAAAATTAAAGATTAAAATGTTAAAAATTAAACCATTATACTTGAAAAATTGAACTATTCGCCATCGCATTCTGAAAGATATTACATTAAAATACTAAAATTTAAAAACAATTTAGTGCATAATATAAGTGAACCATCAAACGCCCAAGATGATGCACCCATCTTTAAAATAGTTGTATAGGTAGAAAAAATAGTTGTATATATGTATAAAAAATATTTGAGATCCGAAAGTTCAAATTAAAAAATATTTGAAATCCGAAAGTTCAAATTAAAAAATATTTGAGATCCGAAAGCTCAAATTAAAAAATATCTAAAATCAAAAATATCTAAAATGAAATTATATATATATATATATATATATATATATATATATATATATATATATATATATATATATATATATAACGCGAGTCTATACTTTCAAAATGAATTTATTAAATTTTAGATATATTCGCCGTATAACGTGCAACTTTTTTTTTTTTTACGAAGACGCCTAAGTTGTACATTTTCTTAACGTTCTCTTATAGTGTGAAGCGTAAAAATAGTCTATGAGTGGATGATAATAAAGGCATGGCATAAAATTATATATATATATATAACGCGAGCCTATACTTTCAAAATGAATTTTTTAAATTTTAGATATATTCGCCGTATAACGTGCAACTTTTTTTCTTTACGAAGATGCCTAAGTTGTACATTTTCTTAACGTTCTCTTATAGTGTGAAGTGTAAAAATAGTCTGTGAGTGGATGATAATAAAGGCATGGCATAAAATTAAACCTGGCATAATAAAAAAAAAAATAGAAACATAGTATATCTAACAATCTCTGCAATACTCATCTTTTTTCCCCTCCGGGACACATGTGCGTGACAAATATTTCAAGCGGTCCACACGCGCATAATATGTATTTCCCGTGGGCCGTAACATGAGGGTAATGGAAAAACATACCTATAAGACGAAAACAAAATTGGGCAAAGCAAGATTTATTAAAATATTTAAACTCATTTTTTTTGTTTTTCGTCTTAATACTACATTAGCTTTTCTAACATAAAAACACAAACAATATTTACTTTTATGCCTTTTTTTACTGAGTTTTGGTATAGTTTTGTGTTTCTTTCATCCATGACTAAGTCTTTTTTTGCTTACAGTCTACTATAAAAAAAGCAAAATTGATAGATTTAATTGTTTATTGATAGAATTTCCCGTTAAATCTTAAGTACATTGTTCTCCAATAATTGATTTTCTTAGCGCAATGGACCATTAACGGGACCACTCAGAAAAGGCCGGTGGGCCACATGTGGCCCGCAGGTTTAGTATCACTGATCTAGATGGAATGGAAAATGATTATTTATGGATAAATTAGATTAAGAATGATGGTGAAAAGACGAAACAGAATAGGCTCGAGTCATGAGTGTCACATGATAAAGACAAACACGTGTTCTCCATTGAATTCAAAAGAGACATCAAACTAATTGTACTCGTGGTTCTGTTTGTAAAACTTGCATAAAATTTCGAATTTTATAATTGGGTTAAAAATTTCAAATGTTATAAAAAAAAATTTCTTTAAAAAAAGATTTTGAATATTTAATAAAAATCTTACTTTTTTATGCATGTATTTTTAAATAAAATGCATTTTATCTACCTATGTGCTTTATAGTTGGTGACAAATTTGTATTCCTTTAAGAGAAAGTTTCTTGAAAGATCAAAAGTTGCCAATAACGAAGCGCATGAACTGATCAGCTGTAAACACATGATTGCTTTAATCGTGTGACTATGACGTCACAGGAGTTTTTGAACTACTTGGCTGAAAACACGTGGCTATCATTATCACGTGACTATGACGTCACATTTTTTAAACTGATCTGTTAAAAACACTTGGTTATCATTATCATGTGTCTCTGACGTTACATGAATTGAGCCCATTCGATGATGATATAACGGAAGGTGTGTATATGACGAAATTTTCATTTCATTCAATAAGAAATTTCATAAAGTGTGTAATTTCTTTTCAAAAACAGTATTTAGATACATGTAGAAATCTAACTTTTTTTATATTCATCTGTTATTTCTTTCTAAAGGTATATTTTATGAATCCGGCGTATAATTCATCCTGTAAATTTTAATTTTATTTTTGTGTTAAAAGTGCATGATATACGCCGTATTACACGGTAATTAATTTCTTTCTAAAATGTAGTCTTGTTATGTGATAAAAAAAGTATGAACTGACATACATAATAAATACATGCCGAAAGAAAAAGAAAATGGCTTAAATAAAATTAGGTAAAAAGATGAAGTCTTTCTAAGAAGATGTATAAAATATTCAAAGTTGGGAATGCGAGAGAACTGAAAGATTAAGTATTCTGGACATTATTTAAAATGTGGCATCTATAATTAACAAGAAACCAGTTAAAATTCCGTAAGGGCTGAAAGGAACGAATAGTTAAAAAGTACTTACATGCCAATAGTGTATTTAAACGATATACTACATAATAAATCCTTCAATACCTTGAAGGAACAGTTCAAAGTATTAAAATGATCCAACCAGAGAAGCCAGAAAATATAAACTAATCTTTTAAAAGCATGATTTCTCTCTCTCTTCATTAAAACGAAATGTTTTCTATAATTGTTATGAAATATTTGTCATTCACTGCATTCAAAGAACTTTTGTGTAGAAAAATGTGAATTATTATTGAAAAAGGTACGGTATGTAGATTGGTTTTCAACACGCGCTATTGAGATTTTACGAAATGTTACTCAACAAATCTGCCTCTATAAAAAACCAGTATTAAAAATTTTTATCGGATATTCAACTTCATTCTGCAGTTTTCTTTTATAAAGATATGTACAGTAATTATAAGCCAATAATTTTAGAAATTTTTTTTTAAAGTTTAAGTAAAAAAGCCGTTATATGGATCTGCTAATTTGAAAAAAAAAAGGATATTTTGGGGAAAAAATGGTTTTAAGAGAATTTTCGGTTAGACACGAGCAAGCGATTTCAATCTTTTAAACTTTTAGGGTATTTTGAATGTAGTTTTTATTCGAATGCAAAAATGGCATAAATACGTCAAAGTCAGTGTTAGAATCCCAGTTTCAGAATCTTTCATAAAATTCATATTCAGGCTTCGGTCAGGTTGAATACATTTGATCATCATGCAACAATATTTTCCCTTAGGCATGGGGAAAAAAGCCGATGATAACATCGCATATCCGAATTTATCTTTCCATACTTTTTTCTAAACAAAAACGGTGCATTTAGTATGACTATCGCAGTGTACAAGATAAAAAAAGATTTTTAGAAAAAATGTATTGGCTTGTTAGCATAGGATTACAAAAAAAACTACTGTCATTGGCGTCTGGCATTTTACTTTATAACAATTTGATTAGAAAATGCTTCACCATTTTATTCGTTTGGCTACATTTTTGTTTTCATAGCGATATGTTTGAAAATAAGATTTTATTTTCTATTTAACTTATATAAGGGTTCCGAATTTGGGGTAAATTTTTGAACAAAAACGTACTGTAGGCTTGTACACGAATCGGCTTACATTCAGAAGTACACGGTATTTTTTTAAAAAGATTTAGTTATATTTGTCTTTAGTGCCAATACAAATAATTTAATTTATATTGAGAGAGCTGCTTCAATATCAACAAATATATACAGAAGTAAAATGAGAAGTATTAGAGTCGAAATGTTTTTCTATGAACAGCGGAAACGCATATAGAAATACACCTAAAGGTAAAAAAATATAATGTTCTTCTGAAATCTTTCAGTTATGCTTTCCTCTGTACGCTCTTTTGCTTTAGCATAACATATTCTCCAATGAAGATTTGATTTAGCCCCTTAGCGGGTTTGCCTGTACACCGTACGGGCAACCGAAAGCAGGGCACAGTCGGTTTGCCCATATGCTGTATGGGCACTGAAATTTTCTTCTTTCTATCGCTAATTTGCACATGTTTTCAATTCTTACTGTGAGATTATTAGTGCAACTGTTTTTAAGAGATGCAGTTTGCCCATGATTCACATATACTTCTCATTAGGGATTTTCTTTGTGGAGAAGGCGAGAATTTTTCATTGAATTTAGAATTCTTGAAATTATTCGATAAAGAATAGGGACAGGCAAGGTATTATTTTGTAACTGCTTGCTTAAGAAGAAATAAAAATGGAAAGATAATCCAAAACAGTAGATATTACATCTGTTCCCCCATTGCAATGTAAGACTTAGTATTACACTACACCTCAAATTGTGTGCATATATACATGCACACACATGCAAAATCTTCAGCCATTTGAAAAAAGGATAAAATATAAAAATTTTTTGTAAGTATGATAGAAAAACTTTAAGGATGTATGAAAGTTTCTTCATAGCACATAGAGTGGACTTATGAAAGCAAACGATTAAGGGTTTTTGTGTTCTTCAATTATAAAATACAAATAGTTTGAAAGCTTTAAAATCTAAAATTAAAATAAAATTCTTCCATTTTTGCATTCTATTATATATTATACTTAGTTATTTACAATAAAAAATGCCCTTTTTTTAGAACATTTTAGGCAAAAATGCATTTAAGCAATTACCAAATAATACAACACAGTAACAGACCCAATATATACAATAGTAAAAAAGGAGACAGAAACTAGCATTGAACAAGTATGAACTAACTAAAGTCTATAGTCTTAAGTATCCACAATTATGTTAAGACCAAAGATAAAAAAAGAACGATTTCCAATCAATACAAAAACAACCATTACGAAATAATTCTCTCTCCCGAAATCTTCGCGCTTTAATCCGATCTATAGAGCACAACACAAACTTTATCAAACATGACTTATATTAAACAACAAACAAACTTTATCAACCAAACAGAACTAACGTTTCCATTAGCCCATCACTTCCAATTTCATTCAACCCCGTCAACCCCTGGGACCCCACTCTGTGCTGATTTCTCCTTCCAAAGTAACAAAGTTCTTTATAGATGACTCGATAGAAAAAGCTATCCACCAACCATGGGAAATGCGGAGTGTTGGTAAATTCCGATCGAAAAGTATATCATGTTTCTTTAGGATTTAGCATTTTCCACGCATATTTGCATAACAAAATGACTTTGGATAGCACCAAGACATTGAATGCAAAATTTTGGAACGAAATGGCACAATTGTTGTCTTGTGACTGTAGATAATGGACTATTTTAGAGCTGTTTGCTATCAGATATGATTTGCCGCTTAAGTTTTTAGAATGTAGTGTATGGAAAAATGCATCATGAGAGAGAGTTCATTGTAGGAAGAAGATAAAACTTGTAGTTTATGGTGAATATATACACAAGAAGAGCACTTTTTCTAGAGATTTTTCGTAAATTATTACTTGGATATATAAATGTTAGTTAGTATGAAATGAAGTTGCAAGTTGACGAGTTTGACAATTTTTGGCGATTTTAAAAATAGTCCACCAAAATATCTTAATGATTACCTTTTCAACGAATTATTTCAGGGTTAATAAAAATATCTGTAACTAGGCTGCAGTTTTTAAACTCTATTTACTTAGACGTTTTATGATGCGTCATAGGAAGAGTGTGGTATTATGAGTTAAGAGATAAAAACATAACGATGATGTATAATACCTTGAAGCATATGACACAAAAAAAGGAAATAATGCTATTTATTTACAATAGAAATTTTTTTTAAAAAAAATTGAAAGACGTGACGGTGTTAAAATCCAGTTATGTTAAGCATTCGGTAGGCGAAAGGATGCATGGAAAGATCAAATAATTTTTTTATTGCTTTCAAAATTTTTATTTATTTTTTTAAATAGTCATACTATATTTTTATACTATAAAATATGTAAATAATAACGCAAGAAAAATTGATATAAGTATTTTGTCAAGTTACGATATAAAAATAAACTTTGTGCAGTTTCAAGAAATATTTTAAAATTATAAATTTAAAGGGAATATATAATTATTGAATTCCTCCCACCTATCTTTCAGAAAGCAACTGAATTTTTTCATTAAATACTGGTTGGTTCTGGATTACAATTTGTGTTGCTGTATAAAGTTTACACGATCGTTTTTAGCGCTAAGCCATGAAGCTTTTGAGCCCCGTTCGAAAGAAAAAGATAAAGTTTACTCTCCTTATTTTCCCATCTCATTTATTGCATATAATTATTCACAAAAATAAATAAATGTAAAGCATTTTTATGTGAGACAAATTGATGAATGAACAATGCTCTAATTTCAAGATCACACTTCATAAGAGATTTTTGAATAAAAAATTTGTGATGTTCTCTCATTCCCACCTAGTTATGCGAGAAGGGAAGGAAGATTAGCCATATCTAAAAATATTGTCACATAATCAGCAACACAGGTTCAAGTACTCTTAAATAAGAGATGCGCTCAATTGAAACACTATATAGGTAAATAACGAGAAACGCAAAGTATGAGAAGACCTTAAATACCAATGCACTTACTTTACGTTCGAATCAATTCTATCTTAGCTATCTAAGCTCTATCTACACTCTAGTGACCAATCATCACTTTGTGTGTTGTTGTTGCTAATGCCACCGGTCTGACGTAGCCAGAACGAGGCCCACGAAATTCATCGTGGCAAGGGGCTAGAAGTACGCCTGTCGTTGGACTAGGCCTTGAGCACCATACAGGTGACAGTACGAATTTGCTCGGCGAAATTCTTTGAAAGGGCGATAGATGGCAACACCACCTATCTCCACCATCACAATTTTGGATTGGGACTGGAGGGGAGGGAAATATTCTCCAGTCCCCTGCACTTGTGATTCAGCCCACAAGACTTTCGGATCCACTGATTTAACGAGTATGTACTCCGTTTGTACTCGTACATTTAACAAATATCTGAGTTGCACTACAATTTTGATTAATACCTGATTACTAGCTATCTCATCCTTATCTCCCTCCCTTTCTCTCTTAAGGTATCCGACTACGTTTGGAACCATGATTTTTCAAAAGCGTGTAAATTGATAATTTTTATGATACTTAGTGTCACTTAGATTAGAAAATGTGTATAAAATTGTTTTAAGAATAGTATTACAATAAAAAATTATTTAAGTACAATATTTTAACAAAAAATGAACATTGAATGGCTCATTTTCAAAATATTCATCCTTCTGTGAAAAATGTTTCTATTATAAAAATATTTTGCCCGTATACAGCTCAGACTTCTGTACAAAGGTTCAAGTAGAATTTTTGAAACATGTATAACTTAGAAGTGGGGTTATCCATGTTTTACGACAACAGAGGGGAGACAATTTAAGAAAAAAATGCCGATAATTATTTCAATGGGTTGTAACTCTGAAAATAATGGGAATTTTTTCAGAAATCATAGTTGAGCCTCTGTACAGAGGTCTGAGCTATATACAGGCAAAATATTATTATAATAGAAGCATTTTTCACAAAAGGAGAACATTTTGAATAAAGGTTGTTCTAAGTTAATATTTTTTGTCGAAATATTGTATCTAAATAATTTTTTGTCAAAATGTCCTTAAAACAATTTTATGAATGCATTCTAATCTAAGTGACATTAAATATCTTGAAAATTATCCATTTATGTGCTTTTTTTAAAATCACGGTTCCGAACGTAGTCGGATAACTTAATATCTTGAAAGTCTAGATTATATATAGCAGACCTACTTTAAATAATCATGTTATGTTCTTCAGAGGGTTCTTTGCGATTAAAATAGTTTTAAAAGATTAAAGATTTCACAAGATTATTTGTTATTAGAAAAGACTCGGATAGAACCGTCACAAATTCCGTTATTTTATATTTATTTGAAGTTTAGAAGAAATGCATAGGAAAAAATTAACAATAGCTTACATTGGATTTTATGTTGCCCATTAAGCCGGCTGGGTGCCGTAGTTGGTTCAGCGCTGGCTTTGTACGCCCAAGTTAATGAGTTCGACACGGGCCGAAGTCGGTACATTTTCATGATGCAAAAAGTTGACAGCGTCCATTTTGCATGATTATGCAGCATGTTAAGAATCCTTAGGGTGCCTGTTTGGCTTAGGTATTATCCCCAAAAGTAAGTTACTATGACAAATTCGCATCGTCTGGGTTCGGGTGCCTCTTGGGGGATACGGGGCGTCAAACTACATTGTGGCAATTGATGCCACTCTAATAAGTGATACCAGCTCCTTGGAAATGTACTAGGTCTACAATGGGTATTACCAATCCGCAGTCCCAGTTAAAAGGAAAAAAACTGTGGCCTATGAAATTTATTAGGAAAGAGTAAGGGGATACTTCCTTACATTTCAAATTTCCAAACCACCTTAGAACCGCAACACACAGATTTAATGCGCATACGCTTCTTTTCCCAGCGAGTATTGTGTATCATTTGGAGAATACAACTCATATTAAACACTGTCTATATCTACAAAGGAACAAATTTGTCCTTAAAAAACACCATTTTTATTCAATATTATCACAGCCAAACTCACGTAATCCTATAAATTTACCTTATTTTTTATTTATTTATTTATTTTTTACATTCCACGATATCTGATAAAACTCGCTAAAACTAACTCAAATGTCGAAGTTATCAACCACCTATGAGGAGAGAGGAAATACAGTTGCCAGTTATTTTCCCTTCAAAGGTACATTATGTCCCCAAACAGGACAACATTTTCGTGGATATTTGCATAGCATAATGGCATTTGAATGCACCAGAGCATTCAACGTAGAACAACGAGACTGACTGTCACAGTCGTTGTCACAGTGTGCTTGAAGATAATGGACTCCTTGTGCGTGTTCTCTGTCATATAGGTTGCTGTAACTTAACTTCTTTGAATGAAAAATATGTATGTAAATAAGGATATGAATCTCAAGTTTGTTTTATTAGGGTGTTTTATATGAAAGAAAGAATTTCTGGGAAGAAATGGAAATGGAAGTGGGAAGATAGAAGTTGAAATATGGAAGGAAGAAATGAGCATTTTCGTTTAGAATGATTATATAAATTTAGAAATCCTTTTAGAATATTCTTCTAGTTCTAAAACCATGCGAATAGTTTGCAGTGGTGCCTCCTTCTGCAAGTCACAAGCAACAAAGAATAGGAATAAAATCTCTTAACAACTGATCTGAGTAGGGGTCCCATTTCTCTCAGTCGTCTAAGGCAGTGTTCCGCAACCCCGGTCCACGGACCGGTACCGGGCCGCACAAGAAACATTAAATTATTTACTGTAATATGCTTTTTTTGGATTTGAGCTACTTTTTTTTATGAAAATCACTTTATATTCCTTGTTAAATCACTTTATATTCATTTTTTGGTGTAGCTATATTTTATTCTAATGTCACGATTATATACAATTGAATTAAAATTATTAAATCAAAATAGTCTAAAATATAAGCAATCAACATTTTCACTCAGAGGGCCGCGGTAAAATTAACAAACGTTGACCGGTCCACGGTGATAAAAAGTTTGCGGAACACTGGTTTAAGACACTGCGAACCAGTAGGTCGGTTGTTTAAATAAACCCCAATGTGAAGGTCAGCTACTGTTCACCGAAAGTTTATTAGATATACACTACAAATAATCATAATTTTTTTATATAGCAGAAAAATTAGTTTCAAACACTTAAATCATTTGAAATAAGAAACTAAATTCTATAGATTTATGCCCTATATTTATAAAAAAACAATTATAGGGTTATTCACAATTCCCTTCTGTGTTTCGAAGCTACATAGTAAAAAATAAAACAAATAAAACAAAAAGGAACATTTGAAAGAATACAGAAACAGATAAATTTTATGTACATCTTCATACAGATGTTCTATCTGTGAAACCATGGTTACACGATGATATTCCAGTTCCTCTCGCACTCTATTCGACATCGTACAATCAACGCTATTGACAGCACGTGATAGATATCCTTTGCATGTTATCCGAAAAATTGCTCTTTTATGTATAACACGTTTTTCATATCCTCTTTACTGCGTGATGTAGCAGAATTACATGAAAGAATAACACGTGCCATCAATAATATTGATAGTACGTGGTTAAATAGAGTGTGGCAGGAACTGCCCTATCGCATTGATGAATGCTGAGGAACCAAAGTTTCACATGGAATTGTTTCTCAATTTTATTTGTAATGTATGTAAATAAAACTTTATTTGTTTCTGTATTCTTTCAAATGTTATTTTTGCTGTATTCGTCCAAGTTTTTTTTTCTATGGCGCTTAGAAATCCTGAAGGGATTTATAAATAACCTTGTGTTGGTGTTCATCGCAAGTACGTGACAAAAAAAGTTAATAACTGCAGAGTTTATAAAGAAATAAAAAAATCGGAAATAATTTAAAAGAAAATTCCTTTTAATGGAAAAAGGAATAAAATATCATTTCAACAAAAGAGATAGGGAAGATTGAATGATAAGTTGTGCATCCGTCATATAAAGTTTCACATTGTAAATGCGTTAACTAGTTACCAGTTATAGTTTTTCCTGTGATAAAATGAATAAAATAGGGTTTTTAAAGCAGTTTTATGGCAGCATTGTATTAAGTAACTATACAAAAGAACGTCTCAGATAGCTTCGGGGAAATTTGAAAAATGTGCATCTTTAAGTGTACGAAACCATTATATACTCTTAAGAATTTTCCGTTCAATTCTTATGATACAAAAGGATTTGTACGATCAATGCAGGTGCGTCTGTGTGGGGTACTCTGAAGTATGTTATTTTCCTTTTGAGAAAATAACCGGCGCTCATTTTGAAATAATATGCTGTGGATCAATAGCTATGGATATTACGTATACAATACAGTTCGAAATTTCTATTTAGATTGTGATAAATTCAAGTCATTTTCGCTTATGAAAAATCTGGTTATTTCCTCATTTAAAAAATTGCTGTAGTAAATTTTAAAAAAGTTTTTGAAGCGAGTTTTACAAATTAATTCTTTAAAATAACAGGACTGGGAACTATGGGGGAATTAATATAAAAATAGTGTTCTAAAATTATTGGGTGTAAGGGAACATTCTGTCTTTTTTCTAAAAAGAAAACACATTTTTTTTACTTTTTATTTAAAATTTTATCTGAAACATAATGTCCCTTTGTTAGTTAAAACTGGAATAGCTATCTGAAATCTAAATATGATTGATTGAATATTAACGTCGCACTGTTCAGCTTTTTGGCGACGGACCACGTAATTTTGAACCAACCACACCTGAATAACTACCACACCACACAACGGGAGGACGTTTCAGTTCGACAGATTTAACGTGCATCGCTGCCCTACACGGGGGTTTTTAGTGGTAACCTGGCTGAACCTGTGACAGCAAGCCACAGTCCGATACCTATACCACTTACCGCGGTCAGTAAATTCCTTTAAGGCCCTTTTTTAGATATGGGAGTCCAGTTAGTGGGACTATAATTACACATGTAGGGGCCCCTGTAGCTTGGGGGGCGTATCATTGATACGGTGGCATCTACGCCCCTGCTTTACAACTGTCTTTAAGCGTTCTGGCAGCTTATCTGACCCCCTGGAAAAGAAGTCCTCTGATTTGGAGACAAAGTATTCTTCCAATGTCATTAGGAAAACCTTATAATTTATATATTTATTTCCACCAATAAAGATTTGCAGTAAAGAAGCGATGACAGTTTGACAGCGATGATGTATGGAATTCCTTACGTTCTCGAAGATTCCTGGCATGTCACGTTTCCTCTCAGAAACTACAGATATTCGAGCGATGAAATCTTCAACTGAAGAAATGAGTCTCGTACACAAAACTCTTCATGTGACCAGAACCAGACTTGTGTCACCTTCTGGTCACTCTTGCAATGGTCATGGGATGTGAAAGATGCTTGTTCGGGAAATATTCCTGGTACAACTTCCAAGCGATGTGCCCATTACACGTCCATATATGATCAGCTTGTTGACCCGTTCTTCGTTTGAATACGAGTTCAATCTACTACCCCGGGAAAAGGATAACAAATGACGACTTCCGGTTATGGTTTTCCCGAATTCTTCCGTTCGGCACAATCTACCGCACGACTTCCCGGAGGAATCTTCCAGAAAGTAAGAAATTATGTGCAGCGCCACTGTCTGGCTGCCAGACTTCTGGTTGGAATTTCGAACACCTGTTGGAATACAACCTTTCAAAAATATTATGTTTCCCTTCAATGCATTGTTGTCTCTGTGTCCTTTACCTCAGCTTCGTTGCATCACAGTTGTCAACTATAGCATTTGCGCCCCTGCATTTCTGTGTGATTCCGAGTCATTTTTGTGCCCCTATACCCCCTGCAAGTTTATGGGTCTAGTAGCGAATCACTCTGTATATACGGGGTGGGCATTTAGTCTATTGCGGTCGACCGGTGAACTACCAAGATATTTTGGGGTGTCGCCTGAAGACTAGCAGTTAGTAAATATATACCGAAACATTAAAGACCGGCTGATAGTATCTAAGCTTTCTTCTGATTATAACTAGGAGCAGTGTGTGTACACCTCCCGCTAGTCCTGAATCGCGGGGAGGGTGTGACAAAGCCTATGTTACGTTATGGTTGTGCAATCCCTCGTAAAATCCGGTGGGGTCGAAAACCCGACTTTGCAATATTCTGCGTTACGCCACTGACTAGGAGTACTAACTTAAGATGATCATGTGTTATTTTTTAATGTATTTTGAATTGTTTCGCAATAAATGCATCATTTGATATTATTGTATTTGTTGCTGTTATTATTATGTTTGTAAGAGGTGAGTAAATTAAATAATGAGACTGATTTTTTTTCATTTGTTTATTCGAATAAACTTACAATTCAACATTGTCTCCTTCAAAGTAACTGCCTTCTGAAGCCACACAGCGCTGGAGACGTTTCTTCCACTCCTCATAGTACTGGTGGAACTCGGATATTGGAATAGTCTGGTCGGTTACAGCCGTTTGAATGTCTTCCAGTGTCCCAAAATGATGTCCCTTGAGGAGATTCTTCAATTTCGGAAAGAGGAAAAAGTCACAAGGACTCAAGTCGGGTGAATAAGGGGGCTGAGGAGAAACAGGAATGTTCTTACTGGCCAATAAACGGTTCACTGAGAAAGGTTTTTCGGATCCATTTTGGCGTAGATCTTTCTCATCTTCAATTCATTGGTCAAAATCTGATGAACGGTGGCGTGATTCAAATTCAACTCTTATCCAATCATTCTGATTGTCAAGCGACGATCTGAACGCACAAGATCCCGGACTCTAACGACATTTTCAGCGGTTTTTGAAACTGAGGGCCTTCCACTGCGAGGTTCATCTTCAATTGACTCTCTTCCTTCTGAAAATGCCTTAAACCACCGAAAAACCTGGGCCCTTGACAAAACACTGTCTCCGTAGGCTTGCTGAAGTTTTGCAAATGTTTCCGTTGCGTTGTGTCCAAGTCTGAAGCAAAACTTGATAGCACATCGTTGCTCGTTGTCACTCATTTCAGAACGCACAAGAAAAACCTGTTTCACTGAACAAATCACTACAGACAATTAACTTGACTCAGCGACTTCAAACTCATAATGATGACGCATCACATGTTTACCTACATCCCCTCCATGTCCTACTTCCCCAGTGTTGCCAGATCAAACACTACGCTACAGTCTCATTACTTAATTTACATACTTCGTATCTTACGTTTTGCTCTAAACGCTGTCTGAAAAGTGTAAATATTTTAATGCAGTTACGTATTTAAGTACATATTCCGTATTTATTATTAAGTTATATTAAATGTAGATCTTTTTCTTAGCTCACCACACCTACGCCATTGGGCGGACCGCAACTTCATGAAAAAAAATTACAAGTAGATCAACTCTGGAAAAGTCTGCCCGCCACTGCTATATATGAACAAAGACAATCCCTCCACTTCTCCCGATTTTTGTTACAATGTTCGCAAAAATTATTTTGTTATTCATCTAACAATTCAACATCACAAATGTATTTATTCTTACATTTCCTTTGTATAAAAATGTCAAAAATAACAATATTACACAACACGTTTTTGCAAACAAAAATAACGCTAATACAATAAAACATGAAATCTGAATAAGATTCAAACACGAATGATTCTCAAAAGCATATATATATATATAAAAAAATTATACAAAGCACATACATATACAACGCAGAGAAAATGAAAACTTCATAAGAAAAAAAAATCGCGAACTTTCTTCCTAGAACAATTTGTTTCATCATTTTTTCTTTCACTATTTGCTTAGTATTCTTTATCCTTAAAGAAGACGGTACATTCGAACAAATTTTTTTCTCTTAACATTTCTCTATCTAAAATCCCATTTGTAGAAAAATCTACTTACGAAAAATAACAAATGACAGTTCAAAGAAAGAGAAAATGCCAAAAGTAAATATCGAGTAGCAGAGGAAATACAAAAAAGACAAACGAACAATACCTACCTAGCAAAGAAAAAAATCGACGACAATTACTAAGCATTCTTTCTGTTATTCATATATTTCTACTTTTTATCGCATTTTTTTGCAAAAGCGAAAAAAAAAGGACGAGGATTGTAAAGGAAAAATCTCACTTATGCGTAAACAATTAAACTTAATATCTTTCTGAAATCTTTATTAAAATGGGATTTCTTTTTGTAGTATAATTTGTCACAGTATAATAATCATTGTCATCGTTACTTATTTTTTTAAAGCAATAAATCAGGGTAGTTGTTAAAAAAATTTTTTTTTCCTCTTTCTAATATACGGCAAAGTTCCTGTCCATACATCTGAGAAATTTAATATTCTGCTGAGAAGTATTTTGTTATATATTGCTAAGGGTACTTTTTTTTAAATCGTTTTTTATCAGCTTTAAAGGGAAAAAAAGCATTTATAAAAATTAAAACGTAGAAAAAGTAACCTTATCAATATCTTTTTAGAATTGAAGTTATTCGAAATTAGAAGAAACCATTCAAATTACTTTTAAACATATTCACACATAATTAAAAATATCTGTTGTTGTTACTTATGCCGCCCGATCGACATTTACATTTGATCAAGGCCCACGAAATTCATCGTGACAAAGGTTAATTGTACGCATGTTGTTAGTCTTAGCTTTGAGCACCATGTAGTACGATTGGCTCGGCTCCACTTCAATTTTGAGGGAAAACACTCAGGGAGTGGTCAGAGGGATCCCCGCTATTACCTTTCCAAAAACCTCACGAGATGACTTGCAGCTTGACGGGGAGTACCTACATGCCGCAAAGGCATTATACATATACAAACCTGCAAACCTTCTACGGGATTCAAACCCATGCCCTACGGCATACTAGTTAGAAAAATATCTGTAATCATTCAGAGTAGTCGAAAGTCGAAGATAAACCGAACTGCAAAAATGTGTAGGTTTTTCAAATATCTGAAGGAAGGAAGATTCGAACTGGGTACCTTCCGATCCGAAAACGTGTACTTTAGCGATCACGCCAAAATGATCGTCTTAGCGCGGTGACTGTCACTGGTTTATACAGATATCACACCGCCAAACTATCCTCATGCCAGTGATTCGGCGAATAGGTGAACGAACGATACCATATTCGTGGCGAGCGTGTGAGCAGTTGCGTCACTTTGTGGGTTGCGTCATTCGTGCGTGACGGCTTGAAAGTTGCGTCATTTGTGTAAGACCGCTTTGTGGAGGGATGGCTTAGTTGCGTCATTTGTCTGACAGCTTGATTGCTTTTGCGGTGGATAGATGACGCCACGACTGTTGCGCGTGAAGGGTGCTGTTCTATTTGCATGGCCAGGGTCACCAATGATGGAATATTCAATCTGAGCACCTTCTGTTCCGTAAATGAGTACTTTAGCGATCACGGCAAAACGATCGTCTTCGCGTGCTGGCTAATACTGGTTTATATAGATATCACACTGCCACATGTCATTAAAAAATAAATGGTCATGGTAGAAAGGTCATAATAGCGAACATTAATCCCTTAAGAGGTTAATTTTTTGCCCAAAATATTTTAAAAAGAAAGGTGCATTTTTTATTGTAAATAACTAAGCATAATGCGTAATAGAATGCAAAAATGGAAGCATTTTATTTTATAATTTTCAATTTTCAAGTTTTCACACTTTGTATTTTATAATTGTGGAACACATAAACCCTTTAGCGTTTGCTTTTGATAAGTACACTGCATGCCATAAGGAATGTTTAAAGTATTTCAAAAGGTTTCCTCTCATACTTACAAAATAGTTTCTTGCTCGTACCTCTTTTTTAAACGATTGAGGATTTTGTGTTTGTGTGCATTTACATATATTTGCACAATTTGAAGCATGTTGTAGTATTAAGTCTTGCTTTCCAATGGAGGCAGATATAATAACGGTTTTTTTTTGGATATCTTTCCATTTTCATTTCTTCTCAAGCAACAAATGGCTCATTGCCTAGCCAGTTCCTGTTTTTTATCGAATATTTCGCAGAATCAAAATTCCCGCCTTCAGCATAAAGAAAATCCCTGATGAGAACTATTTCAGCACCATGGATGAACAAACTGCATCTCTTAAAAACACTAGCACTAATAATCGCCCAATAACAGTGCTTCTGAAAGTTTCAATATTCGCGACCCAATACTCAATTATAATTTTCATCGCCCCCCCATACAATAGCAATGTTTTAAATTCAATAACACTATATTTTGATGCTAAAACTAAGATACAACTTTAACCTCTTAAGTGACACCGGCGTATATAAATATCTTGCTCAGCCAAAGTGTTAATTTCCGCTGACGTATATCTATGTCTTTCCGTAGTAGCGTTTCTCAAACTGTATCCCCACAGTTTGAGAAATGCTGCCCAATAAGAATTAAAAATATGTGCAACTCAAAAATAGACAGAAGAAAACATCAGTGCCCGCGAAGAGTACGGGCAAACCGGTTGTGGCCAGATTTCGGTAGGACCAGTTAAGGAGACAATTCAAACATTAGAAAAAAATTCTTAACTTTTTTAGAAGACTTAATACTAGCGAATCGAATTAGTCACGCAAACATGTTTCAAGAAGAAAATTTAGAGTCAAATTATGTTTAGAATTTTGGAACAATGTTTTGACCGCTATTTTTGAATCATGAACAAGTGATGAAGATGACATGTGAGTTGCCCCACCACTCTTCGAACAAAATGCCAATTTGAAAGTATCATAAAAAAGCGCTTTACCGGAATCCATGGATTAGCAAATTATCAGTAGATTTTAATCCAGTCAAATGCAAAGAATTAGACCACATACTCTATTGGAAAGAAAAGAAGTTAAAATTTAAAGCTGTGGAATCGATTTCAAGAAGAATGACATGCTAGAAATCGACCAGGATATTGTTGTCTATGTGCTACTACAATAATTGACGGCTGGTACTCCTGTTAACATTTCTTCAAAATAGAACAGATAGTGCTATTCTGCTGCAAAAACAATAGAGTCTAGCAACAGGACGGAGTGTGGCAAACCAAACCCTCCACAGGCTTCCCCAGGTCTCTAAGCACTTAAGAGGACTTGGTACCCTAAAAATCACAAACCTATCGTTTTTTTTATTTTCATTTAATCTTATTCTTTGCATTATTATCTTTCGATTGATATATCACTTGTGCATGTCGGAAAGTTAGAAGTTAAATAAAACTTCATTTCAAAACAAATTAGGCAATTCAGCCACACCCCCTTTTAAGAAAAAAAAGCTAAAAAATGCGTTATGATAAAAAAATCTATTTTATAAATAGAAATAATAACTATAAAAAGAATGTGTAGTATTAAAAGCAGAATATTTTCGAGGTAATACAATAATGTAATTTTTCTTCCTTGTGAAATGTGTGCATGTAAAATTTTTAAATTAAGGCATTTTATATTAATAATTTTATAATTTCAGTTCTTATTCCTGATATATTTTTCATACAAATGTAATACTTTAATATTATAAGAAGAAAAACAGCTAAAATTTCTGTCGTGACAGAAAAAAATTTTTTTAAGTTTTTCTTGAGTTTTCTTGTGCAATTAGTACTCTCTAAAAGTTGATCATTTATAAAAATGTGTGGGTTGAAAACATATGAAAATGCAATTATTTTAAAGAAAACGTATAAGTAATATCTTAAAGTGGTATTTTAAGTTTAATTAAGCTTATAATAATTATTTTTTCAGAATTATAAACTGTAAAGTGGTTTTTCTCAGTTTGTGTTTTTCGAAACCTTAGTGCATTCAAAATGCTACTCCTTCGACAATTATTTACCAATAACTTCAATTTTTTTTCCTGCGTGTTAAAAATAAAGCATGTAATAAAATTAGGTATCCGTTTTGCTATAAACTGAATACTTTTTTAAAAAAAAAAAAATAAAATGTAAGACATGTTGGCTTTTTCGTTGATTTTTAGCCTGTATATCAACATTTTATTTTTTTTCTCGAAAACGAATGAAGTTATTCTAAAATCTATCCCTAAAGTTGTTAAGAACATCCATAAGAATATTATAAAAAAATTTCAGGTCAAAAAATTAATTTTCACAAAATGAGTAGGATTTTAAAATTTTCCCGATTTTCTTCAAAAAATTTAAATTTTTAAAATTGTGTGAATAATATACGAAAATTTTCATCTGGTAACATTTTCTTGAATAGAAACATTGTATAAAATGTTAAAATGTAATTTTTAAATACGTAAATAAAGAAGTTTGCTCAAAGGGTGCCAAGTCCCCTTAACCAGTCCTTCTCAAAGTTTCAATACCCGCGACCCAATATCCAATCATAATTTTCATCGTGATTGATTGATTGAATATTAACGTCGCACTGTTCAGCTACACGAGGGCTTTTGGCGACGGACCACGTAATTTTGAACCATGGTCAAGTGACGTGGACGACACCTGAGCTGGCACCCCTCTCCTAACTACCACACCACACCAACGGGAGGACGTTTCAGCTCTCGACAGATTTAACGTGCATCGCTGCCCTACACGGCGGGTCTTTAGTGGTACTGGGCTCGAACCTGTGACAAAGCAAGCCACAGTCCGATACCTATACCACTCGGCTACCGCGGCCACATAATTTTCATCGTGCCTCCCTCATACAATGACAACGCATTGAATTCAATAATGTTATACTTTGACGCTAAAACTACGATACGATCTTAACCTCTTAGGTGCCTTCGGTGTATATAAACGTCTCGCTCAGTCAAAACGTTAATTTCCCAGGACGTATATATACGTCTTTCTGCGGGACGAGCTGTTATCCATAAAATTATTCAGAAGGCTTTGAAATGCAATAAAAAGACCTTGACACTGCGAAGGATTTACTTATTTCAGATTATTTGCTTCCTTATTCCTTCCCCCACAATACATCGCATAAGCGCCCCTACGTTGAAAACAGTTGGCACTGAGATAACTTTTAACTGACACTTAAGGGATTACTTATAAATCGTACAGATCATTAAGATAAGTGCTAATTTTTTTTATTTAATTTTATGTACGGTAATCTCATGTTGTCACTGGTAATTATTAAACTTGCTCTTAGAGTATTGTTAAATTAATTAGAAAATATATTGTGTAGCAGTGGCACATTTATAAGTGTAATATATCAATGCAAATGTGTATTTTTTATGTCAGAATGTATTTTGTTTGTTTACTTTCAGTAAATTAATAATTTTTTCAAATTGTCTTGTTTTTGACTTTTCAATATGCTCGTGCTCCACTCGTAGAGTTGCCACGCCCCCAAGAAGGGTGCGCCCCACAGTTTGAGAATGCTGACTTGAGCCAATTGTGTGTATTCCTTTGACCTCAATTATGTATATTCCGTTGACCTCAATGGTGTGCATTCCGTTGACCTCAATGGTGTGTATTCCATTGATCTCAATGGTGTGTATTCCATTAATCTCAGTGGTGTGTATTCTATTAATCCAGTGTTTCTCAAAGTGTGGGGCGTGCCCCCCTGGGGGGCGAGATACCCTACAAGGGGGGCGCGAGCATATCGAAAATTTAATGATGTTTTTTAAAAAAATAACCGGAAAGAGAAGTAAAACAAAATACTTTCTTCCATAATAAAAAAAATACACAACACTGATATAATTAATGTTTATCAACTGGCGTTTTTCCGTCATCAAATAGCTATCTTTGATCCCAAAACCAAATTAAAGAAAAAAAAACATTTTGTTTAATTTGCTGTATTTCCTCAATGAGAGATTTTTTTTTATTGCGTTTTAACATAAAATATTACTCGTTGAAAGAAAAAAACAAAACTTAGACCCTGAGAAAAATTCTAAGAAGATAAACAATTCATCACTGTAATTATTATTGAAATACTATACATTAGTTGTAGAAAAAGAAAACGAAGACATGATTCACTTTTCAGCCAGGCTGCATAATACATTTGCTGATCATTTAATTGACCTTCAAATTTACTGGTATATAGTTAGTGTTTTACATTAGTTCCGTCCCATCTTTAATGTGTTTGTTTTTCGCTTAGGGAAATTGTAATTAATAAATAGTTTTATGATATTAGGAAAAAAATTGATTGATTTGAAGGATTATTTGGCCAAGATTTATATTTTTATGAGTATTCTCACAAACATATAAAGCATAGTGAAAAACGTCATAATCCTTTTCATATCATCCGTATTTTTTTCTGAATACACTTTTAACCCGAGAGCAGTGGCGCGGGAGATATCTGTTATCTCTATTGAAGGAAGTTGAAAGAATGCATATTATTCATTATTGAGAAATGCGATGCACATGAAACGAAAGGAAAATTTTCAAATGCTTCCTAAAGAACTCAATCAACTTAAAATATGAAGCCATACGTGTACCACAAGGTTCAGTTTGCCTTGTCAAAAAGATACAAGAAAGAAAAAGTTCAACTTGCTGTTTGTTGATCACCAAAGGTGTCACGAGTTTGAGCCCAGTACCTCTAAAGACCCGCCGTGTAGGGGCGAGATACACGTTAAATCTGTCGAGAGCTCAAACGTCCTCTTGTTGGAGTGGTGAGGTAGTTAAAAGAGGCCAGCTCAAGTATTGTCCTCGTCACTTGACCATGGTTCAGAATTACGAGGTTCGTCTCCAAAGGCCCTCGTGTAGCTGAACAGTGAGACATTAATATTCCCTCACTCGATCATGAAAGCTCATTAAAACTACAGTAACTTGAACAAAATATGACAACTTTGCCAGCAAATAAGATTTCTGTAATATTAGTGAAAAGTGTCTCTGATTGGCATCCTGTATTAAGGTCTTGCACTTTTGAATCATTTTAGTTCAGTTTTATTGGATTTTATCTCAAATCATCAAAGAAAAATTGAATAGTCCTTGAAAGCCGGTAAGTTTATTTTCTCTTAGTTAAATTATTCACTAGAATTCCGATTTGAATCGTGTACAGTAAAAATAATTATAAACAAATGATTGGGGTGACTGGGTCCCCCCGCACTATCATTAGCGTTAGCATCAAGTGCGCGCCTGCTCCTGGGTTAAAACATTTTGAAGTCTTCTCGCTTTAAACATTAAAAAGAGTAACACAATTATTCTTCATCGGAATTTTATGTTCTTTTTCATTATTTAACATTAATTCTAAATGCTAATTCTGTGAGGTTTAAAAAAAATTACAGTTCTTTTAAATAATTATTTACAATTATAGCATTTATCTAAAAAAATCATTTTACATTTATTTATACAATGTCGTGCACGCAGTTATTTTTATACTCCTTACAGTTCAGCTATTATATCAAGAATAATGTTTTATTCTTTAAAAAAAATTAACTCGTGCGAAATGCCGGTGTTTCAGCCAGTATACGTTTAATGTATCAGTACTGAAGATGGTATTTTATAAATAATTTCTTAACACTAAATTAAGAACAAGTTTAATAATTATTAGGGACTTCCATGGGCTTGTCTTGTAGAGCAAAGTTTTTCAAAGGAAGGTTTAATATCAGAAATTGACAATTTGAGTTATTTTTCTATATTTAGCTGATATCTATATTTTGTCTTCAAAGCAGCCACCGCAGAAAATCCGGTTTAACAAAGGTAGGATGTTGAAAATGGTAATAGTATACGAAGTTCTTTTGTTTTCAGTACAGAAAATTCATCATCCACCTCTACCCAAAGTTCAAAGAGCGATTTATTACAAAATTGCCTTTTAATTTTTCACTGGATGTGAAATCTATGAAGATTTCTTCGGAAGTTGAGAGCCCCTCTGAAGTGTCTTGAAATCGATCCGTAATCCACTCGTAACTTACTACCAAATTGTCCTCATCCAGAAAATACTTTTTAAAATTCTTTACCAACATTGCTAAATGATTTTACATGGTTTTAAAAACAACTTCCCCACGTTGTTCTTCAGATTTGTAAGTTTTAATACATAGCGAGCTGGGGCTTTTTTCCCCATCATTTACTTCAGTAGTGGTAAATCCAAAATATAAGTATTTTGGAGAATATTGCCTTGATTTAATTTTCGGAACCATGCTCGTCTGTGTGCTTGTTGATCCTTTTTTATCGTCGAATGTCTGCTTACGACTTAAAAATGTATGTATGATTTTGTTTTAATCTACTGCCGTAAATACTTAATTACCGTGAATTACAATTAACGTGCAAATTAAAAAATGTACGTTCAAGCTAGGTTCGGTAGCTATAGAAGTATCGAGTCAACCAAAACTGATTGGAATTGTACGAGGAAAAGCATTTTTACATGTTTTGCGCAGACGTTCGATAGGCTGCCCAGACTCACGCAAACGTACCCGATAATGCCAGATGTGATGGATATGATAGCGAGCAACATAGACTAGACTATTTTTCTAATGACATTTGTACTTTAAGAAATGGATGCCGAAGGAAATAAATCTTTAATTAAATATATCTTTTTGTGATCTGTTCCAATTTAAAAATTAGAGAAAGAAAAATAACATAATAATAAGTAAGTAATATATATTTTAAGTAATTTTCTTAAAATATATATTACTTAAAAGTTACATGTACAAAATTTAATATACTTATCGTATTAATTTGTACGGTTTATAATTAAGATCGTATTGTAACTTGAGCGTCTCTCTCTCAAAGTGCATTTTTATTGCAGTAAATATATTATTGTTGTACAGGGGGCGACAAAAATTATGATTGAAAATTGGGTCGCCAGTATTGAAAGTTTGAGAAACACTGCATTAATCTCAATAGCGTGCATTTCGTTGTTCTGAATGGTGTATATTCCATTAACCTCAATGATGTGAGCTCGTTGACACCAGTAGACACGGAGTAGGTGTGCTATTGACATTTGGTATAAAAATAAAGTGACATTCGAAATATCCCCAGATTCCTTCGAGAAACATCACATTACAAACAAGAAAATTTGATGGTATAGCTTGGAATCAGCATAGATGAACGTACATACCTGCATATTATTCGAAATAACAACATGACAGTCCAAAGTTATGCATACAAGATATAAAGAGAGAGACCTCCTACCTTACCTTACGCTGCAGCCATTGGTGAATACTTTTTTAATGCGTGATGTTGACAAATCTTATAGATCTCAATTTATGCAGAACACGCTTGAAGCTGAAGCAATACAGTATATGGAATATCCAGAATTTTCTCCTAAACTAAATCTGATCTACCATGTTTGGGAGAATCCAGATGATACATTGAAGCGAGACCAACGCCTCGTTTTCTACCCGTGACATGGAAATTACACTTCTGGAACAGAGCAGTATTTCTCAAACCCTTACCGATTACCACATAACATTCATGAAAAACAAGTATGGAGAAGTCTCAGCCACCCAAAGAGACCACACACCCTATTAAATAAACTATGTCGCTTTCAAAAAATGTTTGTCATTTACATGTAACCAAACCATTTCCTGGAAGCATCACCTCGTGTTATTCCCATCATCTTGGAAAATTAAAGCTCCCACATGTTTTTTCCTCTTCTTTTGTATATTGTATTGGAATACAAATGTTTTTTTTAATTTTATGCGCATGTATTGCTGTCTTGCCAGGTTTCTTTACTTCTTTGCTTAATCCCCTAATTTTTAGCAGTGTGCACCACTGAAGATAAACTAGTATACAATAGAGATTTTACAATGGTAGTTCAGAAATGAAATATGTAAATGTTTCAATACAATCGCATCACTGTATCTGGAAATAAGAATGAGTAACGTTATTCCATTCTCGATATAAATGGAAATTTTATCTAATATCTCCCTGTGGCTGTATACTCTCAAAGGCTTACATATTTTTATTTGGATGAAAATGGAAAATATACATGCAGTTGCATATCAGCTATCCTCTAGATATGATATTGAGTATTTTACATGCAATTTTTGAAATGAGATGACATGTGTTTTGCAAGACAAGGAAAATAAGATACCGTTGCTGACCATAATTAGAATCAGGATGGCGGGGGCGAATAATGAATAATTTCATGTATATCCTGACATATTTGCATATTTCAGTGCAATAATTTTTAAAGGCGCAATGTTAAGTTTAGAAATTCAGTAAAGCTATGATTAAAGTAAATACAAGTATAGAGGACGTTACATATTTTCGAAGACAGCTTTATTTAGGATTTAAATACTGCAAATATTTTGAAGGAAAATGTTTCTGACGAGAGCTTAATATTTTTTAAATTAAAATATTATTTTTTGATATTTTAAAATTTATTCTTTTTTAATAATGGTTGATTTGAACAAATTATGGATCAAAGGACACATTTTTAATCTTTCTGAAGAAAAATATTTTGATTCTGTTCTTAAAAACATTGTAAAATATAAAGAACAAGATCCTTATTGCTTTTGTAAAATCTACATTAAAAAACCCCAATAAATTATAACTGGTGTTTTATTTCAGAATATTCAATAGATTTAAACGAACCGGAGTTATCGTTAATATGTTGAGAAGATGAGAGAGACAGACAGACAGAGAGTGAGTATAGATTTGTAAGATCAAGACCAAATCACAGGCATTATTGAAATCAACTTATAATCTCCAGTTCACTATTACACTTTAAGATCCCAAACTCATAAAAAAAAATAGTTGCATCACTTTTAACTTTTTCCCCCTTACATTGTGCTGGGTTTTATCCGCGGATCTTCCACCAATCCTCTTGGGGAAACTATTCTTTAACTGTTATTTTAGATCAAAAATCACTTTCTGTAGAGATTACTTGATTTTATGCTAATGTAAATGCTATTTAAACCCTGACATTGAGTGTATTATGTTAGTCGTGTAATCGTGAAATGTCAATAGTAAAAAGGGATTTGTGACTAGGAGGTCGTACGTCCTGAATTTAATATTCATCTTAGCATCCACTCAAAGCAGGGGAAGGAATATAGGTCCATTTGTGCCAAGCTGTTGCAGTTCGAGAAGGAGTTGTCGTGGAAACTGCAAGTGGCTCTATAGATATGTCATTTTGAATAATCTAATAAGTTGGATTAAAGGTTTATATATAGAGTAATCTTGCTTCTAAAGTGTATGAATATGTTATAAATTGCTCATAAAGTGTTAGATTCAAAATAAAAGCAATTACTTTTAATACACAATGTCTGCTTTGTCCCCAAATCTTTTTACACATGCAACATTCGGGTTGCGACATCTTCAGATTTCTTAAAGTAGCAACTTAATCTGCATATCACGGCTCCTTCACAATGACAGGTTCTCATATCAATTAATCAACAAAATAGAATTTTCTAGAGGTTAGTTGAAAAGGCGTGAAAGCTTGCTACAAGGTCTTTAAAAATACATACGTGTTCTGATTATTCATTGAAAATGTATAATACACTTATAAAATCTTTAAAAATGTACATTTTATTAAGATGCTTTGATTTTTAGCTATTACTTTGTTTAGTTTATGTTGCAGTTGTTGCTATACCAGCTGTCTGAAGTAGTCAGATTGAGGACCATGAAATTCATCATGGCAAGGGGTTGGATGTACGCTGTAAGATCGTCTTGTAGTTGAATTAATCAGCTCTAATTAACCGGATTTACCGTTTTTATTATTTCCTTCAAAACACATCACTATATTAATATTTTCATTTACAATTCAAAGTCACATCGGAAACAACAGGCAGCTTCCTCCATTTTTCGTTCGAGACTCCTCTTCTCTCCTTCCCGCTCAAAGGCCAAAACAGTTCACAGCAGCGCCCTCTTTCTAGTCTATGGTGTGCTATGTGTCAAGCCTCCTAGTGTACTATGTGCCACGCCGTTACAGTCTAATTATTTCCTCCCATCCTGGAGAAAACTTTTCACGATAGTTGAGTGGAAAGTTTTACTGTGATACCTGAAAAATACTTGACATAGGATCAGTTTATGCAGCAGTAGAGAGTTAAGAATTATTTCTTGAAATCCTTTTCTTTTAAACGGAGCTAAAAATATTTTTAAAAAAATAACGTGCAAGTATCTGTTCTATCCGAAATTAGTACCTTATTTTAAGGAAGGCATTAAACTTATCCCTACTAATCTATGTGAACTTTAACATGTACAAAATATCATTTGGTGAAATACTGCTACCAAATGCAAACTTCAAAATACAAATACAAATATTAATTATCAAAAAATTAACATACAAATATCAAAAAAAAATTAAATATAATACCAAAATTGAAAATAAAAAATTCCAAATATGAAAATACAAATACAAAAGTTTTCTAATACCAAATATCAAATTTTAAAATATCAATACAAAATATCAAAGTTTAAAATACAAATACAAAATATCAAAAAAATTAAAATACTAATATCAAAACTTAATACTAATAAACAAATACCAATCATTCTAGACAAAAAAAATAATAATACAAAGAAAATTCTTATTTTTCCATCAATTCTCATTACAAGTGTGTGTGTGTTTTTTTCAAGTTTTAAGGGATACGACTTAAACTATCAGCATTCTGATTCTGTTTTCCCTTCCGATAAGCAATCTCATAATTAAATGCTTGCAAAATTAAGGACCACCTTATGAGTCTTGGATTTTAGTCCCAGTATTTTTCTCTAACCAGACCAAGGGATTATGGTCAGTTTGTATGACAAATTTTTGGTGTCCATCAAGATAGCATTTCGACTTTTGTACGGCAAAAATAATGGCTGCACATTCTTTTTCCGTAGTGCTATATTTTTGTTCTGCAAGCGACAGTTTTTTGCTCAGGAACATGATGGGATGTTCTTCGTTTTCACATACTTGCGACAACACAACGCCTATTCCAAGATTGGATGCAACACACTGAATGATGAAGGGTTTTGTGAAATCAGGACTGAATAAAACTTAGGATTTTTAGATAGTCTTGTCTTGAGCTCTTCGAATGCATTCTGGCAAGAACTGTTCCAGTCAACGGTTGATTTTTGATTTCGGCCCTTAAATAAATCTGTCAGTGGAGCTGCGATTATTGAAAAAAAATTCTGGAATATATCTTCTATAATAGCCAGATAATCCTAAAAAGGCTCTAACTTGCGTCTTGTTAGTGGGGATTGGAAAATCTTTGATGACCTGAACCTTTAATTCTCCAGGTGTTCTTAAGCCTTGGCCTACCAAATGTCCAAGGTATTTAACGTATGCTTGAGCAAATTGACATTTGGATGGCTTGATATGTAATTTAGCGGAGCGTAGGCGATCAAATACATCTTTTAGATGTTTTATGTGATCATCCCAGGCTAGTGAAAAGATAGCTATATCATCTAGGTAGGGAACTGCAAAATCTTCACAATTTCTTAATAAGTTAGCCATAAGTCGACCGAAGTAATAGGGTGCATTTTTCAGACCGAAAGGTAACCTCAATGGTTTAAAAGTTCCAAATGTTGTCACAAACGATGCGTACCTTTGCGCTCGGGGACTCAGGGGTATTTGCTAATACCCTCGAGTAAGATCCAAGATAAAGATATATTTAGCTGCCGATACCTTTTCTAAAAGTTCCTCGATATTAGGCAATGGAAAGAATTGTGTCCGAGTTACTTTATTCAACCTTCTGTAATCGATACAGGGCCTTGCTTCCTTTCCCTGAGCTTCAACAAGTATTAATGGAGATGTAAAATCAGATTCTCCTGGCTCTATTATTTTCAGTTCTAACATCTTATTAACTTTTGATTTGAGAATTTCAATTTGTCGAGGAGACATACGATAAGGCTTAGCAACAATTGCTCGTTCAGATTCTATTTCAATATCATGTTCAGCTAAATCGGTACATCCAGGAATATTCGAAAAAAGATTACTATATTCATGTAAAAGTTCTTTGAGCTGTCCTCGTTGAATTTGAGATAATGTTGAATTTAAATGCACATCGCTGATGATTTTGGACCATCCCGACCTTTCGTTTTCAAGTTCCAAACTAGGTATGTCTTCTTCTTCGTCATGCTTTAAAGGATTAATGCACAATAAGTTAATATTTTGCTCTCGTTGGTGATAAGGTTTTAGCATATTAACATAATAAACGTGGGTTTTATCCTTCTCTGGGAATTTGACCACATAATTTGTCTCAGAGAGTTGTTGCACTATTTCTCCAGGACCAACCCACTGAACAGATAACTTGTTAGGCCTGGATGGAGCTATGACCAAAACCAGTTCACACAGTTGAAATTGACGCTTAACGGTCCGGCGATCATACCACAACTTCTGTTTTTGTTTGGCATCTTCCATGTGTAGGATTGCCAATTCCTGACATCTTTTCATTCTATTAATGAGTTCAAATACATAATCCACAACACTATTTTCTACGTGCTCTTCTTCTGTCAGTTTCTCGTACAATAACATCACAGTAGTCCTTAGAATTTTCCCGTGAACTAGTTCAGCTGGTGAAAACCCAGTACTATCATGTATAACAGTCCTTAGGGCAAAGAGGGCTTGAGGCAGAATTTTCTCCCAATCTGGAATTGCCTCCAGACACAGGACACGAAGAATCCTCTTCAATGTTCTGTGCATTCTTTCCACAGGATTACTTTGTGGATGATAAACAGAACTTCTATATAACTACTTTAACTCCAAATCTTTCTAAAAATTCCGTAGTTAGTGCACTCATGAATGACGTGCCTTGGGTGTGTGGTCAGTCTGTAATTCTCTTGGAAACCCCATTCGGCTGAAAATCTGTAACAATGCATTTACAACAGCTGTTGAGCAAAGGTTTGCTACAGGAATGACATCAGGATACCTTGATGGCATACATAACGCCGTAATCATATATTTATTTCCTGACGGTGTCATTGGTATAGGTCCACTTGCATCGATGTTAATCTTTGTGAAAACTTCAGTTATTACGGGAACAATTTTTAGTGGGGCATTCTTTTTATTTTGCGGTTTACCCACCCTTTGACATTTGTGTCGCATGTCTTTACAAAGTCCTCAACATCACTAAAGCATTTAGGCCAGTAAAATGTTTTGAATATGGCATCTTTCGTTTTAGTTACTCCTAGATGAGCTGCAGCCGCCTCGTGACCTATCATCATCAAATTTTTTCTATAATTTTCGGGAACAACCAAACATTTACGTTTAGTGCCATCCTTATCTTCTTTTTGGAAAAATAGTAAGTTATTTTCGACAATATAATGATTTTTCTTTGAAGACCCGCTTTTAGCTTCTTCAAACAGTGTTTTTAATTCAGCACTGTTCATTTGTTCCTTTGCAAAATCTTTATGAGATAATTTTATAAGATTTGATTCAGAAATTTCAGGTTGAATTAAAGGCAAAATACCATCCTGTTCGTCCGGAGATTCTTTATTCTTTTCGTTACTTTCAGGAATAGTTTCTTCTGACATATGTTAAGATCTTGTTTACTCTCTTCAGTCAATTTCTTCTGCGGACGTGTTTCAACAGCGTTCACCATATACACTTGCATTTCTTTATTCTTCTTCACTTCTTCAAACAATGCAGCAGTCTTATTTCCCAAAAGATATTTTCCTTGATCTAATGAATCTCTTAAAACAGCAGCTTTCGTAATCACATGACCAAACACACAGTCCAACTCAACTTCAGCCATTGGAAGACACTGCGGTTTCCTCCAGAGGAGTTCGAATCCACACAGTTTCATTTATAAACATGGAAGGCTTTACGTATTTTTTACATATTAAATCGAGAGTTGCACCAGTATTTCGTAGTATAGGCATTTCAATTCCATTCACTGTTCCTAAACTTGTATATGGAGCCAATACATCAGTACTCTTTCTGACAATTTCATTAGACGCGACTGTTTCGTAATTCTTCTTTAGTTTATCACATTGTGGTCTGAGATGTGAATAAGACCCGCATTCATAACATCCAAGCTGTCTTCTCTTCTCAAAGTTTTTCTCGTGATTTTTCATGGACAGGTTTCTTTTTTATTTGAAATTTTGACTTGAAATCTTTAGGAGTTTCTTTTGGTCTGCCACCACTATAATTTACACCACCTTGGACTTTGTAACTATTTTTCTTAGGGATTTCTCTTCTGAAACTCTGTTTGATGCTTTCATATTCGTCTAATTTCTCTGCAAGTTCATAGGGAGATTTTAACTAGACCTAGTCATCAAGAAAATGATCTCTTACTTCAGCTGGAACACGGTACTTCAATTGTTCAGTTATTAATAGATCTTTCAGTTGCTCGAAAGTTTTAACCTGCAATTCAGCTATCCATTCTGTAAAATAACTATTCAGCTCATGAGCATAATTCCTCCAAGGCTTTTCTGCTGATTTTTGATGTCTGTAAAAACATTGCTTCAACTTTTCGCTGTTCAACCTGTATCTCTTCAATATAAGATCTTTTACAAAATCATAATTATTTGCCCTTTCGGTAGGTTCTCTAGCTAGCATATTAGAGAGTTCTGCTGGTAAAACCGCCAACAAGTAGGCCACCCAATCCTTCTTTGGTACTTGAGCTAATTCTGCCTTCCTTTCAAAATTAATCAAATACAAACTTATCTCATCATGTTTTTCATCAAATTTAGTTGTGATTTGTGTCAATTGAATCTTATAGGTCCAATTTCAATTCTTCTTCCAGATTCATCATTTAATGGTTGATTCTGCTGCGATAATTCTAATTTTCTCAATTCTAATTCGTGTTGTCTGGCCTCTCGAGCTATTCGCTTTCCCCTTTCCCTATTTCTTTCTTCCCTTTCTTCTTGTTTACTTCTTTCTTGTTCTTTCCTATCACTAATGACTCTGTCGAGAATTATCTTCACTTCCTCTTCAACATAAGATTCGCTATTTAGAATCAATTTTTTTATATCTACCACCTTGCTGTACTGATCTACTTCATACCCCATTTCCTCACATACTGACAAAAGATCAGGTTTATTACCTTTAGCTAAATACACCATGATTTAGGGACTAACAAGATCAGAATGCTTTCCAAAAAGAAAATTAAAATAAGACGAGTAAGAAACTTATTTTTCGATATATTATTTACCTAAAGTAGTTATCGATTTTGCACTGTACCAAAATATGCACAAATATACACTTAAATTATAACGAATAATACATATTCAGCACTTTCGAATTCTAGTCTTCAAAAATTTCAAGTGATTAAAATATTTACGTAACTACAATACCAGTATAATCAAACAAGCACAAAAATAAAAAATAAACTTTTCAATGCAAAACAATAACATACACCTTAAGTCCAAATTATCTCTTATAAAGTCCCTTCAAAATTTAATTTGTCACTCATTATATATAATTGTTATTTATTTTCAATTAAAACAAACAAATGCGAGCAAATATGTTAAAAAAAATTCTATCTATAGAAATTCTACAACTTCACCCTTAACTCGAAAATAATAATACATGTTTATATTTGTAAAAACAAACACATTTTTTATTAAAAATGTTTCAATGTAATGACCACTTTTAAATCAAAGAACACCATTCAAATAAAATCTACAGATTTACTTTTTTTTTCAGAAAAACCAAACACTTCTATTCGCAACAAAAAAAATATAAGACAATAATGAGAGTAAAATAATTCCGCTGGTATTCTGAATCCACAGAAACAAAAATTTTACCGAACAACTTATAAAAAACAAATTTTTATGTGATTCGAATAGCTACATAATTTATGTATTTAACCTTGAGAACTTCTGAAACGTAATAAGTCAGATTTTTCCCCCTCTCAGTAAAAGAGAAGAGTCCTAAATATTTCGTTGACTCAGCAAAATCAAAAATATTTCTACTTAAATATACACTTTATACATAAATTTTTTTCACTGCACCTTCAAATCGTGCTATAATCACAATTTTCATAAGTTATTTATCATTCACTCTTCACAAATTCTTAATATTGTGTTTACAATAGAGATTTTTTTTAAACACAGTTGAGAGAATCTTTTAATTTATATCTTATATATATATACACAGTTTTAAATCAGAATACACTAACTAAAACTAAAAAAAGAACAATTTTATGTACTTAATTCAACCACAGACAAAATAAATTTTCTTCCTTTTTTATAGGATAAATTTTTGTTTTATTTAAAAACAAATCATAAATTAACGAGAATAGCAGGGATAAGTAAAAGGCTTTAAAATAATCAAAAGCCAGCATTTAATACAAAGAGTGAATTAAGAATGATTTCTGTATTTAATTTGTACCCAAATTTTAATACAAAAATTGAGATCAAGTTTAAAATATGCCCGAAGGTACTTTCAGATAGAAAAAGTACTTACCCCAACTATTTCTTTTGTTGTTAAAGACACTGTTTTTAGTTTCGTGCCATCGCTGCCACCAGTCTGTAAGATCGTCTTGTAGTTGAATTAATCAGCTCTAATTAACCGGATTTACCGTTTTTATTATTTCCTTCAAAACACATCACTATATTAATATTTTCATTTACAATTAAAAGTCACATCGGAAACTACAGGCAGCTTCGTCCATTTTACGTTCGAGACTCCTCTTCTTCTCTCCTTCCCGCTCAAAGGCCAAAACAGTTCACAGCAGCGCCCTCTTTCTAGTCTATCGTGTGCTATGTGTCAAGCCTCCTAGTGTACTATGTGCCACGCCGTTACAACGCCTGTTCTTGGCCGTAGCCTTGAGCACCATACAGATGACAGTACGATTTAGCTCGGTTCCACCCCAATTTTGAGGGAGAACACCCTGGGGGAGGGTCAAGAACCTGCCACCAACCACACGATAGGACTATACGTTTAAAAACATCCATGTCTTCAACGGGATTCTAACCCAGACTCCTACGGCACATCAGTCAGCGTCGATAACCACTATACCGGATGGGCGACTGTTTAGTTTATTCTAGGATTTATGATAAAACAAATTTATACTAACTTCCATTTCTGTCAAAAGCTATCACATTGAGCTTTATTTAATTAAAGCTTTGTTGGATATAAAATATCTACGTTTGAATTTTTTAAAGGCAATTTAATTTACTTTACAATATTTTGTAAGAAAACATTTTTAACTTGAGAGAATCTTCCTATTTATAAAAAAGTATTACGTAAATAAGCTCAACAATAAAATCTTTTGGAGAATGTTGTTGCAAACTCAGCTTATTTTTTGAACCTGTACCGAATCTTGTTATTAAACATAAACAGATATCTCTTTTCCAAATCTGGCAAAACCTATTTTAGAACCACAAATGTTAATCTCGCTAACAAAATAAATCTGATTTATATATATCTTTTTCCACTTCTCGATCATTTCTTTCTTAACACACTGTTTTTACATCTCATTTTTGAAAAGAGAAGTAAAAAAAATAAAAAAGAAGAAGGAAAAACTACACGGAATTGAATTTGCGGGAAATAAAGCATTTGAGAGATGACACAGGCAATCCTATTTTTTATTACTATTATTTGAATTTACTCAGAATATTTGACACTAAATCTTCTTCTTCTGACTTTATCTCTTGGGATTTCTGTAATAGGCTGGAATACTAAATCAACAAGATCTAGTTTTGACAAAAAAAAAAGTCAAATCTTTTTTTTTTTTTTTGAATCTCCAGAGAAAGGCGTTATTCCCCTATCGAAAAACCAAAGCTGGATTTTTTTCTTCTACAGCTTTAAGAATATAATCTTTTCTTTCATTTTCATTTGATTCGTTTTAAGAAGTTCGAATTGTGATTTTTATTACTTCCGTTCTCTAAATTCTATCATCTGTTGTAAAAATAGCACAAAAGAACTAGTAATTAGAGAAGACGTGTATGTTCAATAGCCAAAACAAATATTCATTGTTTTGCATGACATAGACAGGTGTTAGTAAAAAGGAAATTATCTGCCTTGGGAAATCGCAAGCAAAAAGTTGTTTTCTAACTCATGAGATTCATAATCCAAAGAAACTTTAAGAAGCATTTTGATATACTTTTATTCTTATAGTTTTCTTCTCGGTGATGAAAAACACAGCCTTATAATATATAACTTTGTTTCATTTCCTTAAATTAAATTAATCCACAAAAGTGTTGTTTTTTTTTTCGTTCAGGCGTTGTATACGATTTTTTGCTTTAGCTTCAATTAAAAGAATGATAGTTTTTTTGGTCGAATAGAAAACTTATTATTGTTGTTTTATCTGTTTTTTGAAAGTAAAATAACACTGAAATAAGTATAGTTAAGAATAATATGCTAGCTTGTAAATAGTACTTTTAAACTAAAACCTACCGAGTATCCTTTTTATTTCTTTAAAATTACTTCGCTGTATTAAGTGAAAGAAACATTGTATTATAAATCTTATTTTTTGTTTATATTTTTACCAAAAATAGTGCTTTGTAATATTAAAGCTCTATCAATTAGAGCGGTCGTAGTAGCCTAGTGACCATGGCTACGGATTCGTAGCCGGTGAATCATGAGTTCGAGTCTTAGCGCCACTGAAGACCCGCTGTGTATAGGGGTTGACACACTCGTACGCTTGTTAAATCTTTAGAGACTCAAAGTCCTCCCAATGTTGCGGAAGTTCAGAGGGGAAGGTTCCATCATAGGTGGTCGTTCTCGTCAATTGACCATGGTTCAAAATTGCGAGGTCAAAAGTTTTCATATTGATTCATAGTACGATGTTTATGAACATATACTCACTCACTTTGTCGTGACCCAGCGGTCACTGAAGAAGTTTGAGGCAGCGAATAATCAGCCATTATTCTAACATCAATTTTATTTTATCTATCAATTACTATCATGAGATCTCATAAACTGAGGGAGCGGTTAACTTAATCCCTATTCTAAATTTCTTAGAAAAATAATTATTCATATCTTGGTTACTATTTATCCGATGTTATAGCACTGGCCAGGGCTTGACCGGTATCACAAGCTAACCCAGCTCAAAGATATTTCTTAACGCCGAGGACCTTTAAAATTTTTTTTAATGGGCTGCATTTTAGCATCTTAGTTTTTGCAGACATGGCAAGTCCCCCAAATGTGAGAGACATTTCATGATGGAACCTTCTAGTCTTGCAGCCTCATGACCAACATTTAGAAGCTTCAATTATTTTTTTTAAAATTCCAGCTCTCGTCGTATGCTAAATATTGCCGTAATTTAATTTTGCTGAGAGTACCACAGCCAAATTGATACTCAAGGAAGTTTTCACACGCCACATAATTACATGAAATGCGTGCCTACGATTTTTGCATCCAGAAAATCTACCAACTCCAGACGGGGTCGAACCCACAGCCTTGGTATATCGAAGCGAGCACGCTACCTCTAAGTCACCAGAGCCGAAGCACTTCTGATATTAATTTTGATAATCTAACTTCTATAGCAGCCCAATGATTAACTCCTACACTCACTTCGTTAAAAATTAAGTATCACTCAAATTAACATAAATCACGTTTTCGTCACGCGGTGCGAATATACAAACATACAACAGTTAAGAAATATTTTCCCCCTAAGGATTAGTCACAGGTGCGGATACGGCCCGTCACAACTTTATCATTTAGACTGATATCAATTCTTTGGGATTACGTGTTTTAATGTATTTTACGTTAATCGTTGACAATTGAGGCTTTCCATTCATTATATATAATTAGTGGATACGTAGGCATTTTTGATTGGGAATAAGTGTTTTATTTGTTGACAAAATATCCCAAATTTGGTCATGAATAATTTTTAGCGAACATTCGTATAGTTTAAATTGCTATTTAAAAAATTTCGAATAACTGTTACTTCTTTGGTATTAGTAATGTTAATGAAATACTATTTTAAACATTTTTCCTAGAATTCATCATTATTACGAAAAAAAATGGAATCATTTAAACACCGTGGGATTCAATTGACCAAAATCGGTCAAAAATCAAATTAAATATTTTTAGTTAAAATTATTCTCTATATTTTTCTATAATTTCATAAAATTTAAAGCTAAAAAGTTAATTTTGTGACAAACCTATACGGAACTTTCTCACTAACCTTTTGAGACGTCTTTTTTAGGGAAATTTAATTCCCCTATCTATTTCCAATCAGCTCCAAAAAGAGGACAGGATTCCTTGTTATGCAGATTAGATAAAAGTATTTAAGTCAAACGGAATAGTAAAGTAAAAAGCAGTAGGAGAGAGAGATTGAAGCAGAAAGGTATAATAGTGAAGTTAGAGATTTATTATTGAAGATTTCTAGTTGGATAAATTAATCTCAGGAAGAGTTGAAATTCAGTGTGGTAAATATTGATTTATATTTAAAGTCTCATTAAAGCTTTATATTAGGAGTGAGATTAAAGTTAAATGTTCAATAGGAACATTATTGAATATAATTCTGGGATCTCTTATCGCTGTAATCTCTGCGTGATCGATATTCTAATTGTTAGTTAATTGGATCATTAAATATTTAAGTTAATTTAAAGGAAAATCCCTTTTAAACCTCATATAACTATTTTGATATATCTGTTAATAAAAGTCTTTGATTCTATTTGGGAAAGATAACCAAATATAAAGTTATTTATAAAAATGGCTACTGGCTCTTATCTGACTCCAAATCATTCTCGTTCTCAAAGTGAGATCCAAGGGGATCTTCACAATTTAAGCTGAAAAAACCCTGAGTTATGATAACTTGTATGTTTGATTTTATTCATTTACCTATAGAAAATAAAAAAAATCAGTCGAATATAGAATGTATAAATTTTTTAAGGAATTTTCGAAACATATTCATAAAAGAACACTATACAAATATCAATCGTGTTATTCCAAGACCCATACCAGCTTTTGTTATACATAGTTCAACATTCTTGTAAATCAAATTCCATGTGTGTACGCCAGTTATTGTACGAGGAGTAGCACTTTAAAATCCCGTCATAAATATTTAAATTTTTATTTAAAAAATTAAATGATTAGCTTTTTATGGCATTTCGAGCCACAAAATCTGTTTTGCGTATATACATATACATATATATATCGTTAGAAACACCTCTACATAAAAAATATAGTTTACTAAGTCATAATGTATATCATGAACATACCTCAAAACGTAAGTACTTGAAAAAAACCACAAGACAGACAATGCCCCAAAACAACACCGCTTCTAAAATTTCTCGGAATCAAAAACAGAGAATTTAGAACGAATCCTTCGGTCTTTGTCCGAAAACTTTTCACTTGGGAATTGTTTTGCAGCGTTGGCAACAGCTGTGCCGATGTAATATGTATGTATATATCGCTAGAAGCCGTGTAACGTATTGTTCTAACTTTTCACAGCACTGATAATGCAAACACCTCACGTAACAAAAGCAAAACTGTGCTTGGAAACAGTGTGTATTAACAAAATTGCTTTCCTGTGTGTGATCTGTGACTTATGGAATAAAGCAAGATGTGTCTTTCGATAAAAGTTTCTATTTATGGATGTGGCAACGAGGAAGACAATTTAGAAAGAGAAGGACGACATCTGGGTAAGAGCTCTTTACATCTTTAATTTTCCCTTGCATGACAAAGATCTCGTAAAAGTTGTGTAATTACTTTGAAGATTGTTGAAATTTTTTGTTCCTTAACAGCTGAAAAGATGTAGAGAATTGGGATGGATAATTCTGAGTTGCATTTTTTCTTGTTTGGGAAAAAGAAATTCAGATTCGTTATTTTTATTGAGGCTATTCTATAGACCATTTTTGAGTGAAAACATATTTAACTGAAAATCTAATGAAGGGAAGTTCTGAATTATTTGTTTATTTAAGAAATAGGATTCATTTTAGAAATATCATTTATAATGATAGTATTTTAAACGGAATTAATGATTTATTAAATGCTTTATCTTTTTTTTTTTTTTTTACTGAGTCTATCAATCAATAATGAAATGTTTCACGGGCAATATTTTTAATACAAAAAAGAGTGTGTGTGCTTATGAACACACGATAAAAGTGATAACTTCATATTTTGTAATGTTATTTCAGTAAATAGTTAGTTGAATAAAAAACAATGGGATATTATATTAGTATTGTCATATAAAATTATTAGATCACATATGTCTATACTCATAAAGTAATATTTTTTGCTAAATATACATATTTGTGAATTAATTGTATTCTAAGATGGAAACAATAGGTTTTTGCTAGCTGAAATAGGTTATAAATACTTTAGATTCAAAACTATTTAAATATCTAAAAACACTGCACCTTGTCGTGCTTTCATTTATATAATTTGACATAGTTAAATTGTTGATTTTAAAAACTTTATTAAGGGCTTTGATTTGTCTGTTGAAAAATCTACATTAAAATCTCTACTTAAAGTAATAGACAATTTGTTCAGAAGAGTTGATCCGGCTTTTCACACAGTGTAGGCAACTAAACTTTTGTGAATGATTGCGATTTAATTTTCTTTACACTTTGATTGAGTGAAACATAAATAATAACCATTAGATTAATTTGTCCATTTTCTGCTCTACATTTCATTGCACACATTTCTCAATACATGACTCATTAAACCCAAATGATTCAGTAGAAAGAATCCCGCCAATCATTTTCCTTAAAAGAGTTGGGGGAAGCCCCATTTAGTGGAAGCAAAGAACTTCACATTCCTTGAAGATTGGGGGAACAAGCCATACCACGTTTCATGTTTTTTTGGGAGTGGCGGGGAAAGGGGGATAACAATTTGCGACTCTATACTTCCCTTGACAACAAGAGTGTCACCCCCTCAAAAAGAATTGCCAATTTTTTCAAAATAGTCTTTATGTCGAACTTGTTCTTTCATTTTTCGATTATCCATCACCGTTAAAATATTTCATTGCTCTATTTTGAATAATTATTTAAGCATATATTGCCAAATATAATGAATATTTATTTAAAAATGAAAATGCAGGTGTGTTATAGTTCACAGAAGATGAATTAAACGAATGCAAGACATTCCACCTTTCATGGAATTTCAGGTATACTTCTGTTATAAGATAAGTAAAGCAAGATAAAATTGGCAATCAACTTACATCAAGATATTTTAACTCGATTTTTTTCGATGTACAAATTAAAAATAAAATATTGCGTTGAAATGATTTGCATAACAATATCTGTGGACATTTTTAAATCTCCTCTATCCAGAAGTCTCAAATATTTTGCCCTTCGACATTTTCTGAATCGAAATTGATTTTTTTTATCTACAACAAATCTCTACTTGTAATCGTAGTATTCGAATTTTATATTATGAACGCAATAACACGCTATGTATTTTAAATTTGATACTCTTCTATTGAAATATCATCTGATTTATTTTAAATTTCCTAGGGATTGTCCCTTTTGAAGTTTGCATCAACTGTTCACCTTTTGGGAAAGAAAAAACCGAAACGTATGGTTGCCAAGTTTATTAAATGACCAGTTGGGCACACAACAATAACTATGCATTAGTATAAAATTTGTGCAGTTTAGGTTAAGTAATTAATTTAATTTTTAAGTTAATTAAGATTTGACTGAATAAAAAAAACACTAATTTCTCATATAAAACAAAATATCTTAAATTTATACAAAATTAGGGATGTTGGCGTAAATGCATCAATTTATTATATCGTGCCCTCAAAACTAAAAGGAAAGAGATTCAATAATGACACAAGAATAAAGTTATACAAAAATATAAATATCGTACCTTTCTTTATAGTTATTCCTACTGATATATCTTGAATAATAAATACACACACGTGGAAAATAAACTAATTAAATAAGCATATAAGAATGAAGACTGAGTTCTAAAAAAACCCGGGAAAACACCCCTCTTTTAGTCACGGGATTTCTTTTTAGGGGTGGACAATCTTGTCGGAACAAGATTTCCGAATACACGCCAAAAAAGCCGAATGACCGTTACATTCCCGAGCGTGACGTTCATTTAAGTTCACTCTGTAGCAAAACGCGCGTAAAGAAGTTATCACTTCAAAAATTTTATTTGAAAACACAAAGATTTATTTCAAGAGAAAATTTTGAATCTTAAGTATTGTTAGTGACACCGCACATTCTGATCGTTGGGATGGAAGATCAAGCTCATTTTTCCAGTTATTGCATACACATACAATGGTTCTAAGTGATATTTCACCAAAGCAATGGTTTCGGAAATAATTCCATTTCGTGCTCAATATATATATAACCAATGACTAAGCTTTGTTTAAAGTCTGTTAATTCACGTGATCTATAAATTACGGTAACTCCCCTGCTTACAAATATGTATTCTGCTATTATCTTTATATGTGTTCCAAGAGACAGGCTTGTTCGTCTTACCTGGCACTAACCACAACTGTAATACGTTAACCTATGCGGTGTTTATGATATTATGATTTGACTACGTATATACAAATAGCTGTTACACCCATTTTTCGCGCGGATGAAGTAAAAAATTAAACAATACAGATTGAAGGATAATTAAGTTTTCTAATGTGTTAATTTCACCTGAAATGCAGATTAAAAAAAAGCTTATTGTATATCTCAGCTGACCAAAAAGAACCATATTTTTTTTAAATTTTAAGTCTGTGGGTCTAATAGCTGATATACTTTTTTTTTTTTTAATTCATAATGCCCTGTAACTCTTGTGGGTCGATTTTTGAAAATATCTTCGTAAGCTAATCTCTGCTCAGAAAAAGTAACACATTGCTACAAATTTTGTGTAATGTACACTTAAAATAGTGTAAATATTTTATATCTGGATGTGTGTAATACGTTAATATTACTTTCTGTTGTATTTATTTTATGTTAAAAAATTGTAGTATTCTCAAGCAAAGCCATTCCTTACATTATAATGGGGATTCAATGAAAACATAGCAAATATTGGTGATAGAGCCAAGTTGGCTTCATTTTTAGCGACCATGTTGGCAACTGGATGATTGATTGAACGGTGCAGAAGTTTATATTCTGTAGCTCCACTGTTGGGGAGCTGTAACAATAGAGAATAGCCCTAAAACCTTCTCCACAAAAAAAATACATATACATGCCAGTTTTCACAGTGATGGGTTGAACGTTGTTGGAGTGAAGCGAGGTCATATACACATGTATTAAGTACAAAAAATTAACCGTATCTTAAGAATTGAATGTTTTTTTCAGGAAATACAGCATTCAAGAGGAAAAATAATTAATATTGCTTCTACAGTACTGTCTTTTTTAACCGGCTAGGCATATGGCGGATGTCCTGAGTACTTTGTACCTTTCCTTATCATACACGCTCCACCAGGCAATTTTAGATATATGGCATAGGGCAGGAATGGCGAGCCATCTGTACGCGTGCCGTTGTTAGCACACGACACAATATTTTGGGCACGCCACCGATCAAAACGGTTTGCATTTTAGTTCAAAATAACAAAGCTCACTATGAAGTATTGCGAACAAATACGAGTGATATGTCGGAAATTCTCAGCGTGATTTTCTTAGTTTAAAGAATTATCGAAAACGCTCAAGTTTATTATGTACCTTGATGTGACTTCATTTAATAAACTAAACTTGTCCCAATTCGATTGGTTGGAAATTGCAAATTTTGAAATGCAACTGATTGATTTTCAGTCTAGTTCAATATGGATTCAACAATTTACTGAAACAAGGGAAAAGTTGGAATTGATTGAAACGGAAAGATTGACAAGCAACGCAAGTAAAAATGCGAATAACTAAATTTTGGAAACATAGAATTCGATCCCAGAAAATGTTTGAAGAAACTGGTTAATGCTATTTTAACCCTATTTTTATCTATCTATGTCTGTGAGACATTATTTTCAGAGATAAATAACCTTAACGACTCTCTTAGAAACCGTTTCGCAGATGACTCTAATTCAGTATTCATTCTGCTAAAAGTAGCATTTCACAATCCTAAAATAAGTTATTTTTGATGTAATCTGCAACAACAAAAGTCACACTAATGTTACTTAAATTTGAATTACACGTATAACTAAAACATTTACTACTATACAGTGGAAAACGTATTTTTTCGTAGTAAATAAAGAGTTTTGAGTTGTTAGTACTTAGTTTTATTCAATTCCTACTATTAGCTGGCACTCGCTATATATTTATTTGCTTATTTATTTATTTATCTTGGTGGAATTTTCAATCGTTAATAAAATACATTTTAAAGCGCTCAATTGGGCTGAAATTTTATATACATGCACTATTGGGGATAGTCTAAAGATCCTTCTCTCATCCTCAGTAAAGTGATGGAGACCCACGATGGCAAGCAGCATAACGGTGTGGCATATGCTGTCATGCATTTTCCTATTGAAATGTAAGACCGGGGTTCCATGAAAGGTAGGGCAGCAAACAATACTGAACGCCGAATAGCGTCGGACTATCATCGAGTAAAAAGGGTATTATGGCAGACAACCAAATGGTACCAGTTATCAAATGAAAGAGCACCTCTTATCACAAACTCCTGGATATCAGGTATAGGGGTAGAGCGATAGTTAGATAAGTATACCACCTATTTTGGACGCATCGAAACACATTTTCACTCGTTATCAGGACACAGTTCAAAGAGGAACTAATCTCTGAAATCATTTATACTTAAGTTTATGATTCGATGAAGAACAGAACGAAGAGGGACAATCCACGCATGATCTGCATGACCTCAGATCCGTTCCAAGATCATTCAGATTCACTTCGTATAGAAAGGACAATCGATGCAGGAAAAAAATGTCCCACATCTGAAAATACGAGGTTTTAGTGCTAATAGGTTTAATACTGTTCATGAAGTTAAGTTACACAAACAATGCATTATTTTGCAATTAAAAAAGAACTGGCTGCTGTTATGGCAATAAAATAGCATATTACTGTGATTTAAACATTTATTTCCGTATCTTAGAATGAAATTAAGTAGAAATTACTTATTGAAACAAAAATCATCTTCCAGATAAGTTTCCAAATGAATGTCAGAACATGATACGAAATACTATATTTTTATTTTTAAATGAGTCATTAAAAAATAGTTATCATCCTTATACTTCTAAAACTATTTTTTCATTTTTTTGAGTTTTTTTAAAAGGATAAGTAGTAAGCTGAAATGATATTTTCACCAAGAATTAATGAATTCATTACTTATTACATCGTGTGGTGATAATGCGACTAATGGAAAAATAATTAGTATACTTTCCCACTAATTCAATGGATAATAATAAAACAAAACATTGTGTTTCTAAGATCATTTGAATTGTCGTTGAAAGTTAGTTTCTATATCAATAAATTCTATTTACTCTTCGTATGTATTCTTTGAGTTAATTACACGGAAGAAATGCTTTAAATTCTCTCTTTTCAAAATTTTCCAATAATAATTTTTTTTTTCTTTTTCTCTTTTTATGTATTCAGCTGCCATTTGTTTCTTCATTTGTAAACAAAACAATAAAAAACGGTACAGTACAAAAGAAAAATAATTTTAGTAAGAGAAAATAAAATTAGAGATGAAAATTTAATTCCATTTACAATAATCTAACTGTTTATCTTAGAATACCAATTTCCGTTGAAATAATTATTTATTGAAGTATACTATTTACTTTGTTATTCACACAAACATTAAAAAAAATTCGATATTATACTTTCATTAAATTATTGAAATTACATTTTGAAATAATAGCAATTAGATATTAATAGAATTCTCAATTATGTTCCCTAGATAGAATACTATATAAACTAATACAACGATAAGAAGAAAACACATCTTGCAGCCTACTTTTATTAAAAAAAGGAATTATTTTATAACATTTTTTCCATTATTTAATCACAATAAATCATTTTATATGTTTCTCATTTTCCTTAGAGAAATAAATTATTCTAATTTGTACAATTTTATCATTTAAAAATAACTTTATTTTCATGATTTTAAAATTATGACCGAAAGACTAAGTAAATTCAGCTCAGTTTTCTATAGTTACAAATCATTTTATAATAGTATTAGAGTTATGAGTAAATAATTTTCTTAAGCCTTTAAAAGATATTCGAAAAGTGTTGAAAAACATGTTTCTGGAGAATTATTTAAATGTTGCAACATATTCAGCGAATTAAATATATATTTCTTAATTGCTATATTTACATTTTTATACTTTATTTCAGAAAATCATTTTATAATTAGATAGTCTGAATTCATTAAAAAAGATTGTGTTATTCATATAAAAATATTATACCTTACTTAATTAATCTTCTGGTTAGATTATTTTTTTTATTTGTTAAATACTTTTTAAAGTCAGCAATACGGTAAAATAACATGTTTTAATGTAAGGGGTGTTTTCACATAGTACCTTTCTGAATTTATGTAATTGATTGATTGATTCATTAAGTATTAACATCGCACTTAGAAGGAACAAGAAGCTATTGGCGACGGACCTCGCAGTATGAATCATAATCAAGTAACCAGAAGCTACCTGAGTCATCACCCCACTGCCCAAACTTTCCACATCAGGCTTAAGTGAGGGCTTTGAGCCTTGGCGGATTTTATGTACGTCAGTTCAAAATGATTGATTGATTGATTTAATATTAACATCGCACTGTTCAGCTACACGAGGGCTTTTGGCGATGGACCACGTAATTTTGAACCATGGTCAAGTGACGTGGACGACACCTGAGCTGGTACCCCCTCTCCTAACTACCACACCACACCAACGGGAGGACGTTTCAGCTCTCGACAGATTTAACGTGCATCGCTGCCCTACACGGCGAGTCTTTAGTGGTACTGAGCTCGAACTCGTGACAAGGCAAGCCACGGTTCAATACCTATACCACTCGGCTACCACGGCCACCGTCAGTTCAGAAAGGCACTCAGTTCTTTAGTGAGGTGCTTTAAGCGAAGACTCTATCCATGAACCATGTGGTAAGTTAAAGTTGTGGAGATTTTTAAGAGACGGCAGATGATAGCACGCGTACCATTGGTACCAAACTGTTACTTGTTGTGGATTGACACCGTCAGTCAGCTCGGCAGGTACGGCTACAGCTGCTGGAATAAGCTTTCCCATCAATTAAAATTATGAAAACGATTTCTCAAGTTGGTCGGAAGCCGATAAATGTCATAAATCTAGCAGAGGATGAATGTTTTGATTAGAATTGAGTAAAATGATGGAATAAATTGTTTAAATTATCATGGATATCAGTGTCTTTTTCGTTTACACTGAAGCCAATCATAAAATTGACCGTTGTTTAAATGATATTTGTAGCGACTACTCGTTATAATCCGTCGAGAACTTCCCAACAGTGGGTCTTAAATCACACCTGGATTCGATCCCACAACTGGACACAAATATTCCGAACGTTTGCCAATGGCCATAACCCTTAGGCTACCATGCCCTTCTAAAGGAGTTTAGTAGTAGTAACCTACATCTCATTTTACCCTTATCTCCTTTTTACTAGTTGATCTGAGGTTTAATGAAACTTTTATTAGAACAATTTAAGCCAATTTAACCAGTTTACTGTGACTGACGAGTCTACTCGTCATGGAGAAGTTGTAGGACTTTATGTCATAGCGAGTCTACTCGTCATGGAGAAGTAGGAAGTTGTGTCATAGCGAGTCTACTCGTCGTGCACAAAAAGTAGTGACCATTGGCTATTTAAATTGTAATTATTGAGAAAAACTAAACATATTCTCAAATTTCAAGATGTATAGAATATTTTATGTTCAGGCCGGAGTAAAAGAAATAAAAAAAAATACATAAGAAAAGTTTATATAAGAGGAACGCATGCGTCCCCGTATGCACCAGGGTGATGAATTTGCATTCTGTATCTATTTATGTCTGATGATAATGTTGTTTAGATGTTAGCCTAAAAAGCACTAGGGCAAAAGTGGGACCAGTTTTTCAAGAAAATTTTTACCTTTATATACATTTAATTTTTTTTGCATTTTTCGAGTAATATGTATGTAATACATGTTTATGTTTACCAAATAGATAAGTATTAGTATTTAAATTGCCAATTTTATAAAATAAACCCATCTTTTGATCCAATGTTTTAACAGAGACACTGCGCTTGCCGAGTTAGTGGTTATTGCTTGGTTTCCGCAACACACATAGTGACGCGCTCTTGAACGGTTGTGAGCCACAGTTTTAAAATTTTTCTACACAAATACAGAGGGAATGCTATTAGGATTCAAAAGTTCCCGTACTGAGCCTTTAACGTGGAAAAGTTTTGCATAAAAGCGACTACAATTACATTTTCAAAAAAAGAGTGCTCCAAATCACGTGGTCAGTGGGTCGCCATTAGGGATTGTAATACCGGGATATACCGAATACCGGTATTTCGAGCCGTTTGTACAATTTTGTAATACCCGTATTCACAAGTTTAAATGCCGTTTTTTCGGTATTTATTATTAATTTTTTAAATTGTCTCCACTATATGTCCAGGGACCTGTTTTTGTTTGTAGGTCTCCCTAACGGGCAAAATTAATTAGACTGCGAATATAAAGGTGCAAGAGAAGTGATAAAATATGTAATTCATCCAAGGCCAAAACTATCCTATAAAAGCTGAGAGCGGTGCTGATAGTCTGATATTCGTATCTGCGAAAACAAGGTTGTAGTTGTGAAGAAAGTGCATAGCATTTCGATATTTTTTTAAATTGGTGAGTTTTTCATTCATTATTGATACAGTCAATTCATATCATAGGTACAATTGATGCATTATATCTTTTAAGGTCTCATTTCAAAAATTTGCAATATTACCACGGGTTGAATAGTGATATTTACACTTTTTTGTGATTTACATAAATAAGAAGTTCTTTTTTTTTTGTGATTATATATATACTGTTGTAATTTATAAGTTATAAATTACTTTGTGTGATATTTACACCCTCTAATAAAACTGGCAAATAAAACAAATAAACACCTGTGTTTTCTTTCATTTTTTAAAAATGTCTACTACCGGTATTAAAACCTATCCCGGTATTAAGATATTAAAAATACCGAATACCAGTATCGAACTTTTCGCCCTATATTGTAATCCCTAGTCGCCATGCCGTCGTATTTTGTTGGTGGGGGCATTTAATTGTCGGCGATTGAAAGCAATTGCATTTGTTGAGCGGTTAAGGGATATTAATTTTTGTGTTCGTTTGGGAAAAAGTGCTCCGGAGATTTAAGGGCAAGGGCTCTGCCAGTCTTAAAGTTCTTTTCTGGAATGCTGGTGGTCTTACTATAGACAAATTCATTGAACTAAAAACTGTTATTTCCAAAGAGTTCCCCGATGCTATTGATATCGCTGAGAGTGGCTCTTCTGCAGACAATATGAGATTTTTCCCATTAAAGGGCTATAAATCATACTCTCTTGGACGTTCTCGACAAATTGCTTCGAGAATCGTTATTTTTGTCAAAAATGATCTCACTGCAGAACCTTTGTTAAAACACGCTATGACCTCTTCTGATTCTTTGGAAGCGATTGAACTACGAGTATGGAAGAGAAACATTGGTTATCATGTTTCATTTTTATACAATCCTCCGAGGAACAAACCGGATTTAAATTCTCTTCTACATGATTGGAATAAACACTGCTTAATTTTGGGAGATTTTAATGCTCACTCGACAAGATGGGGCTATGTTCAAAATTAATCCTGTTGGCAATCTAGTTGAAGATTTTATTGACACAAACGAAATCGATTTTATTGAAAACTCTACGGCGTCTCCTACGTTTCTTTCATATAGAGGTGCCTCCTCACGTCCTGGCTTATTATTGGCTCATCCAAATTTAACTCCTTTTGTATATCGCCACCTAATTCAGGCACCTGGAGGTGCTGGCCATAAAATTCTTCCTGTCATTATTTCCAATCCAGGAGAGACTCATGCTCCCAGAGTCACTAAATGGAATTTAAAAAAAAAAGCTAATTGGAAGAAATATGCAAGTTTGACAAATACTCTTTTGGGCAATTGCCTTTTAGACTTGAATAATGACAAGTCTCTTGACAAAATTATTACTACTATTTTAGCTTGTGCCAATGTTTGAATTCTAAAAGGCCATATTATAAATGGAAAACCTTTCTGGAATGATAAATTGCAGACTCTTAAGGAAGAAAAAGATTTAGCAATAGATAGAGCTGTATCTTCTTGCCTTCTTGAATATTGCATATATTTAAGGAAAAAACAAGCTATTTTTTACGAAATACTGAAGCAGGTATAAGGCTGTAATACGTTATCGCAAATGCAAACTTTTGAGTGGCATCGGCGTTTCAGAGAAGGCAGGGAAAGTGTCCAAGCAATAGCAGAATTAGTTGGGATATCCTCGGCAATATGTCAATGGATAATGAATAAGGATCTTAATATGCATAGGGTGTGTCAGCATATCGTTCCCCGCATGTTAAACGAAGATCAATCTGAAGATGAAATTAAAAGTGGATCGCAGGTTGAATTAATGGCCATGGATAAAAACGGATTCCAGAAATGCTTTGATAACTTTTACAAGCAATAGCAAGGGTGTTTTGTTACTCAAGGGTCTTATTTTCAGCAGTTTAAGGCGGCTTGGTACTCTTTGAACTACTTTCTTTCTTTGCGTATTTAAAAATTATATTTTAACATTTTATATAATGTTTATATTCAAGAAAATTATACGAGAGAAAATTTTTCACATATTATTCACACAATTTTAAAAATTTTAATTTTTTGAAGAAAATTTGGAAAATTTTAAATTTTGTAAGTATTAATTTTTTTGACCCAAAATTTCGTTGTAATATTCTTATGAATGTTATAAGCAACCTTAGGGATAGATTTTACAATAACTGAATTCGTTTTTGAAAAAAATAATAAAATATTGATATGCATGCTAAAAATCAACAACAAAGCCAATATATATATATATATATATATATATATATATATATATATATATATATATATCTTACATTTTAATTAAAAAAATATTCAGTTTACAGCAAAATGAATCTCTAATTTTTTTACATGTTTCATATGCAACACATAGGAAAAAAATGGAAGTGATGGGTAAATAGTTGTGGAAGAAGTAGCATTTTGAATGCTCTAATATTTCGAAAAACACAAACTGAGAAAAACCACTTTAAAGTTTATAATTCTGAAAAAAAATTATAATAAGATTACATAAACTTAAAATACCACTTTAAGATATTAGTTATATATATTCTTTAAGGGGACATGGTACGATTTACGCAAAAATTTTTAATTTAAGGATTTTTAAAATTTTTTTGGTTGCCTCCTATGTATGCATACTATGTTAAACAGATTTTTGCGCTCAAAATTTCATAAAAAGATAGCCATGTAATTTTTTAAGGAAAAAACTTGAAATTTTTGAAGTGATTTTAAAGTGCTACTCCTCCTACAAAAACTGACGTGCACGCATGGAATTTGATTTACAAGTACATCAAACTATGTATAAAAAAAGTTGGTATGGGTTTTGCGTTAACGTGATTGTGATATTCATATAATACTTCTTTTTATGAATGTTTATTGAAAATTCCTTAAAAAATGTATAAATTCTGAGTTTAATTATTTTTAAAAAAATAAATATTGCTTTGATTCAAAAATGCATACCAACTTTTGTTACATGTACTATTGGCAATAGGTAAAAAAAAATTCAAAGCGTTAGGCGCAATAGAAAAAAAAGCCTTAGTATTTTAAATGAAGACAAACTAGTTATTTTATCTTTCTGAGACACGTCAGTTTAAAGTTTTGATTTGCCATAGGGATGTGAATAAAAACGAACGTAAAAGCTATCATAATTCTGCATTTTTTTAGTTTAGAGCATTCAAATTTTGTGAGGATATAGAAAAGTATATAAAGAAAAATTTAGGCTAAAAAATTGAAATTTGATTTTTTGACCGATTTTGGTTAATTGAATCGTACTGTGTCGCCTTAAAATAATCGCATTTTCGTATTTTTTGAACCCATACATTTTTATAAATGATCATTTTATGAAGGTATTAATTGCACAAGAAAATTCAAGAAAAATGTTAAAAAAAATTTTTTTTCTGTCACGACAGAAAGTTTAGTTTTTTTCCTCTCATAATTGAAGTATTACATTTGTATGAAAGCATATCAGGAATAAGAATTGAAATTATGAAATTATTAATATAAAATGTCTTAATTCAAAAATTTTACATGCACACATTTCACAAAGAAAAATTACATTTTTGTGTTTCCTCGCAAATATTCTGCTTTATATATTACTCATTCTTTTTTTATAGTTATTATTTCTCTTTATGAAATAGATTTTTTTATCATAACGTTTTTTTAGCTTTTTTTTCTAAAAAGGGGGCGTGGCCGAATTGCCTAATTTGTTTTCAAAAGAAATTTTATTTAACTTCCAACTTTCCGACTTGTACAAATGATACATCAATCGAAAAATAATAATGCAAAGAATAAGATTAAATAGAAATAAAAAAAACGCTAGGTCCATCATTTTTGGGGTAGCAACTCGTCTTAATTGTAAATTCTATTTAAGTTATAGACTCAATCCGGGAACTTTTGAATCCAAGTACCAACAATCCAACAATCGAAAGATAATAATTAAAAGAATAAGATTAAATAAAAATGAAAAAAAGATATGTCCGTCATTTTGGGGGTACCAAGTCATCTTAATTGGAAATACTATTTAAGTTATAGACTCAATCCGGGAACTTTTGAATCCAACTACGTAAGATTACGCCGTTGCAAATCTAAATTCTTCTGCAAAGGCTCGAGAGTGCGAGGTTCATCAAAAATAAATTTAGAATACATATAATGTGACTTTTACGTTTAGGCAAAAAAAAAAAAAAAAAAAAGCATCATTTATATATCTCTAATAAAACTTTTTTTTTCTATTTTGATTATTGACCTATACAAAAAATGGAAGATCGTTTTCCGTTTACTTATTTGCAAATAAACAAAAAATAGTCATATTGCCTTTGAGGAATGAGAAAACTGATTTTTAATTTATTCATAAAAATATTTCTCAGATTTGTACCTTACTTAAAATTTTACTCCTATAAAATCGATATATTGTTTGAACTCTGAACACACCTTTACGAAACCATCACCAAAAAAAATTTTGTTTTCAGAACATAAATAATCATTTTATCATTTTGTGAAAGTCTCTCACATTTAAAATTTAATATTTTAAAAAAGAATAGTAAACAAAACCGAAATCTCTCCGAGAAGCTTTGTCATTTCTCCCTTAGGCAAGTAATAATAACAAGTCATTAAATAGCTTAACAACAATTTTCTGCTTGAAATGGAACAGACAACTTCCACTTTTTGAGATTTTATTTTTTGAACATCTCTTGAGAATTACAAAAGCAAAATAAGATCAAAGAATCTGAAAGATAAAATAGTAAATGTTTTTTTTGCTCTAAAATCACTTTGCTTTTTTGTAAAGAAACAAATAAAATAAGTAATTTGAAAGAATCAGTATAGCACATAACCCCAGGTATAAAAATCTCAAAGACCTGTAATAAGTCATTAAACGGATCAAGTACTTAAAAAACATAAGTTTATCTTTTATTTATTTTATATAGCTCAGCCTAATATATTTTTTATTTGGTATAACTAATAAATTACAGTATAGTTGACTTGAAATAAAAAGTAATAATTTTAGTATTTATTATTTATAGCATCGAATACAATTTTACATTAGGACAAATTTAAATTATCAACGATATGTAGATATATTTTTATTCATTACTATGAATTGTATGCATGTTTTATTTATAATAATGAAATGTTTCTTTTTCCCTTCAAATGAGCTGCATTTGGGAAGCTGAGCTTTTGCGGACACGGAAAGTGACCAAGTGTGAGAGCCATTTCTTTGGTGGAACCATCTAGTGGTGGCTCCTACTACCAAATTTTTGACATTTGATTTTATTCAATTCAAGCTTTCTTTGGACGCTAAATGTTATCTTTATTTATGTTTGCCGAGAGTACCAGAGCCAAATCGATACTCAAGAGATATTTTACATGCCTTATAATATGCGTGCCTACGATTTTCGAATCCAGAAAATCTAGCGACTCGAACCGGGATCGAATCCCCAAGCATGGACTTACGAGACGGGCACGCTAACTCTAAGCTACCGAGTTGATTGATAATGAAACTGATATAGTGATTTTTTTGTGAAACTGTAAAAAAATGCACGTTTATATCAAGCTGTTATTTACGAAATAAAGATATACTTTAATTTTTTGCAAAGCGAAGGTTTAAAATTATCTTTAATTTCAATACGTTTCCCTTATTTTGTCATAAAAATTTAATGAATACAGGTACACTGTTAACAATAACACCTATTCCAAATCGTTTTTATTTTATATCGTTTATAAGCATTACAAATATTACGTAATTGAAATACGAGATATTCTAATTATAATTAATTCTATCTAATTAATGTAAATGGTATTCAAATAGTATACTTATCAAAACAAACACACCCAAGAAAACTGATATTCAATTCATGAAAGCAGAACGAGCAACAGAAAGAACTCCTTACCTAAAACAAAAAAAAAAATAAAATTTTAAAATTTGACAGCATAAAATATAAAATATATTTATGTCACAAGTGAAAATTACTTTATTTTATGTATAAAATATTTCTGAAAAATATAACTAGAAATATAAACGTTTTTACGACGGGGGAATCTATTTTAATAACATGTATGCATATCTCCGAAAAAAAACTACAATTTACTTTGCTTATAAAAAATACATAAAATGATAGACTTCATAAAAACAACCAAAAAACACTTTAGAAAAGAACTGAAAAGTGAGTATTCTAACAATGTTTATAAGAATTTTTATTTTCTTAAACTAATAATATTGAGTGGAATTTTACACGCATAGAAAATTCTTACCTCATAAAGAAATACAGTATTTATGCAGACAGTGGCAACATGTTGAAAAAATGTCGTATTATTTTCAGCGAATATAATTCCAATCGTGAATTTATAATGCGAAAAAGAAGTATATTCTTTTTTTCATCGACAAAAAAAATCATTTTTCATCTGCCTATATTATTCTAAACAGAAATGTTTGCGGCAGATAAAGATCTAAACGTATTCCTTTGGGTTGATGCCAACTTTCCAAACCAAACTCTAAAATTTAACACGTTTTTTTTTTCTTTCTCTTTGAAAACAGTAGTCTTTTTTTATGATGTCTCATTATTCACAACTTCATGATTTTCTTCGCTAAGTTTGGAGGAAATGGGCTTTTTTGAGGTTTACTTTTTGAGTTTATTTTGATTTTTGCGTGCCGAAGAAGAATTTGAAGCCGTAAAACTGATTATTTGAATTATTTCGTGTCGCATGAGAAATATGCAAAAAAGATCCAGTGAGTTGAGAACGTTAGTGGAGGCAAAGAAACATTTTTTTCTAAAGGTAATCCAGTTGTTGATGTTTGCTTGGATGAGGGACAATCGTTTTTTTTTAAAATTGACGTGAATAAATATAAATAACCAAAATTTCTCATTGTGAAAAACTTGATAAAAAAATGCGGATTCACTGCAAAAATAATTTATGTATAAATAAATATTCCTGTCAAAATTTTAATGTTAATTTCCGATACACAATTTGAAAAAAGCTCCTAAAAATAAATAAAAAAATTAATATTCAGTATGAATAATATTTCCCAAAATAAAATAAAATTAAAATCTAGTTATAAAACATAATTACATATTCTTGAACTTAGTATAAAAATTTCGAATTAATTTTAAGTTTCTTATCTTTAAAATTAAAATATATATCAAAGAAAAGAGTGAATCGTAAAATAAACAATCAAAATTAAGTTTAGCAGCGGTATGGCATTATATATTTCATTAGAACCTTTTTTAGAAGTATTTTTATAAATTCATTTGTTTTAATTTTAATTTTAAAAACCTTTTATATTTTCTGATTAAAAAAATTTATAATTGAACCAGATTATCTAATAAAACCATATGTTAAATCTTATCATTTAAATTTTAGCGCCATCAGTAAATTAAAATAAATCAGTATGGTGACTTTAGAATTGAAATATATTTCTTAAAATTTAGCAAAATCATTTTGCTTTGAGTACAGTATATAAATTAAACGTTCTTAATATCTTTCTTTTACAAAAGTATATATTAAAAAAATACTAAATGAAAAAGAAATACAGTTTTAAATTTAAAATCTTCTCTTAATTTAAATAATTAATTTGAGAATAAACTAAGGAATATAAATATAATCAACTATTAATTCGGAAGATATAAATGTTAATTTCTTACAATTATCTTCAATAAAATTTTGTGATATTCATTGTAAAAGTGAAAGAGATTGCTTTACTATATAAATATTTCATTAAAAATTTATAGTTAAAATGTTACAATCATATCAATTCTCTTTAAACACAACCATTATATACAAACTTAAAAAGATTTGATTCAGCATCAGCTATTTTAGATTTGATTTTATCAACAAACAAGAAAATTTATATAATATGCTATTTATCATAAAATATAGCTTTTAAAAAGTAAGTATTTTGAAACCAATTTCGTTAATTTTTAAAACAATTTGAGCTTGTATTATTTTATTTAATTCTATGTTACTTTTAAAGCGTGCAAAATGCAAAAAAAAGTCGAAAGAAAAAAAAGTAATATTTAAGAAAGAATTTGAAAATGGTGTTTTAAATTTTTTTCCCTTACTTTTTGATTAATTATTGGAAAGGAAATAATGAGTGTGTTTGTAAAATTATCAATTTGTAAATCATTTTAGTTAAGCTCATTTATTTATATATATATCGTTTTTTTTAATTTAAAAGAAAACCATGGACAATTATACATTTTTTAGAAATAATTTTAATTGCAGTAAGAATAATGATTAATATTATAATAAAGTTGACTGTGTTTGTTATAAAAAAATTAAATAACAACCTACCGATTCAGAATTAAGACTATATATATAATACTAACCTTTAACCACCCGTATTGCCGGGTATTTCATGATGTTGTATAAATATATACTGTTCGCATATACATAAATTATTGATATATATCATTAAGAATTCAAATGTATTGAAAAATATACTTGTACTGTAACTCTCGCCTCCTGATATAAAAAGGACAGAACTTCTAATTAATAATTTTTAATAATGTCTAAAATTAAAGTAGAAGAATAGCTCTTGTAACCTAATAACTAAGTGGATTTCCGCAAAGCTAATTTTTGGCGGATCTCTACTCCGTAAAATAAACATTGGTGCCAAATTTCAAGTCTAAATCTAATGCAACAAAAACGGAACTTTTATTATCAACTCGCCCCGTGACTCTCTTTGAGAGCCTAAGTCCAAAATAACCGTTCTTAGCAGATTTCAGTTCAACAAAAGAAACATGCAAACCAAATTTCCTTATTATAGTCCTAGTAGCTCGAAAACGAGAATTTTTTGTCCATACGCCTCAGTACCCTTCCCCCCCCAGGAGTCGATTTCCATAAAATTCATTCGTAGTGGATATCCCATTCAACAAAATAAACATGTTTAAAAAATTTCAAGCATGTGGGCCTAACAATTCAAAAACGTGAATTTTTTTTTCTATAACTCGCTTTGACCCCTCGCAATCAGCTTTAAAGGGTCGATTTTCGCAAAATTCTTTGATAGAGGAACTCAATTAAATGAAAGGATCATGCATACTAAGTTTTTAGCAGGTTGGCGTAAAAGTTTAAAAACGGAAATATTTATTATGCCCCGCAATGCCACTTGGGGTCTATTTTCGTAGAAACCATTTTGTAGCGGATGTGTACTCCATGAAAGGAATCTGCTTACCAAATTTCAAGACTGTACGTCCAGTAGTTTAAAATGGAATTAATTATTTGTAACACATCTTAATCCCCCGTAACGCCCCTTAAAGTTCAATTTTCGCAAAATCCGTTCTTAGCGAAAGAAACATGACTACCAAGTTTCAAGTCTGTTGACTTAATAGTTCCGGAGTTATCGTGATGAGTGAGTGAATGGGTGTGAGTCATTTTTTCATTTATATATATATATATATATATATATATGTAACAATTCCAATAATTTAATCTGTAATAGCTCTTGAATTGTTTAATCTGCAGTTCTTCAGGACAACCGTGCAATTATTTTAATTGGTTACCCACCTACCGGAGATTTTTGAAACTACATCCATCCACCTCCTAAATCACATGATGTCCCGCTGAATATAAATAGCAAGCCTCTGGAAAGCCCGTTCTCTCTGGAAAGCCGGATGTAGCCAGTCGGCTGCCGCGCGTTGTGTGTTTGTTTGCTGTTCTTTGTTCTGTGTTTGTGTCATTATGTTGTTTGCTTCTTGTGATGTGGAAACGCCTAAATGTTGAATAAAATGGACAAACTTTACACAATCTGTCTTTTCTATACTACAGTAATCGACCACCCGTCACTACAATAAATGACACTATAAGTTTTTCTTACATATATATATATATATCCATAGAGAGAGAGAGAGAAAGAAAAAGAGAGAGAAAGAGAGAGAGAAAGAGAGAGAGAGAGAGAGAGAGAGATTGAACTCCCAATTCGGAGAATAAATTTAAATTCAAAAACTGAGCAAATTATATCGACATTCATATAATATAAAAATCATTTACTTCCAAAACATGTCAAAATAAAACAAGAAAAGGAAAAATAGCTTGAAATCCCTCAAGAAAATAAATAGAAGCATGGGATGAGAATTAAATCCATTTCATACCTTAACAGAAAATTTTCATCATTATAACAAACCAGTGAATAACTTTTTGTTACATCACAAGAGCACAAACTCTCTACGTTGAAAATCAGACTTTCCAATTCACAAAAATTTAATAATATATATAATTATAAATAAAAATAATATACTTTTCTTACACTCAGACCAACACTTTCCTACATTATCATTTACGTATGGATATAGTCTTCATGTCTTCTCATCCGTGCATGATTTATACTTCATATCATGTCGTTTTTATAACTTCTTTCTTCGTAATAATAATTTACGACTTTTCTATACTTTTTTACTGTACTCGCATAGCTATATCGAAAACATTACGCCGTGGGATAAAATGTGAATCCATTTTTAAGCGAATGGATATTGATGAACGGTAGTTATTTTCCAGTTCTGTGCTTTTCATCAGAGTTAAGATGTACGTTTTTCATCAAAAAATGACTGGGTTCGGAAAACTTTTTCTATGGGATTATGAATGGAATTTATTTCCAGATACAACTCTCTTGAGACGAAATAAATCAATATTATGGTTTTAAAGCCGGATTCCGTATTACGTAATATATTCCTGGGGTTTTCCCTAATGCTGCTTTGAATGTGACGAGTTAAGTTGAGAAGTTGGCTCTCACATATAGTGATTCATTTGTAAATATCTTTTTGTTATGTTCCATTCATGAGATAATCCTTACAGCAAGCACACAAAAAGTTTTAAAGTTGTTTGTATGCTAAATCTAAATTAAACAGTATTTTCTATGTATGTACGTAAAAAGTTCGAAAAAGTTCAGAGACAGATAAGCGTTTTGAATCACATTGTTTAAAAAACAGTACTTTCTTGATACTTACGTATTATACCACCAATCAATTTCTAAAGAGTGTTTTTTTTCCAGGTATAGAAGTTTAAGTTGGCATTACTTTCCAAGATGGCGACCGATTTAACAGCTGTCAAGTGATTTATTCTCAGTTTGGTTTGGCGTTTCATCAAAACGATCATCAAGCAAGGCGTCGATTCGTCGAATGGGCCCAAAACGAGATTGTTGTTGTTCCCGATTTTCATAAGCGAATTTTGTTTAGCGATGAAGCGCCCTTCTGGTTGAATGGCTACGTCAGCAAACAAAACTACCGCATTTGGAGTGAAGCTAATCCACAAGTGTATGTCGAAACACCGTTACATCCAGAAAAACTGACTGTTTGGTGCGCTTTATGAGCTGGTGGAATCATTGATCCGTACTTCTTCAAAAACGATGAAGGCCGATGGTGATCGGTATAGAGCCATGATTACTAACTTTTTCATTCCTGAATTGAACAATCATGATGTCCAGGAGCTGTGGTTCCAACAAGATGGCGCAACATGTCACACAGCTCGTGCCACAATCGATTTATTGAAAGACACGTTTGGTGACCACCTAATTTCACGTTTTGGACCTGTGAATTGGCCTCCAAGATCTTGTGATTTAAAACCGCTAGACTATTTTCTGTGGGGCTATGTTAAGTCATTGGTCTATGCGGATAAGCCACAAACGCTTGACCATTTGGAAGACAACATTCGCCGTGTTATTGCCGATATACGGCCACAAATGTTGGAAAAAGTCATCGAAAGTTGGACGTTCAGATTGGACTACATCCGAGCCAGCCGTGGCAGTCCTATGCCAGAAATCATATTTAAAATGTAATGCCACAAGATTATCTTTCGAATAAAAAAAATCCATGTCAATCGAATAATACATTGTTGTTTTATTGCAATTTAAAGTTCTATACCTCTAAAAAAACACCCTTTACAAATCAAAAACCGTTGCCAGTTCAAAGAATATTGCCAAGTACTCCTATCGTTATAGTGTTTGAAGTTACAATGAGCGTTAACGGTTTCTAGTATTAACTGCACTCTGCGGCATTCGGCGACGTGTTCCACTTTGACGATGCTGGTTGTAAGTAACATTATTTCCAACCGTCGTTTTTATTTTAACAATTGGAATTTGAAAACTATCTATGGCTGAAGACATGGGATTTCTTCTTCTATAGAATATTTTTCAAATGTTACTTGAATAAAAAGTAGAGGTTACAGCTGGATCTAGTTTGATAATAAATAGTAAATTAAATTACACCTTAATACTCTGGGTTGCGACAAGGTTTATTCTAATGTCTTTATTGTATCTTTTTTCTTTAATTTATTATTATCTACCCAACAAACCAATATTCATTTTAACCGAAGTTTACGTAAACAGGTAAAAACGTTTTTCAAAAATACATTTTCTAGTTTATCTGTAAAAGCTTCCTTTCTCAGAAATGGAGAAAAGAGAAAGCAAAAGAATACAGAGATAAATCATACCAGAACGTGATCTGAGCCTGTTTTTAGCATAAAACAGTTAAAAATTAAGTAATATAATCACCAATGTGGATACAGATACGTCAAGTCTAGAATTAATTATTACTTTTAATGTTGGTAACTATTAACTGAGTTTTATTTGCTATTAACTAATAGTTTAACTAGTTATTTCCTATTTCTCTCAATTAGAGCTTGATTTTGTTATTTTCCCTTAAGGCGAGAGTTGCAAATGAGCTTTGATGAAATAAAAGCAGGAATTAATTCTTACAATATATATCCGGCAGTCTCAGATGTGATCCCTCGATAATTGTAAAGAAATGAGCCAAAGAAAATATGCAGTCTTTGCAAAATCCTGGCTATATAGGAATCCTGAGAATTTGAAATAGAATATTTCATTTATTCTATGGATATTTTCATCATGGTATACTTAAGGTATCCCACTATGTGTGTTCGGAATCGTGATTTTAAAAAAGCGCATAAATGGATAATTTTCATATGATATTTAGTATCAATTAGATTAGAAAACATGTCCAAAATTGTTTTAAAGGATATTTTGACAAAAAAAAATTACTTAAATACAATATTTTGGGAAAAAATTAACTTAGAAATAATCTGTTTTCAAAATGTTCTCCTTTTATAAAAAAGGCTTCTAAATTAATAATATTTCGCTTATATAAAGTAAAGACTTCTCCAGATTGTGTGCACTAGAATGTTTGAAAAAATTCACATTATTTTCAGAGTTACCACCAATTGAAATAAGTATCGGCGTTTTTTTCTTAAAATTGCTCCCCTCTGTTGTCGTAAAACATGGATAAACCCACTTCTAGGTTATATATTTCAAAAATTCTAGTTGGGCCTCTGTACAGTAGTCTGAGGTATATACAGGCAAAATATTATTATAATAGAAGCATTTTTCACAGAAGGAGAATATTTTGAAAATGGGTCATTCAATGTTCATTTTTTGTTAAAATATTGTACTTGAATAATTTTTTATGGTAATAATGTTCTTAAAATAATTTTATAATAATTTTCTAATCTAAGTGACACTAAATATCACAAATATTATCCATTTATACGTTTTTGCAAAATCACGGTTCCAAACGTAGTCGAATACCTTAAAATGTTTTCAGCAATATACGAAATCGCTTGTTTAAATTGAAATTGCAAGAGAATAAAAAACGAAAAATCGATTTTTCGTTTAGCATGAAAAGAAACGAAATATGATTGATAAAAGTAGATAAGCTCTATCAGCGACCTAAAAGCAGCTAAGTTCGGTTTAAGCAAAGAGGAATTCTAAAGCATAATATTATCGATTTTTTTAAATACGAAAACAATAATTCAATGATTTTTAGGTATTTCTAGTACATCAGAGCTAGTTGTCCAAATCGGACAAAGCACATCGTGATTTGTCTTCAATAATATGATGGGGAAACGTTACCTGCTTCCGGAATAAATAGTCATTTAATTCCTACTGCGTATCGGTATTTTAAATCAATAAAAAGCAGGATATTTAATATTGGATAATATAAGAAAAGAGGAATTTGATTTGGGATTATTGGAGCATGCTTAATTTCTTAGAAATAAGTTTAAGAGTTATTAGGAAAGTATTTCAAGAAAGCATGTACAAATAAAAAGGTTTTTTTAGAAGTTTGAAGTTTTTTCAGGGAATACACAATGAAACATTTAATACTTATACAATGTATATTTCGTAAAATTAGGTTGGTAAAGATCGGCCTTTTTTCGCCCATCTTAGTCATGAAAATTCAAAGTATTTATTGGAGCTATATTATTATATTTATGTAAACTTTAGGTATTGATCCGTACTTTTATTCTAAAATAGTAAGAAAAAAATATAGCAAGTCACATAGAAAAGTCATCAAACGTTAAATTCGTTGAGTTTTGTTATTTCAAGCGCTTTTTCTAACTTTCATTTAAAAAAGGCCTGTTAAAGGCTTTATGCACCACTATATTTTTGTTCTCTCAAATACTGCAATAATGAGGCGTTTAAACTGACATTCATTTGTTTTGGTGCATCGAGCGCGTTGATGCGATACGAAACAAAATAGCTTGCCCGCGAATCGGTCAGTGCGTGTTCAAACGGTTGTGCGCGTTCAAACTTTTCTTCACCTTGCGCATGTCATAACTGTAATACAAATATTTCTTTTGTACTACGGCCATTATTTTACGTAGTATTGTATGCATTTTGTGTATTTCATTAAAAAATATTGCACTCACAAACTCCTTAATGAATCTTGGCTGTACTCTCTTTACGTAAATCGAGAAGATTCCTGAGTTGTTCGACTCCAGTTGAGATCACGACACGCAAGTTCAAAAGTTTCTAACATATGGATAAGAACAAGTATAGGTCATAATCTAAATATTGAATGGAATTGTCAGTGCAAAGTTGGTAGAGTTGTTGGTTACTGCGCAAATGTTGCAGATGTATTTTGGTACTTGGCGCCATAATCACACTCAGACAAAAACACTAAGTCTTGGATATACAGAGTGTTTTTTTTCCAGGTATAGAAGTTTAAGTTGTCATTACTTTCCAAGATGGCGACCGATTTAACAGCTGTCAAGTGATTTATTCTCAGTTTGGTTTGGCAATTCATCAAAACGATCATCAAGCAAGGCGTAGATTCGTCGAATGGGCCCAAAACGAGATTGCCGTTGTTCCCGATTTTCATAAGCGAATTTTGTTTAGCGATGAAGCGCACTTCTGGTTGAATGGCTTCGTCAACAAACAAAACTGCCGCATTTCGAGTGAAGCTAATCCACAAGTGTATGTCGAAACACCGTTACATCCAGAAAAATTGACTGTTTGGTGCGCTTTATGGGCTGGTGGAATCCTTCTTCAAAAACGATGAAGGCCACAATGTTACAGTCAATGGTGATCGGTATAGAGCCATGATTACTAACTTTTTTCATTCCTGAATTGAACAATCATGATGTCCAGGAGCTGTGGTTCCAACAAGATGGCGCAATTTGTCACACAGCTCGTGCCACAATCGATGTATTGAAAGACACGTTTGGTGACCGCCTAATTTCACGTTTTGGACCTGTGAATTGGCCTCCAAGATTTTGTGATTTAACACCGCTAGACTATTTTTTGTGGGGCTATGTAAAGTCATTGGTCTATGCGGATAAGCCACAAACGCTTGACCATTTGGGAGACAACATTCGCCGTGTTATTGCCGATATACGGCCACAAATGTTGGAAAAAGTCATCGAAAATTGGACGTCCAGATTGGACTACATCCGAGCCAGCAGTGGCAGTCCTATGCCAGAAATCATATTTAAAATGTAATGCCACAAGATTATCTTTCGAATAAAACAAATTCATGTCAATCGAATAATACATCGTTGTTTTATTGCAATTTAAAGTTCTATACTTCTCAAAAAAACATCCTTTACTAATACACTTCAAGATGCTCTCTCTCTCTCTCTCTCTGTTACTGGATCGCCCAGCGACGATTCACTCAGGGAAAGCGAGAAAGTATAATCGAAGATATTTGTTACAAATAATTTAACAATGTTATTTTTTTCCTGTTTTCTCTATTTAATGAGATTTTTTTGGAAAAACCTAACATTTTTTCCGTTCGACTGAGCACCAGTGTTAAAAAAAAATGCATAACATGAATTTGCTGACTGGCGAAAAAAGTCTGATCTTTACCCACCTCCTTTTGTATCTGAAAATAGTACTCGTTAGGATATAGATAATTGTACAACTAAAAAGCATTTAAAGCAGTGCTTCTCTAACTTTCAATACTGGCGCCCCCCTTTTCAATCACAATTTTTATCGCGCGTCCTTATACATTAATAATGTACTGAATGTAATAATAATGCACTTTGACGCTAAAGCTACTATACGCGATCTTAATTATAAACCATACAAATTAATAGCATAAGTATTACACATTTTGTATACTACTTTTAAGCAAAATAAATAAATTAATTAAGTAGGACAGTGCTTCTCAAACTTTCACTACTGGCGACCCAATTTTCAATCATAATTTTCATCGCCCCCAATAATAATGTTTTGAATGAAATAATAATGCACTTTGAGTATTAAATTTTGTATACGTTACTTTTAAATAATATATATTTTAAGCAAATTACTTTAATTATAATGTAATTTTTCCTTTCTCATTTTTTTAATTATAATGTTAAAATGTTATTTTTATTTCGTCCATCATTTTTTAAATTGTCATTAGGACAGATTGCAAACGATGACGGATTTAATTAAAGATTTATTGTTTCAGTCCATCATGTATTTCTTTAAAAGTGACAAATGTCATCGGCTACCGAAATGTCATTAGTAATATAAAAAATAAATTTTAAGTCAATTCCCTACTTAGGCCAACAAAGAAAAACTTATTTTAGTTACTTTCTATTAAATAGTTACAATTAATACAAATATGTAATACATATGACAGAATCACAATGTTAAGAGACAAAAGAGAAAGCGATTTTCCTTGCAATTTTTCCTTTTCCTTTCTATATATGGGGTATTAGACTATTCTTTTTTCGTTACTATTTATTCATTAATTAAATTTAATTAGTGTAAGAAAGTAGTGTGTGTAAAGTAAAGAAGAAATCACACACATACTCAGAAATTAGGCCATCTCGGATGGAATTCGAACTACCGTCCTTCAGATTAGAAGCCCAGCGCGCTATCCATTGCGAAACAGGGGACAGCACGAAAAGTTTTGCTTTCTATAAATGCTTTTGGACTATAATTTTTGTTTGTTACTATTTATTCATTTTTTAAATTTAATTAATGGATTAAAATTTGAAAGAACTGTATTAACATGAAGTGTTACCCACTACAAGTTTTAAAAAATGTATTTGAACTTGAATGAACGAATAGAAAGTATTTTATCAACGATTGAAAATTTGAACAAGATATATATGAGAGAGTGAACTTATAGAAGAAATTGAAAAATAGTCTACTTTATGTTGCGATCTCTCATATCCATCACATCTGGCATTCTCGCGAGCGTCTGCGTGAGTCTGGCCAAACTATCGGACGTCTGCGCAAAACATGTAATAATGCTGTACCTCGTACAATTCCAATCAGTCTTGGTCGATTCGATGCTTCTATAGCTACCAAATCTATCTTGAATATACATTTTATAATTTGCGCGTCACACTATTAAGTATTACTGCAGAAAATTGGAACAAAAAAAATCATGGATAAATTTTTAAGTCGTAACCGAACATTCGACGATAATAAAGCATCAACAAGTGCACAGACGAGCATAGTTCCGAAAATTAAATCAAGGAAATATTCTCAAGAATACTTGAATTTTGGATTTACCATTACTGAAGTAAATGGAGAAGAAAAGCCCCTGTGTGTTATTTGCTCAAAAATAATGGCAGCAGACAGTATGAAACCTAATAAACTTAAAAGACATTTCGAAACGCTTCATGGTGAGTACATTAACAAACCTCGAGAGTTCTTTGAATCAAAATTAAAATCATATGGAAAACAAAAAACATTTTTTAAAAAAACTTTGTCAGTGAATGAAAAAACTTTACTTCTTACAAAGTATTATATAAAATAGCCAGATGTAAAAAGCCTCACACTATTGCCGAAGAGCTTATTTTGCCTGCAGCAATTGAGATCGTAGAAACTATGTTTGGAGAGAATTTTGCCAAAGAGTTGCAGTCCATACCCCTATCAAATGATACTGTTTCCCGTCGAGTTGATGATATCGCTGAAGATGTAGAGCAACAGCTTTTCGGTAAGTTGCGTGATAAATTGCTTTCAATTCAGCTTGACGAGGCAACAGATAGCAATAAAGATGCTCATTTCATTGCGTATGTTCGATTTTGGGATGGTATGTCAGCGGTAGAAGAACTACTTTTTTGCAAACCAATAAAACTTAAAGCAACAGCAATAGCATTATTTGATATTTTAAATAATTTTATAAACGAGGCAAATATAGAGTGGAAAAATTGTGTCGGAATGTGCACCGATGGTGCTCGTACAATGTCAGGAAGATTTAAAAGTATACAAGCACTTGTGAAACAAAAATCTCCACTGTCCATCTGGACACATTGTATGATCCACAGAGAAGCTCTGGCTTCCAAAGAAATTAGTCCTGGCCTGAATATTGTGCTAATGACAGTTGTGACTGTAGTAAATTACATAAAAATGAGACCCCCCTAAAATCAAGAATCTTTTCTGGACTCTGCAAAGACATGGGCACAGTGCATTCATCGTTGCTATTTTATTGCGAAGCGAGATGGTTATCACGCAGGAAATTTTTACAACGTGTTTATGAAATAAGAAATGAAATTACCATTTTTCTAGAAGAGGAAAACGTACCGGAAGCTGAGAAATTTCCCGATGGTTTATTTCTGATGAAGTTGAGCTACTTAGTCGATATATTTGATAAATTAAATATATTGAATCTTCAACTTCAAGGATCAAATGTACATATGTTTGACACGAGTGATAAAATTAATGCTTTTTGTAGAAAATTAGAATTATGGAGCCGAAATTTAAAGCAAAAAAAACCTAGAAATGTTTGAAAATGTGGATAAATCTGTAAAAACTTACAAAACTGAAGAACAACATGTGGAAGTTGTTTATAAAACTATTGAATATCATTTAGCTATGTTGGCAAAAAATTTTAAAAAATATTTTTTTGCTGAGGACAACTTGATAGCAAGTTACGAATGGGTGAGAGATCCATTCCAAAATACCCCAGAAGGGCTCTCCACTACCGAAAAAGAAATTTTCACAGATTTCACATCTAGTGGCGAAATTAAAAGACAATTTTGTAATAAAACTCTCTTTCAACTTTGGGCAGAAGTAGATGATGAATTTTCTGAACTGAAAACAAAAGCATTTCGTATACTTTTACCGTTTTCAACATCGTACCTTTGTGAAACCTGATTTTCTGCTGTGGCTGCTTTGAAGACAAAATATAGATCTCAGCTAAATATAGAAAAAGAACTCACGAGTGTCAATTTCTAATATTAAGCCTTCATTTGAAAACCTTTGCTCTGCAAGACAAACCCATGGAAAAGTCACTAATAATAATTAAACTTGCTCTTAAATTAGTTATAAAATACATTGTGCAATACTGATACATTTATAAGTACACTGGCTGAAGTACCCGTTCTGCGATTATTTTTTTAAAAAATAATACATTATTCTTGATATAATAGCTTAATTGTAAGGAGAGTAAAACCAAGTGCACAACAATGCATACAAAAATATAAAATGATTTTTTAAATGAATGCTCCTATTATAAATAGTTTAAAACGAACTGTAATTTTAAGCCTCACAGAATTAGAATTTTATATTAAATAAGGAAAACGACAGAAAAATTCCAATGAAGAATAATTGTGTTATTTTTAATATTTAAAGCGAGAAACCTTCAAAATGTTTTAACCCGGAAGCAGGCGCCCACTCCACACTAACGTTAATGGTCGCGCGATCACTTCACCAAGTCACCCCAATCCTTTTTTTTTTATAATTATTCTTTTTGTGCTCGATAAAAATCACAATTGCAGTGAATAATTTAATAAGAGAAAATATGCTTACCTACTTTGAAGGACTTTTTAATTTTTCTTTGATGATTTGAGAAAAAATCCAATAAAACTAAAGAAACCGTTCCAAATGTGCGTGACCTTAATAAAGAACATAAATCACAGACACTTTTCACTAACAATACAAGAACGTTATTTGCAATCAAAACTGTCATATTTTGCTCACGTTATTGTAATTTTGCTATTCTTTGATGATCTACAAATAGCATGTGTAACCTTTTCTTGCTTGTGTCTTTTTGACAAGCCGAAGTGTTACATTTATGGATTCTTAGTTTTCTTGATAGAGTTCTTTAGGCAGCATTTGAAAATTACAAATCAACTCAAACGTTTCATGTCTATTTTTTTTTCATATTTACTTTCGCTATCACGATTAATATGCATTATTTCATCAGGTTCTTCAATTGCTTGATCAGTTTCATCTTCCTTCAATAGAGAGATCACAGATGCCCATTTTTTTATATTCTGCTCATTTACATTTATAAACCATAATAAGTTGTACAACACAGCAATTAAAACCACAAAGTTAATCGTAGGGGAAAGTATAGCATATTCATAGAAAATATTTCTGAACAAAAGTGGTCGTGAAGGGAACTCGATCAAAACAAGTACCTTGATTGTAAAAAACCGTTTGCCACTCTCAAAAAAGAGGCATAAAAGTGACAAATTCATTTTAGTTTCCATTAAGACTGTCATATCGGAGGATACTGTCAAGAAACTGTTAACGAATAAACAGTTTTACCAGAATTTGGAGTGATTCAGCGCCTCATGCGACCGCTCCCATGAAAAAAATGTATTCGATACAAAAACATCGATGTCAGTTTTAAAAAAATAATTGTGTAAAACGTTTTTTATAATGCATTATATATTTCAGATTACTCATAAAAATACATCTTGAGCAATTAATCCTTCAAAGTGCTCAATATGCTTATCCATATATCATGAAACTCATTTACATGGGGGGAAAAGCAACAGAAAAATATTATTTAAACTTTCCTAAAAGAAAAGTAGACGGAGTTAAGCATACCAGTAAGTCTGAAGGTCAAAGAGATGATAATCAAAAGTACTATTTTAGGGGTTACAAGAAACGTAATAAAAAAATCTCTCAAAGCAAGCAAAATATCTTTTTTTATTTGGTTTTAGGATCAAAGATAGCTAATGAGCGTTTGAAGTGGAATCTTTTGAAAGTGGAAAACCAGATGATATATATAATTTATATCAGTGTAAATGTGTATTTTTTATTTTGTCAGAAAGCATTTTGTTTTACTTCATTCCAAAAAATAACTTTTTAAGCCTTTTATATTTTCAATATGCTCGCGCCCCACAGTTTGAGAAACACCGATTTAGCGTCATCGACATTCAAAATTTTCATATTTGATCAAGAAATTGTCCTCTCAGGATACAACCACTTCAACGACATAAAATTATGAAGTACAAAAACATTTTATTCTAATGAAAAGCAAAATAATTATCTAGCAACGTCACTTGTGGGTCAATTTTTTCAAAAAGTCCATTTTTGTAGCAGATTTCTACTCTGTGAAAAGAATCTGCTTTTCAAATTTGAAGACTGTACGTCCAGTAGTTTAAAAATGAAAATAATTATTTATAACGCCCCTTAATTTCTCATACAGCCTCTTGAGATTCTATTTTTGCAAAAGCCTTTCTTAGCGGATTTCTTCTCTATAAAAGAAACATGCCTACAAAATCTCAAGTCTGTATGTTGAATGTTTCCGGAGATATCATGATGAGTTATTGAGAACTTTTCTCCTTTATGTATAAAAAAAGGAAATATATAAATTAAATGTTACTCGTTTGTGTATATATTAAGTAATCAATCTAGATAGACCAATCTTTCCATTTAAGCGAATCCTGAATTAAAATTATTCCCGTAAAAATCATGCACAATCTCCTAAAGGTTCCATCTTGTGCCATATTTCATGTAAAAAGTTCTTCAGGCGACAGTCTTTGTAAAAAAAATTATTTCTCTTTAGTCTATCCGTGAGACAAATGTATTGGAAGAACTCATTCAAACTTTACAAATTGTAATAGCGTTAAATATTATAAAACGAAATAAATAAGATTGAGAAATATCTATTTTATTTCTGCTAATACTGTGTTCAGGATAGGAATTTAAAATATGTTTTTCGTAGATTAACCTTATGGCCCCCACTCACAGCAGTAAGTATAGTACAATACAGCGTAAAAATACTAATACAATGTTAAGTAATTGTTGTTTTGGATAGTAACAAGCAAATGCAAATGATAATTGTTTTTTATAGTTAAAACCAGTGTTTCTCAAACTGTGGGGCACGCCCCACTTGGGGGGCGTGATAGCCTTACAAGGGGGGCGCGAGCATATCAAAAAGTCGAGAATAAAAGATTATTAAAAAAATTTACTTAAATGAAGCAAAACGTAATATATTCTGACGTAAAATATATACACGTTGCACCTTTATTGTTATCTGTTTCAATTTAAAAATAAGAAAAGAAAAACAACATAATACTTTTCTTATTACTTAAAAGTACATATAATTTACTTAAAATATCTATTACTTAAAGATGACTTACTTAAAATATATATCTGTAACTAAAAAATGACTTACTTAAAATATATATTAATAAAAATAACTTATACTTAAAATATCTATTATTTGAAAGTAACATATATACAAAATTTTATATTTATCTTGATAATTTAAGTGGTTTATAATTAAGATAGTATTGTAATACTTTTAGTGTCAAAGTACATTATTATTGCATTCAATGCATTGTTATTGTACGGCGGGAGGGGGGCGAAGAAAATTATGATTGAAAATTGGCCCGCAAGTATTGTAACTTTGAGAAGCACTGGTTTAAATAACGAATACATTCTGACAACTATTGACAAATAACGTGCAACGGTAATAAAGACACTATTACAACAGAAGATTAACACAAAAAACACAGAACTATTTTCTTCTGTGCAGAATAAAAAAAGCAACCATTTTTTACTAATCGAACATTTAATAACAATAGAAGAAAGTTTTGAAATATGTTTTCCATTGTTAAACCCTCAATAATTCGATTGGATAAGAAATTTATTTTTTTATTCTATCTTCCCCATTTTTATTTTGAATGAAGAGGAAGAAATGGCGTTGTGTGTGTGTTCTTTTTTTAGATCAAGAATTTAAATTTAAATTTGTTGAAAATACTTCTATTAAATTCTGCATTTAAGTTAAAGATAAAAGGCCTTGGTCTAGCAAAAGAGACATAAAGCGCATTATTATTAGTTTCCACTAAATATTTGTCCAAGACAGGATTTTAACGATGGTTGAAACGAAAACAAAAATTGCTGGATCCTGAGTTGTGTATAAGAATAAATGCGAAAGGCTTTATCATTTTTGTTTATCTCATTATTGCTGCAATTTTCAAAGGATCACCAAGCCTATATTTTAGCTTAAAACACGGAAATACATTTAAACATCATTTTTTCTTGAAATTTTGATGTAAATTTTTTGTAGCAATAAATATCGGTATTATTTGTCTTTTATGAAGATTTGAAATATATATGAATAAGGAAGAACTAAATCAGCACCTACAATACATTCAAGACATTATTTGTTTATTGGAACCTTGATTTTAAAAATATTCCCCTATTCCTCCTACGTAAGTGCTTATTTTGTACTGCCAGCGTTTTAGACGCAGCAAAGTTCTAATTTTTGCAAAAGAAAATTTCTAACCAGCAAGTTATACTTCTGTTAAGTGTGACAATTCAGCCATTCTCAGGCTTTGAATTTGCATTTGGGTCCAATATCTGGCAATTACTAATTAATTGTACTCAGATTTAGCGTGGGCTTGTGTAAATTTTAGGTAAGTTAACTTTATCTTGTAATTGATTTAGATATTCTATCCATTATTTTCAATAGATTTTTGGTCAGTGTTATTAACAGAAAGGGGGAAAGAGTTGGCTGGACACAAAATATGTTCAACCCCATTTTTGTATAAATTAGTTTATACATAAGCTGTCCTAAGTCAGCAATGCTTATAATACTGCAGCATCTATTTTATAATTTCAATCTCGGGTTGCTCATGTGTCCTTCATTGTGTGATTTTCCTACTGTCTATGTGCTTTTCAAATGTGATTGTTGGATGTTATCTCTTGTTTGTAGATAAGACTATATATATTCATTTTAAGGAGATAATAGCCATTATTGACATATATATATATATATATATATATTCATTTTAAGGAGATAATATATATTATATATATATTGACATATATATATATATATATATATATATATATATATATATATATATATATAAATTTTTCAAATCAATAAGTTAAATTTATCGTGTTTACACAGCAAACACCAGCTTTTTCATTGTTAGTTATGTTTACTGAGTGAAGAATTATATTATATAAAACAGATAGAATTCAAGATAAAGATTTATTGCACTAAAGTGATTGCATTCAGTCTCATACATAACGGAGAAGGAGGAGGTCCAAACTTCTCCCCTAGACCAACAAATTACAAATTTTCAACATCAAGAATATTTCTTGGTGCTATCGTCAACTTTTTTTTAATAGCAATGTTTATAATACCGTAGCATCCATTTTGTTTATATTCTTAACCCTGTATTATAATTTTGATTTTTCATATATCCTTCTATGTCTAGTTTCTTACAATCTCAATTTTTTTTCGGTTTTGTTTGATCAATGTTCATCTCTCATAAGTAGAAAATTTACACTATATATATATATATATATATATATATATATATATATATATAGTATAATAAAATAAATATATATAGTATAATAAAATAAAAGTTAAGAAGTACTAGAAACCACAGTGGTAAAGAAGTAAGAAATTGGAATTCAGCAGACACAACAAATGTAGATACAAAAAAGAGTCTTTGGTCTAAACTAGAGACCTATTATGATTTCTAAAGCTATCGCTGAATTAGGTCCGCGAATTAGGGTTAGCAATGTTTTGTGGATCCAACCTTCCCCGTACAGCAGAAATTTTCGACATAATAGAAAAAAAAAGAGGCAAATATATATATATATATATATATATATATATATATATATATATATATATATATATATATATATATGTGTGTGTGTGTGTATGTATACACGCAGTTGATAAGATTCAAGTAAATACGATTTTCATAAACTGAAACATTATTAATTGAGCCATCGAATTTATTTTTCTTGTTCTGTCTTCACATGACAACCCTCCATGATTCTATATCCATTACAAATTTAACATATTGGCGAAATCAGCAAACATTTTTTGCTTTGTCCTATGCCAAAATTTTAAGTGGGAAAATTACTTGACCTCTTTTGAAAACCTGAGTGGCTCTTAATTAACTTCGGACTATAAAGCAGAATAGAGGCTATTACCTATGCATCTCGTAATTTTGTACCACTCTCAAGTGACACGGACGGCACCTGAACCGGCATTACCTCATCCAAACTTCCACTTGATCCCAACTTTGAGTCTTGACGGATTTAACATACATTTGTCTCTCTATACGGTGAGTTTTCAGTGGTACTAGAACCTGAACTACTAGACTATTGCGTCCACCCCCAAAAAAAACTGAGAAAAAAGCTCAAATGTCAAAAAATAATCCTAGAGATGAAGATAACCTTACAATTCTTATCCCAAAACTGTCAATAATTTCATTATATTTCATTTAAATCTTGAATTCCTAATAACGCAATAATTACTGAAATTTATCAATAAACTGATAAAATATTTGCTTATTTTTGTATGAATTTTACTTTAATGCAGTACGAAGTATAGAAAAACGTATTACTGGTATAAACCAGGTGTTCTAAAAATAACGATCCATTTCCATTAAAACACTAATAAGTTTTCTTTCATAGGTGTTTGGAGAAATGCTCTTCTTAGAAGAGCCTTCCCTTGTTTTCTGGAAATTGGGTGGCAAAACATATTGTTACGTAGATCTGGATTCGAGGATTTTATGCAAAACAATCACAAAGAAAATAAACAGTTCTTTGAGAGCGATGCGAATTTATTATCGAAAATCCAATCCTTTAAATGCAGGATTCAGCAGCAATATTTACAGGGTAAATATTCGAAGGTCTTCACACATTCAACATAATCAAACACAATTACTAGTGTTTAAAAATACACGTACGTAAAGATTATTCACAAGCACAGCCGAGTTAATCACTAGTCAAAACAATTCTCGCTACTCGCTGGCTTAATCAAGACTCATCGCCGTACCGGCGAGAATCTTTTTATAGGCGCGACAGAAACTTCCAGAAATATAACCACTCGTGACATTAGTGGAGAGATCTACTACTTACTAGAAGATTCCAGAGGGTTCCGAACTCGCCAAAATGGTCGCCAATGACGCCAAAATGATCGTCAATGTCGCCAAATTGGCCGTTAACTTGGTCGCCAAAAAGGATACTAACTTGGCTCTACCGCCAAGATTTCGCCAAGTTCTCATTGATGCGTCATTATAATGTAAGGGGCGGCATTGCTTGTGAGTAGTACAATTTTAACATGAAATTAAATATAACAGAGTAATATAAATGTATTGAACACTCAAATACAAATTATTTAAACTATTTACATACAAAATTCGTAACAATATGAAGAGATGCGTAAGCTGTCAGTCGAAAAATAGCCGCCAACAAGGGACAACATCAAGTAAAAAAATTCAGGTAAATCGTGACGGTATCATCAGATGTGGATGGGCATCCAGGATGTTTTTCATCCTCCACTCTACCAGTTTGTCTAAATTAGTTAACAAGTAGCCTCATACTGGCCCTTGTTGTTGGTTGTTTTTTGTATTTTTTCACACCATATGTTTTATTACTTAGTTTCCAGGAAATTGTGGTTATTCTCTCTTCTAAGGCAAGGATAGGGAACCTTTACGGATCAACGTGCAATTTTTTCTAAAAAAATATTTAATGAGGTATAGACGTACCGTCAAATAATTTTGACTTGTGATTGTTGGAAAATAATAAAATTAATACCAAACAATTCAAAACTCTTTATTTAAACCGAAAAATTATGTTTTACACTTCATAGTAGGTAAATGTTTTATTTATACGTGTAATTCAAATTAAAGAAACATTAGTGTGACATTTGTTGTTGCACATTATAGATGACAAATAACTTATATTATGATTGTAAGCTGTTACTTTTAGCAGAATGCACATGCTGACTTAGCGTCATCTGCCAAACGGTCTCTAGGCATTTAATTCTTTTTTGTTCTGGTATACTTTTTTAACAAAAGGATTTGTGGTTTGTTTTAAAATACGTTTTACAGACAATATTCTACATACCATTGTTCTAGAACATAAACTCTCCGTTTTGTCGCATTTACTAACCATGGTAAATTTCTCGGTCCACCAGATTTGAAATTCTTTGTTAAACTTACCATTTCTTACACTTTTTGTTTTTAACCTAAAATAGCCGCGTTAAATAACAGTTAAAAATTCTATATAACACAAAGAAACTTTAAAATACAGTCCTGTCAACGAAATTGACTACGCTATGTGTAGACAAACTTTGTATCATTAACAGTTGTAGTCCATGGCGTAACTAAGGCAAGACAATAACAAACGTGAGCGTGCTTTACGACCGACCACCCGCATTTGTTCATAATATTGCATTGTGAACTTTGTTATTTTGAACTAAAATGCAAACTGTTTTGATTGATGGCGTATCCAAAATATTGTGTTACGTGCCATCAATGACATCAATGGCATGCGTGACACTGGTTCGCCATCCCTGTTCTAAGGAGAGCATTTCTTCAAACACATATGAAAAAAATCAATACGTCTGTATTTTCATGGAAATGGATATTTATTTTTGGAACACGCTGCATATGTTTAAAACTATATATTCAATATTGGTGAAAGCAAGCATCTGAAATTTGGTCACTAACAATTTATTGATAGCTAAAACAATAGCTCCTGATGACTAAATATGTCATGGTTTCGTGTTTCCTGATTTCAAAGTGCTCGGGGACTACCTATAAGCACAATAACAAACAAATATGCAACTATACATACGTAAAATAAAATGCAATTAAATCTCTGCTAATACTACTCTCAAATTATCTGATAATTAACTTTCCATGTTTGATTTGAACCCGATCTCTAGTTTCACCCCATAACGCCATTACTAGAACAGAAGACCCACACACTGCAATCAGATGATTTAAAAACGCATTACCACCGATGCGTTGTTAATGTACACTTCACCATTCCAAAACATCTTTACTCCGAACATATTTCCACATCGATTATTGTTCCCACACTCAAGCATAATGAACCACGTTTTCTGGAATCACCCATTCTGTTGCGATGATAATTATGGCCTTTTCCCGTTTTCACAAGCTCCGTTTTTATTTATTTGGTAAAAATCTCCAGGAACAAAACTTAGGGGAGATGATGGCCATGGCGTATTGGAAATATAACAAGGTAAATTCTTAACAAGAAGCTTCAATAAACGATAAGTTATGAGCACCTTATCAGCAGCGAATGAGCACCTAGGTTATTATCACTGAAAATAATTAACTTCTGCTTTACGATCTCTGACAATACGGTAGCGGAAGCCACTAAAACGGGGAGCCGTAAAAACAAAAGGGGAACTGATTTTTATCTGCTGTTATTTATGTGTCTGTGAGAGTTAGAATACATAAATCGAATGTTAATTAAACTATTACGATGGAATGGCTGAGTTTTTTGTCAACGGAAATTGAAGTTTTATGTTGGGAAAAATGATGGGACATAGTTTTCGCATTGAAGTTTATGTCGGTTTGGCACTGAGAAAGAGGCAAGGAAAAAATGTCGTATAATCTACTGTTATAAGCCTGGAAATCTATTATGGATTTTATTTTGTGCGTATTTTGTTGGAAATGTAATAACTTCTTAAAAGTCATAAATTTAGTAAAGAGATTTTTGTTATACGAGTAGTGATAATACTTTCATTTTTCATTGGTCAAAAAAATGTTAGTTAGCCTACAGTATATAAAAAAAGACCATTCTAATTATTTTATAGCATAATCAGCTAGCTCTGTTAAATTCTGTACAACGGAAACTGTATGTTTAGAAATGACGCAATGTTTTTTTAATGTATATATTAAATGATGAAATTTTTTTACTTGAAAATTTTTATACCACATTTATTTTCAAACTCTTGTGCTTTGTAAATGTATCAAAATGTAAATAGAGAAAAGGTTTTATGATAAATTGTATCATAAATCAATTAAATGACTCATTCATCTGAAAAATAGTAAAGCAAAATTTGGACGCTAAATAAAAAAAAAATAAAAAGTACTTTAAAGTTAGTTGTTAACACGGGGATAAATGATACTAAGACAAACAAATGAACTTTTCTTCAGGTATGTATATCTTCTCTAAATTAAATTACTCACTGTATTTGTGATTTTTATCTTGTACAATAAAAATAATTATAAAAAAAGTATTAGGGTGACTCCGTCACCCCACGCAACTACTAACGTTAGTATCGAGAACGCGTCTTCTCCCAGTTTAAGCAAAATACTTACTAAATATCCTCAATAAGACTTAATTCCGATAAATTCCTCGGGTAGACCTAATTAGTATCAAGCATATCTACTTCCTATACCGAAAAGAAACATTTGAGAATTTCTAGCTGAAATGATTAGTATCGATTCGACTTCCTGGAGGTTCTCGGTACCATAACATTGAACTCCATTTAAACAATTCGTTATTTCTTATTGAGTTTAAAATGAATTGCTGCTAAATTAAACCCAGAACCATTTAGATGTTAAGCAAGGAGCTAACATCAGATAAAACGGGTGCACCAATTTAAATGAACAATTTACACCATCACTACGCTCGAACGAATATTTCATCCTTTAAGTCTAAATCGACGTCCAATCTTCACTGCGACTTAAATAGCGTCTAAAATGGATCCACTTAATCCAGCAATCCAAGCGTACTCAGAATCATTCTCGAATTTCTAAAAAGCACAAACATTCTACACGAACAAGTCATTAGGCGTCTTCATTCTTCCTATATCTATCAAACAAAATAGAGAATACTTTTATCTTTTAAAACGGGAGAGAGGGAAAAAAAGGAAAGGGAGCTCTCTTTAAAGGTTTCACTTTAATCCAGGATTCCTATCGGAATAAAAATAACGTATTTCCCCAGCTACTTAGGGTTAAAAGCATGGAAGATGTAATTCACTTTCTTTTTGGGAAAAAAGTATATGGTTCTTGTAATTACCAAAAGTTTTCTAACCTTTTCATTTAAACGCCTCCCTACTGGGTTTTCCAGTTTCTTTTTTCCTTTTTTCCCTTTCCCCCTCTCTACCCCTACCATTTTATCTCGCATTTATAAGACGCATTCAGACAATAATCGTCTGATTCTATCGCACGGGGCTTGAAGAAGGAAGGGGAAAGGAGGCGAAAAAGACATTTTCCTTTTAAGTGGGCACGAGCCTTTAAAGGGTTGGAACATAAAAAGAAACTCTCCTTTCATCGCAGATCATTGCAGCAAAGAAAAGAGCACTTCTCTACAACGTTTTTTGAAAAGCAACAACCTTTCCACTGTTTCGGTGGGGCCTTTCGCTGCCTGTTCTATCTCTTTTTCTTCTCTCCCCCCCCCTTTTTTTATTCTATCTATATTTCCACCCACCCTTTCCAACACTTTTTTTTGAAAAAAGGAAGAAAAAAAAATTGTGTGGGATAGGGTACTTAACACAAGAAACAGGCGAGATATCATTACCAGAAACTAAATTTTTTTCCCTGTCTTCAACGCCGTGGTTGCCTTTTTTTTTTCTTTTTACTTGTTGGTAGCAGTGGAAAAGTCAGAAATGGAAGTAGTGTTTATGGGACGGCCCTATCAGGTGTTCAAGCGATAAGAACTCGCCTTTTGTGTAACGTGTCACTGTGGATTGCTTATTTCTATGACACTGAAATGGGTTCTTCAGAAAATTGAAAATTATTTCCTTTCTAGCAACAACATTGAAAGCAAAAAGGAGAAAAAGGTGCTTTTTTTTTATTTATTTTTGTTATTGCTGTAGCCCTCTTTCTCTCAAATTGTCGAGACGTTTTCGTTCTTTAGAGAAATTATGGAAGTGTTTAGGCTAACACACCATGAAACGTTTGAATGGGTTTTATTTCGGTATAAAATTTGGCACCAGGAGGAGTGCGCTGAATGGTTTAAAATGCAAAATGGCGCAAAAGCTCGTAAAATAAATTAGTCGATTCTGCGCTTCGGGACACTTGGACTGCAGTAAAACTGCTTTGAATTATTATAAATAGCCAACAGTTTAAACTTATAAGATTATCCGGTCTGGCACTTCTGGAAAATACTTAAATACAAAGGTAATCATTTTGTTATTTAAGATGTGTTCTAAGCTGCACTGAGCTAAGAAGCGGTTGCCCGGGGCACAAAGTCACCCCAGGCTCACAAAATCTTTAATTCTGGGAAAACTGTTTATTATTTTACCAATAACCCCTTGTCATTATCCTCATATATGACAGTCTTCATGAGAAATAAAATGTATTTGACACATATCTCCCTCTTTTTTCTACATGGCAAATGTTTTTTACATTTATAAGGTATTTTGAGTGACCACTTTTGTTCCAAAATATTATCCATGAACAGACTACATTTTCCCCCTGTGAACGACTTAATGGTTTTGATAGTTATGTTGTATGACTATTTATGGTTTATAAATATTTTTGAACAGAATATAATTCTCTTTTATTCGCCATTGGGGGCATTTGGCAAATCATGTAGCCTCCATTAGATCCCGGCCCATGCTGACATCAAAGGAAACGAGATGGGCGATTTCCTTGCGAATGAAGCCAGAACACTTGAGCCTATAATTTCATCTACTATGGTCTTTGATGCCAACGCAGTCGCAAAAAAAATTTAAGCTCAAACCCAAGAAGAAAAATTTTCGATGACCGAATTAAATTATCGCCGAGAAATTACGACAACAACAACTAGACTAAGCATAAAGCCTTTTAAGGGCATGAAGATTCTGCCCGATGGTTCCGGATCTTATGTGGAATGCAGACACGCAACTGGATCCCAAACACCTTTTTAGTTCTTCTTCCATTGTTGGTGCCTTTTTTAAAATACACAATGACTGCAGCATGGACATTCTATTCTCGGATCGTGCCATGGATGTTGCCAAGGCAACGATTCACGCTTTTGGCAATATTTGACTATATCTTTATGCTTTGTTGTTATCACCTTTGCACTTTGTCATACACGACAACAACAACAGAATATAAACACTGAAATGGGCATCCAATATCTATTGGTTGAAGGTGAAACTGATACAGCAAGGGATTACTCGAAAGGCTGGATATGAGTGTATTATCATACTCACACACATTGATAGCAATTTGTTGAAAAATGGATTCTCGTGATGAAATTACTTACGTGAATTTATCTAGAAAAGTAGCATCGCCTCTTCAAGCCTAAATATAACCATGATAATTTGAAGCATTAAGAAAGTTGAGCTTGCTCAGCATCTCACTAGGGAGCTCATTTTTAAACTACTCAAGACCTCATTTATCACTCGCGAATAGTATGCAAATGATTCGATGACCCTCTCACAGACATGATCTTTCCTTGTGGACTATTTATTTATATCGTCACATCTCAATCTCAATAGTCACATCTGGAAAGTCATCGGCAGAGAAGTACAATCCTCTGATTCCGGTTCAACAAATCGTCATGAACTAAGGGAATGGCTTAGAGATAGTGAGTCTAAACTGCTAGCCAAAGCTTCAAGTATTTTGTAATGTGTTTACTAATTCGAATCTCTACCGTCACCAAAGCGGAAGAGGCGTCATTACAAGCTACTATAATGATATTTTTAATTCAATTGCTTTTTAGTGTAAAAGAAATTAGAAGGCTTTTTACGGGGGCGGGGATCTTGGTACGATTTATTCTCATTTTAACGTACTTAAGTTGGGGAAATTTATTTGAAATATAAGAATTCTGACTGATGAAGAAAATCATTAAATGAATTAAATTCGTACCTCAAGAGGTAGTTTGTCCATGTGTATTTTTGTATAAGTGTTTTGAACGTAGCATTATATGAATAGCAAGTACATGTAGAGTCATAAACTTCCAGTTAATTTAACATTATTGTAAATTCTGATAAAAAAAATTAGTAATTAACTTCCTGATAGAACACGCATAATAATTATAAATTTGAATGATTGAATTAGTTTGGCACAATCTGTCATTGCCATTGAGTTTCCTAAAATATATCGTCAATCAACGATGATTGATTCTATTTCATAAACGGAATTAATCATTTTAGATCATTAACCAATTGCTTTGTTAAGATTAGCGTCTGTGCTGTTTGTTAAAACAAACTTCCTGCATTAATTCATACTCTTCAAAATGCTTAGCAATATTGAACATAACGCATCTTATTCAAATGAACATGTTCATAAAAACTTATCGTAGAATATGAAATCGATTTATATCCGTATGAATAAATATATATTTATGTAATATACAATACAATCATAGTCAAAACGTCACCGATTATCCAGTGCTTTGCTTAAGCGAAGATGTAATCCATCAAAATTGAATACAACAGACTCATCGTTTCATAAAATGACATCGTAACCAGAATTATTTGATAATTATAATCGAAAGTTTAAAGTAATAGAATTCTTACAATATACAGCAGATGACATTTAAACTAAACAAATGTCTATACAATTATGGAGAAAAAACTAAACATTCAGAGCTTGCTTCTGAAATGAAAGAAATACTGTTTCATAAAGAAATAAATACTACGAATCAGACATTCGAATTTTAAATGTTGCTTAATGTCATTTCTCAAATTTAATTGTAATTTCTTGTAAACCCAAGTGGCAATGCTGCTTTTTAAAGAGCAATGTACAAAGAGGACCACACAAAGAATTATATTTAATTGCAATTCCCATAAAATCCGGCGTATTACGCACACTTTGAACTCAAAAAATAAGATCGACATCTATGGGTGCGAGTTATACGCCGGGTATAAAAATGATAGCTTCAAAAATAAACAAAAAGATAAGCATAAAGAAAAGTCAAACATCCAGTTAGAGATCAAAATAAAATTCATTTAATAGAAATGGCATACCTTTGGAACTGAAAGGGCTGTAGTTCTAGAATAAACTATTTTTTTTCTTCAAAAAGCTGGGCTAATACTTTGAACAAATGACTACAAAACATAACAGCAGTGCACTTTTACAATTCAGTTTCCTTCTCAAAACAGGATGTAAGTGTTTTACACCGAATATACCTAAAAACTTTAAAAATATGCGCATTACATGCCGGAATTTACGGTAATAATCTCTAGGTATCACTTAGTGTAATTTATGTGACTTTAGACACATTCAAATTTAACTAATGCACACACATTTCTAGATTTTACTAAAGAACATAAAGCTGTGTGACTAATTTTGGTCAAAATAATTTTTAAATATTCCTCGCATTTTGGTATAAGATATTATAATGGATACAGATGTGGTTTTCATCATTTGAATTTGCTCATATGACAGTTTTTTGTACACTGTTATTCCTCAAAATCAATTATATAACTATTACATTAATAATTATACAGAGAGAGAGAGAACATTACGTTTAAATATCTTCGCAAATAAATTTATTAAAATCTCACAAAATTGACGATAAAATTAAATTTTTAATAAATTATTTTTCATTGGTGCTCATTACAAATATACATATATGTAAAAAAAAACATAGCTTACGATTCGAAATGTATGTAACATCCATTAAATTTCCCGAAATACGAGGGTTGGGGCATAAGTTATGGCAACTATTTTTTTTTCCTTGTAGTTATGTGAATGGATCACAAATGTATATATGTCGTGTGAAAGTTCTGCAGACATAGTGTGTGTGTATGCAGAACAACAGATTGATCTGCGATAGCTGATAGTAGCGCAGCGAGACTGTGAAATCAGTCAATTGGGGAGTGTCGTGTGAGATGGAAGAAACCCGTGTTGAGCAGTGCGCTTACATCAAAATAGCCGTTCTTTGAGAGAGAATTGCGATGGAATGTCACAGTGAATTAGTGGAAGCCCTTGGAAATGCCCTAACATACTGTACAGTAGCACGGTGGGTAGAATCGCATGACCACTTAAAGCAGAGTGTGTACGTCAGCTAATCCGACGTTGGGGATAGGAAGAATTGGAGCACCCACCGTACTCTCCTGACATCTCACCCTGTGACTTTGATCTCGTTCCCAAGATTAATAAACCAATACGCGGTAGACGGTTTGCAACACAAGAGGACATTGCTAATGCTGTGCGCGAACAGGTGACCCGATTCACGCATGGTGCGGAAAATGATGAAGCTGATGGTATTCAGCGCCTCCCACATCGTTGGCAGGGTGTGGTGACAGTAGCAGTGGATTACATTGGGAGTCTTTAGGTCAAGGTATGTCATATCAATTTTATTTGTACTGTGTTGTCTTTTTGTACCATGAAGGCCATGTTGCCCTGTATACTACCGTAATAAATTAGTGTGTTACGATATTTCAGTGCTATTCATTGTCCACTCATGTAGTTAACACATTGTCCTTTCGTCTGTATATGACACATTTTCCAACCGGACTGGTATCTTCAAGAAAAAAAAGTTGTAATGACTTTTTCCCCAACCCTGGTACACACACATGTTCTCTACCTTATATAAAGGGGAAATATTACCCAAACCTATGAGGGAGTTTAAGGTCAAAAATCACATTTTCTTTTTATTCGATATTTTTAAAATTCAAACAATTATCGTTCTAAATCTGCCTTTGTTTGACTGTGCAAAAATTAGAAAAAAAGTTACAGGTGTTTAAAATACTATTACAGCGGTGAAATCGAAACCGGAAGAGGTGAATTCGAAACCAGACTGCTTAACATGCTTTTTACCCATAATTTTTGCAATTTCAACCCATTATAATTTTAAAAACAATTTCTGACATTTTTTTAAACTATTTTATTGATAGGCAACAATTTCAATTTTTTAATTGGACTGTTGCGATTGGCAACATCTGTTTCTTCTGACCTCATATGTTTTTGTTTTGATTTGAATCTTTCGAATGTTCCTCGCAAATTTCTTCAAAAACCTGATTTTTTTTCGCTTTAATTGTACAATTTTTAATTGTTAATTGTTTCTGAACATTCTGCTTTTGATATTATCTGCTTATAAGGGTTAAAAATGAATCAAATTAACCTCTTGAAACCGCAACTTTGCTGGTGAGACATTTACAAAAACAGTGGAAGTATTGACTTGTAATGTTCTTGACTTGAAGTACTCAAACTTGTAATGAACGAAAACTGGGATAAGTAAAGGTATTTTCACAGAACAAAGAATTTTTTAGTGGAACATTAAGAGGTAATAGAATATTTTATTTAAATTGGGAAGTGTGTTTTCAAGTTTGTGTTTCTCCAATTGTTTTGAGAACAATCTGTACCTGCATGAAGATTACATGTTTGGATTGACTTCTAATGTGACTTCAAAAATGCTCCGATTATAGTTTTATCGTCCTTTTTTCAGCTACTGAAAAGCTAAAAAAGCAAAGTGTTATTAATTTGCAACTTATTTGTGGAAGGTGAGTGATTGAAATATGACATTTATCTGTGAAAAAGCTATGTGCTAAGCTGAACTGGCCTTGTATGACAAAAGGAGCATTTAGACTTTGTGAAAGAAAGTCTTGTCTGTGCTGCTATACCAACGGCTAAAGATGCCATGAACGACACTGCTTTTTAAGCGAAAAGCATTACAAAATGTTTCAAAATGTCAGTTGAAGAATGTGGAATATCCGTTGACGGCAGAGACGCATGGACATTCATCGCTAAATGTAGTTTCTATAGAAACTTTATACATTGACACTGGGAAATTCTACATTTGGAAATGTTATCAAAGTTTTTTAGAATTCTATAAGTCTAGTCATACATGCGTGTTCCAGCAATCATCTGGGATTTACTTCAAACATGGTGCGTACAAAATCTTTGTATGTTTTTGCACTACGAAATCTTAAAAATTATGTATTTCTTTTGTGATTATGATTCCAAGTATACCTTTCTGTTAAAGATGTGTATGGTGTCAACAATGTCATCATATGAGTGCATAAGATACTTCTAAGAAAGATTGAGTAGTCGGAAAAGAAAATTTTTTAAAAAAGGCGAGAAAAACCTCGGTGAGAAGGAAAAACTTATCAATGTTATGTTTTATAAAATTCTACACTGTTTTAGCACTAACACCAATCACGCCAAAGCTATGCTAAGTGCTACAATAGCAGTATTTTTTCACAATTGCTCAAGCAGTGAGAAACCCATATATGGGCCATGCCCGATTTGAGCTGAGAACTGGTGTGACTATCAACGAGGAAACGACACCAGAAAACAATAAGCAGAAACAATTGTAGGTATTTCTGTGAAACTTTCAAATATTGTTCAACCTGTGTACACAAAGCAGTATGATAAGTAGTTATTATATAATTGCCTCCATGGTAAGACAGAAATACAAATGTATCATTTAACGCCTGTTTGTGGCAAATTATTTTGAAAGAAACTTTTATCGAGCTAAAAGCATTTTCTTTGGGTACCCATATATTACCGTCATTATTTTTAATAAAGCTTTCATTGATGTGTTAGGTATTTTGAAAGCATTTGGCATAAATGCAGGGAATTATATACTGCGTGATGAGAGATTTGTTGACATCTTTCGAGTCGGTGACTCGAGACAACATTCTTTGCCTTTTTAAACTCAACCAGAAAAAAAGGAGACCCAAAGGAAGAAAAAGTTTAACAAACTTCCAAAGAGTGGGAGTGTTAATTATAAATCAGGAGAGTTTTAGTAATATATTTTGTATTGAAATTGATTTTATAAAGTTTAAATGCATTTTTCTCAAAACCATTTTTTTTGTAAATGTCATGATATTTTAAACATGATATCTAAAAAACTATTAGAGATACTTGTATGAAATTTTACACAAATGTTATTATTGGTATTATCTAGAGAATGACCTACGAGCTAAGAAATTGAACAATTTGTAGTTATTTTATAGTTGTATTTCTTTCTGAAAGGAACGATAATTTGATTGAATTTATATAACTTTTGACCATAACTTTTGATTCAAAAGAAGTAATTTAACACTTGTAGGTCATTCTCTAGAAATGTGTTTTAAAAATGTATTGCATCAATTCTTTATGGAAAATATAAAATATTTTAAAAAAATAGAGTGTTTGAAAAAATTCCAAAATTTGATTAAAATTTCTTTAAAAATTTAAATTTTTGCAAATTTTAATGTACATATATTATTTCTAACTGTACTTTTTATTATTGTGTATAAAAGTGAAACTAAAAATGTAAAAAAATATTAGGTAGTTTTTGAAAACTTAAAAAAAAAAGTCTCCGAACGTATAGTCGGATACCTTAAAGTAGGTTGAACTCAAATATATTGAGAGAGAGGAAGTGCATGTACGTAGGTGTAAATCAACCCATTTTCACCATTTCAATTAGTACAAACCAAAAAAAAATCTCTTGTTCAAAACAATTTCTTTGCAACACAAAAACAAACAACTAACAATTTTTCATTTTTAGAAATTTCTCATTTAACACAAATGAAAAACATTTATTTATTTATAAGTAACCACACATTTCATGTCGGAACAAAAATACTACCTTCCTAAAGAAAAATCAACTATTTAAGAAAGATAAATCAGTGTACCGATCAGCATAGCAAACAATTAGACGAAGAAACAAGAAAAGAAAGAAAAATTGAAACCTAAATAGGAAAAATTCTTTTTTTTAAACAGAATAAAAAGGTGAGTATTCCAGGTATTAGTTTAATGAAACAGGAAAAATTTTTATGAAAGACAAGAGTTCCAAAATTTAAACATCATTTACAAAGAAAGTGGTTAAACGTAAAATAACTTGTTACGAGAACTAGATAATGTATTTAACTAAGTTACGGCCCATTTTGAAAAAAAAGTGCGGTTTGTGTGTGGAAGGAAAAGGTAAAGACGTATGCGAATAGAAAGGAAGCAATCATTTTTTCCCTGTAATCAATGCCTTGTGATTAATTGAAAATTAGTTCGTATCCGAACCCGAATTTATTAAAATTATTTGCAAAACAATCATGCTCATAACTGCATTAAAACAATGTACTTTTTTCATTTAGACATCCGCTGTACTTTTTTTTCCAAAATAAGGTTGTTTATATTTTTATTGAAAAAGCATTAATGATTTATTTCTTATTTTGTTTGCAGTTATAATTAAATTTTAGCAATATTTACAAATATTTATTCTGCTTCGGGAGAATTTCAAGTTATTCTTGTTGTTACATAATGATACTTTTTTTTATTTATATAGTTCATACATTTTAAAAGCATATATAAACGTATCTTTTTCATAAATTCCGATACTATTTTATATTCTGAAGTTGTTTTAAAACATATTTACGTATTTTGCATCTGAAGAATATCTTCGCAGCTTTTCAAAGTTTTGTTACACATTGTTTTCTTATTTTAGAATAACTTAAAAAACGTTATCTACGTACTTACATTTTAAACCATTTTGCATTTAGGCACTTTCGACAACTTTTAAATATGTGTTCAAACAATCTTATGGTTACAAAGCATTGTATTGTAAGGGTTAAGTAAAAACAATAAGAATAAAATCCTCATCGAACCTTTTATATCTTACCCCCAGGGATGGCGAACCATTGGCACGCGTGCCATTGATGGCACGCGGCACAACATTTTGGAAACGCCAGGGACAAATGGCTTGCAACTTCAAAATAACAAAGTTCACTCTAAATTATTAAGAACTAACACGAGTGATCGGTCGCGGTGCGGCGCGAAGCACACTCGTTTGTTACTGTCTTGCCTTAGTTACGTCGTGCACTTCAATTGCTTATAATGCAAAGTGTTAGGGTTCATGTACGCCACTAGATGGCGCTATTTAAATTATAAGGTGTGTACTATTGTTTACGCGAGAGAAGTAAAAAGAACGTTTGGAAAGAGGCTGTGCGGGCCATTCGCTCAATGTTAGCGATATTGTTTTATAAATATTGTTAAAATAAAACCATTTGAAAGACATCAACATAAAAATTGGAGGCACCAGGACGAGATGCAAAAAGATAAGTCATTTTGAATAATATTTTTGATATTTGAAACTGTTATTAGGACTTATTGTGCATAGAACTAATTTGAATGAATTTACCGAATTGTTTTTGATTTCATGATTTTACTGCATATTTTTTATTATTGATTTGGATATTTTGGTGAATAAATTTTTTATATGAGTGAAACAGAGAAAGCTCAAATGGCTGAAATTCGAGCAGCCAGCGGTCGTGTAAAGGCATCTTTGACCAGGCTAGAAAATACTTTTTGATGAGATAAATACTGAAATGAAATTTCTATTCGGTTATCCAGATTGGATGACTTATTCAAAGAATTCGAACGATTAGATTCGAATTTGAGTTTAGAGGAATCTGAACTCCAAGAGTTCGAAGAGAGATACTTTTATTTGAATGCTAAATTCAATGATAAATTAGATGAATTAAATGTTCAGAATCAAGGTAGAACACAAAAATTCAGTAGCGAGTTCAATTACTTCGAACTCAAATGTTAGTAATTTTAGGTTACCAAAATTGAGTATACCACAGTTTAATGGTCATTTTAAGGACTGGATAAATTTTAAAGATTTATTTGTTTCTACTGTGCATTCACAAGTGTCAATATCGAACGTTGAAAAATTCCAGTATTTGAAAGGTCTACTTACTAATGAGCCAGCTTCGTTAATTAAGCATATGCCTATATCTAATGATTCGTATGAAGAAGCTTGCCAAAAATTGTTAGATAGGTATGACAACAAAAAAACAAATTGTTCAGTCATTAATTAAAAACGTTTTTGGATCAAAACCTATTTCCGAAGCTAATTGTTTTAATTTGCGTAAATTATTGGACACGAGTGATGAATGCCTAAGAGGGCTTAATGCTTTAGGTGAGCAAGCTTCTAGTAAAGACTGCTGGTTAATTTATTTATTATTACAAAAATTGATCCAGAAAGTAGACGTTTATGGGCTATTAAATCATCTGAAGAAGAATTTCCAAACATGAAAGCTTTCCTTGATTTCCTAAACGTGAGGTGTTCTTCTTTAGAATTAATGTCAAATAATGAATCTGAATGTAAAATTCCGATAAGAAGTAATTATGCAAATTCTAATATAGAAAATGATAAGGTCTTAAAATGTTTGAAATGTAAAGGAACACACCCTTTATTTAAGTGTATTCAATTTAAGAGCATGGATGTTAATTGTAGAAAAATTTTGTAAAACGTTTTCATTGTGTTTTTTTATGTTTAAATAATCATAAATATAAATCTTGCCCAAATAACCATTTAAAATGTTCTCTATGCTCTTCTAAGTTCCACAATACTCTTTTACATGAAAAAAAGGCCCAACGGAAACGCGTTGTTTACAAATTCGTTACAGGGGAATGAAACTTCACAGAGGGAGGGAACTAGCGCAGAGACTCGCAACGAAGCGAGTGAGTTCAAAAAGGTCAAGCGGGAGAATCGGAGATTTATTCTGGGGCTTCGGTGAACAGTGAATTAAATCTTTCTTTTCTGCCCACAGCAAAAGTAAAGATATTTTAATAATAATTCTAATGAATCATTTATCTGCCGAGCATTATTAGATTCTGGGTCTGAATGTTGTTTTATCTCAGAAAGAGTTGTAAATATTTTGGGATTAAAAGAAAAAGCAGTAAAATTTCTCTTCGTGGGATCGCGGGGGTTACTGCAGGTCAAACTAAAGGCTGCGTTGATTTGGTTATCGGATCACAGTCTTCGAATGAGCGTTTGAAGTGAACGCTTTCATTTTAAATAAAGTTACTTCACAAATTCCTTCGGAGTTTTTGGATGTGAAGGATTTAGATTACTTAAAATCGATTCCTCTTTCAGATGAGGAATTTATGAGTCCTAAAGAATGTGATATAATTTTAGGATCTGATTGTTTTTTTGATATTCTTCGCAGTGGAAAATTGTTGGTTCTAAAAATGAACCCATTGCACAAAGAACTATGTTTGAATGGGTTGTTGCAGGAAAACTTAATGTTAAAAATAAGGAACCACATGAGTTATATTCTCATTTTTAAGTACTGCAAACGAATTAAATACCGATTCGCTTCTTCAGAGATTTTGGGAAACGGAGGAATTATCCGTTAAAAAACAATTTCTATCCGATGAGGAACAATTTTTGTGAAAACCATTTTTAAATCAAATTTTAAATATAATGATGAGGGTAGATTTGTAGTAAAATTACCGATATACAGAGACACCTCACGGTTGGGTAACACTAAAGGAATAGCAATTTCTCGGTTGCTTGCAATGGAGAAGATTTCAAGTAGATAAGGACTTTGAAAGGCAGTATAAAAATTTTATGATAGAATACGAATCATTGGGGCATATGATGCCCGTGGAAAACAATGAGAAATCTATGGACCCAAAAATTTATTTTCTTCCTCATCATGCTGTTATGAAAGGTGACAGTGTTTCAACGAAATTACGTGTTGTATTTGATGGCACTTGTAAACCTTCAAATGGAAATTCTCTTAATTCAATTTTGGGAAAAGGTAAAATGTTACAGCCTGACCTCTTCACGATTTTAGTGAAATTTAGATTGAATGAAATTGCTTTTTCCGCTGACATCCAACAGATGTATAGACAAATACTAATTGATCAAGAAGATTAAAATTTTCAGCGCATTGTGTGGAGAGAATCAAAGGACTCTCCCATACGGGAATATAAACTGTGTACGGTAACATACGGTACAGCATCAGCACCGTATTTAGCTACTCGCTGCTTGTTTCAAACGGGGTTAGATCTTGAAAGAGATGATCCTGCTGTTTCATCCCTTATAAAGGAATCTTTCTACATCGATGACTTAATGGCAGGAGCCCCTTCGAGTGAGGAAGCAATTTCCTTGATGAAAACACTTTCTAACATACTAGAAGCAAGAGGATTTCATTTAAGGAAGTGGCGGTCCAATTCATCAAGAAGTACTTTCCCGTATTTCCTCAAACTGGGTAGGAGATAGTTCCAATTTGGAAATCCATCCTGATGAATGCTCCAAGGCCCTAGGACTTACCTGGAATTCTATGAAGGATATCTTCATTTTCAATTTAAAAGTAAATTTTCCGGACAATATCACTAAGCGTTCTTTCCTGTCACAATCGGCAAGATTGTTCGATCCTCTCGGTTTCCTGACTCCCTGTACCGTGTCTATTAAGATTTTTTATCAACAGTTATGGCTGTTGAAATTAGATGGGACAGTCCTCTTCCAGAAGCGCTTGCAACAAAATGGAAAACATTCCAGAAGGAGTTTGAACAAGTTTGTTCAATCCCACATTCCCAGGTGGATCCACACTACTAGCCAACAAATAACTCTGCATGGTTTTTGTGATGCGTCTGAGTTGGCCTATGCATCGGTCATCTATGCTGTGCAGCCGCAAGCCGATGGTAATACCAAGGTGACTCTTTTGGTGGCTAAACAAGGGTGGCATCTCTAAGGTCAGTATCAATTCCAAGATTGGAGCTCAACGGTGCACTGTTACTTGCACGCCTTTATGCAACCTGCAAGAACATCTTAAAGGAATATGATGTTCACTTCTATGCATGGACTGATTTCCAAGTGGTTCTATCTTGGCTGTCTTCATCCAAGGAACTGGAAACCTTACATTGCCAATAGAACATCCGAAATTTTGGACTTGGTTCCAGCAGATAGTTGGCGTTACGTGCCCACCAAGATGAATCCAGCTGACATTGCATGCAGAGGTTTATCACCTAAAGAACTTCCCACATGTGTTCTATGGTGGGAAGGCCCTCAATGGCTTTCCTGTGAGATGGACTCTTGGCCTAAGCAACCGAAGAGAAAAGATCAGACTAGTTCAGTGTCAAAGGAAAGAAAACGAACAGCTTTTAGCTTCCCTGTGGCTGTCAACTGTGACTGTATTGACTCTTTATTTTTAAAATTTTCATCATTTACTAAGATAATTGATATTTTTGCATTCTGTTTTAGATACATCACAAATTGTAAAGCTAGAGTTGGCAAGATGAAAAATTTAGATTCCAGGGGTAAATACCATGTCCCTCCTTTAACCACATATGAAAGGAGGCAGGCAAGTAATAAAATTTTCTTGTATATACAAAATTTATTCTTTAAAGAGGAAATCAGTTGTATTAAAGCTAATAAGCCTGTAGTAAAAAAAAAAAAAGTATACTATCTGCTCTTTGTCCTTTCATTGACAAAGACGGTTTAATTCGAGTAGGAGGTCGACTTCGAAATTCGACACTCCAATATGATGCTAAGCACCCAATCATCTTGCCAAATCAGCATGAAATTTGTAAATTAATTGTAAATATGTATCATATTTTATATTTGCGTGCTGGATGTACTGTATTATTAGGTATTATTAAGCAAACTTATTGGATTATTGGTTTAAAAAATATTGTAAAAAAATTTATTCATAAATGTATAATATGTTGTAGGTATCGAGCAACTACATCCAAGCAATTAATGGGTGATCTACCAACTCATAGGGTTACTCCCAGTAGGCCATTTTCTGTTTGTGGCGTAGATTATGCTGGCCCCATCAATATTTTAAGATATAGAGGTAGAGGAGCAAAGACTACTAAGGGATATATAGCTCTTTTTGTATGTTTTGTTACCAAAGCTCTACATTTAGAACTAGTGAGTGATCTCACTTCTGAGGCTTTATTGCCTCCTTGAAACGCTTTTGTGCTAGAAGAGGAGCACCTAAGCACATTTATTGTGATAATGGTACCACTTTTGTTGGTGCCAGAAGAAAATTGCAAGAAATATTTAAATTTGCATCAAAACTTAATGAAAATGAACACTTTTGCTATTTTCTATCTCAAGTGAATATAGAGTGGCATTTTAGCCCTCCAGTGAGTCCTCATTTTGGAGGATTATGGGAAGCAGGAGTTAAGAGTATTAAGTACCATTTAAAAAAGGGTCATTGGAAACACAAATTTAACTTTTGAGGAGTTCAGCACTTTGTTAACACAAGTAGAGGCAATTCTGAACTCAAGACCTCTAGTCTCTTTGGATTGTGACAATGATCCAGACAGTTTAAATATTTTAACTCCTTCTCATTTTCTCATAGGTGAGGTTATTACCTCTTCCCTGAGCATACCAATGATGATAAACTTTCTTCGCTCCCGTTGGGATATTGTCCAAAAATGAAGTTAGGTTTTTGCAGAAAGTGGAAAATGGATTATCTGAGTAATTTGCAAAACAGAACTAAATGGAAATCTCCTAACCATAATTTTAAGGTTGGAGAAATTGTAATTATTAAGGAAGATAACATTCCTCCAGCCACCTGGTCTTTAGGTAAAGTAATTGAAACGCATCCAAGTAAGGATGGTGTTGTAAGAGTAGTAACTCTTAGAACTGTTAAAGGTAGATTTAAAAGACCAATTCATAAGCTTTGTAAACTTCCTCTACATCAAGAATAACTTCTTGATGGGGGAGTATGTTAGGGTTCATGTACGCCACTAGATGGCGCTATTTAAATTATAAGGTGTGTACTATTGTTTACGCGAGAGAAGTAAAAAGAACGTTTGGAAGGAGGCTGTACGAGCCATTCGCTCTATGTTAGCGATACTTTTTTATATATAATGTTTTATGATAATGTAAAAACAAGAAATTGAAAGAGGCTGTGCGGGCCATTCGCTCAATGTTAGCGATATTGTTTTATAAATATTGTTAAAATAAAACCATTTGAAAGACATCAACACAAAGCTTATCTACGTACAGCATAGTTAATTTCATTGACACAACTGCATTTTAAAGTTTATTTGTATTATATTTGCGATTTTTAAGTGTTATTTAACATGGCTAGTTCAACCAAAGAATAAAAAGGGCAAGTAACACATAATTTAAAAATTGTTGAATCTAGAAATATGGCATTATAAGTACAGGTGACGTGGAGGATTTTTATGTTCTGGAATAGTGGTATGCAGGACATATATATATATCTTCTGTAAAAAGACATTTTGAAACAAATTGCAAATTCCTTTGTCAGAAAGATGAACCACAGCAAAAATAATTAACTGCTTAAGGTATCCGACTACCTAAAACCATGATTTTTCAAAAATC